>CM059867.1:27402075-27901539 GCA_030490815.1 Acer saccharum
TATATTGGACAACACACTCAACCAACATCGATGGTAGATTAGAAATTCCTCAAGAGTGCATAAACATCCCGTGTACCCCGCTCTATCGGAGTCTATGTCTAACCATACGCCTAGGCCTACCAATATGTTAGCCAACTCCCTATCCAAGGCACTCTTGCCTCTAGGGAGCCTCCCATGCATGACTATCCGAGTCCTCCCGACTCTAGTCATGACTTCTTGCTTACCTATCCGAGTCATCCCGACTCTAGGCAAGACTTCTTGCTTGGCTATCCGAGTCATCCCGACTCTAACCAAGACTTCATGCCTTTTACAAGGACTTCCTAGTGTGATCATGTGAATGCAAATGATGCAAACATTCATTTCAACATAGAACATGTGATCAATGCATTCTATGGCACAAATAGACCTAAACATGTGAAAACACAATTAATCAAGTCTAGATGCAAAAATACATGAATAGAAACCTAAGCATGTGAAACACTTAACACATACACTCAAAGTCTCATTCACACACATAACACTTGAATCACAAAATGTTCATTAAGTCCTAATTCAAGATGCTATCAATATACAATCAAAGACTAGATATATGAGATTAAAATCAATCAATATACTAGACAAAAATATAGAGCAAGGTTTTGAGATTTACATCAATCAAAACCTATATTCTCTAAATCACAAACAAATACACAAATCCTTGATTTCTTCAATCAAAGGACCAAATCAAATCTCAAAGTCATTTTAACACAAAATTAATTCAATTAAGTATCAAACAACCTAAGATGCCATTCTAAACACAATACAACTCACAAACAAATGTAAAACCTAGAATCATAAAATCTAGTCAACATAAGTCCATAAATTGAGTTTCAATTGGAATGAAAATCAAGCTACCTTTTCAAATAGCTTTCATAAAACAATAACATAGATATAGAAGAAGAAACCCCAAGCATTTGGAAGGTCAAATAACAAGAAATCCCTAAGATGAGACCATTACCTCGGATTATGAAGCTGGTTCGGAATTTAGTGGTCAACCACTGGAAATCACGATCAAACAGCTACCAAACCACTTGGAGATGTTAGAGGACTCAAATACGAACACTCTCCAACTTGAATCACTCAAATCCGACTCCGGATGAGGAAGATATGGTGTTTTGAAGTTTGGAAAAATTGGAGAGAATGCCTTACGGGATGACCAGAATTTTTCTTCTTGGAAATTCAAAATGAGAGAGAGAGGGAAGAAATAGGAGGAGAGAGAAGCAATTTTTCGACCAATCACGTGGTGCCACATCACCCCCAGGCCATGGGGGGCGCGTGGCCCACACGGGAGCAGAGGGTGCTCCAGGCCGTGGGGCCCACGGCCTCAACCACGGCCAGCCCATGTGGCCCACGGCCTGGGCTGTACTCTCCCGCGCTCCCTCGGTTCGTCGGCCCGTATCTCGAGCGTCCGAACTCCGAATTCAAATCCGTTTTTCAGATTACGAACCGTGACTCTCTCACGCACGAAAAACGACTATACAACTTTGAAAAACAGTTGAGAAATCATCTCGGAAATCATCGATGAAGTCAACACAACGTAAGAGAACGTAAAGTGGCATAGTCAACACGTTTGGACTCGAAACCTTATGAATGAGTAACCGAAACGACCGGAACTCAATAAGGCATTGAATAAGAACATGTTCAAGTCCTAAACACAAAATACGGAAACATACAAACACAAATACACACACATATGCTAGTTGCCGGACATAGTCCTAGAAAATGCAAAACACAAAGTTTATTAACTAAATGTGAATGCATGAGCATATTTTGCCAAGTGTGTGAAAGTGAAATGTAAATGAAATAAAATCATGAAGGGACACACAAGAATGATATGTGTGAGTGTGTGCCTAGCCTTGTAAGAGATAAGAGGTCATGTATACCTTTGTAGATCGATAATGTCCGAAACTCTTAAAAGCCGGCAACTTGAACGAATAATGGTTGAGACGTCCTTCGTCTTCGAAATCCTTCATTTACTAACCACTAAACATTACAAGTAAAACACGTTTTGATATGGAATTAATGCCAACACTAATTATCAACCTAACAGGAGGTCGCTCAAATCGAAGATGCTAGTGATGTAGCAGTCATCGCCGCATTCACCAATGGATTGCAAAGCGGTCGACTGTCTTTTGACCTGCGCAGGGACCGACCAAAAACTTATGAAGAGATAATGGTAATAGCTGGCGACTACGCACTGGCGGAGGAAGAAGAAGTAGCACAAGGAGGTAGCTACGTGCATGGCCACAAGCCCGATTCAAAATCAGAGCACAAGGATGACAAGAAAGCACAGTCGCGTGATCGTCAGAAAGATGAAAAGAACCAAAAGGGCAACCTAGGGAAGGCAGAGGAAACAACCGAACCAGTAGGTTCCGGGGAAAGTATAGCCATTACACCCCTCTAATAGGTGATCAAGAGGAGATACTTTCTGTAGTAGAAGACAAGGGACTCGCCAAGTATCCTCGGCAACAGTCAAATAATGTGCGAAGGGATACAACCAAATACTGTTGATTTCACAACGATCATGGGCATGACACTTCGAAATGTTTTCGGCTGTGTGACCATATTGAAAGTCTGATCAGAGAGGGGCACCTGAAAGATTTTACACTGAAAGGGGACAAGCATGGTGGTCGCCAAGATAGCCGCCAAGGAAGTGGGCAGGAGAGGAAAAGCCTAAGGAGAAGCAGCCCCGGTGCTACAATAAACACCATTTTTGGTGGACCATATACAGGCAGAAGCAATCGAGAGAGAATGTCAGAAGTCAGAGAAGTAATGTATGAGGGCAGAAACATGGAGATAAACTCTGTGCAGAGAAACCCAAATAAGGGAAGAGAAGGACATAACCCCATCACATTTACGGCTGAAGACTCAGATGGGATTGATGTCAAGCCCAACGATGCAATTGTAGTGGGAGTTCAAATAGCACACAGGGATGTACTCCGAGTAATGATAGACAACGGAAGTTCAGCCGACATTTTAAGTGCCAGAGTATTCGATGAGCTACGACTGGACAGGAAAGATTTGGAGCCCTTCCATGTACCGTTGAAAGGTTTTGGGGGCGCAAAAGTAAGATCATTGGGGACCGTGAAGCTACCGGTGAGGTTTGGGACAGCACCGTGCCGGTGAACAATCCTACTGGATTTTGTTGTGGTCGACATTCACAACTGGCCGTATAATGCTTTACTCGGTCAACCATTCCTGAACAAAGCCCGAGCAGTCACTTCAACCCATGCACTAAAAGTAAAATTTCGTACAGAGTTTGGGGTTGGGGAATTAAAAGGATCATAGGAGATGGCCCGCCGCGCTAACCTCTCAATTTTCAAAGACAAGACAGGAGTGGAAACCCTGAACGTATTTGAGGTAAATAAGGAAATGTAAGAGAAACTCCAGGAGCTTTCGAATTGGATCCAAGAGATAAAGCGAGCAGGGAAAAAGAAGAACCCACTGTGTCTATTGTCCTGGATGAGACGGAACCTAATAAAACGGTCAAGATTGGTGCAAGGTTGGCCGAACAAGTTAAGAGAGATGTATCGAACTTGCTGATAGAGTACAAGGAAATCTTTGCATGGAGCCATGAAGACATGCTAAGGATTAGTAGAAGCGTGATCTCGCACAACCTGGTCGTAGACGAAAAAAGCAAACCAGTTGTGTAGAAAAGGAGGAGCTTTAACCCGAAGAGGAGCGCAGCAATAAAAGAGGAAATCTCTAAATTACTCGCCGTAGGATCAATCAGAGAGGTTAAATATCCGGAATGGGTGGCGAACGTAGTCCTTGTAAAAAAAAAGAACAATGTAAGATCCTAGATCTTTGTTGGCTTGATTCCATTGCAAAACTCTCTTTATTTGTATTGCTTAGTTGCTTAGGTGTTTCGTGATTAGATCAAGCTTCAAAGAAGGAAAGCAACGTCGCATGCAAAGTTCGTCTTCAAGAGGAAATGTGTTTATTTAGATGCTAAGGTATCGAGATACTTCTTCCTCTTGCAAGGCATAAACGCACACACACACAATTCATACATGTGTGTCCCTGCATCGTGGTTCAAACATTTGGTATAACACATTCACACATCTTATAGTATGCTTATGTATTGATCTTGTATAGACAAGCATTGTAGAATTGCATGCTTTGTGACTATCTCTTTGATATGGCATGCTTGTGTGTATATGTGTTTATTTGTTTGTGTATTTTGTGTTTTGGACTTGAACATGTTCTTATTTGATGCCTTATTGAGTTTTGATCGTTTCGGTTACTCATTCATAAGGTTTCGAGTCCAAACGATGTAGCTACGCTACGCTACTTTTCATTCTCATTCGTTGAGTTGACTTCATCGTTGTTTTCTGAGATGATTTCTCAACCATTTTTAAAATTTATGTAGTCATCGTCGTGCATGAGGGAGTCACGGTTCATAATCCAAAAACAGATTCAAAATCGGAGTTCGGATGCCCAAGATATGGCTGAAGAACTTGAGAGTGCGCGAGAGAGGTTAGAGTGGCCAAGAGACCCCGTGAGCCACTTCGTGAGGGAGGCCGTGAGGCCCACGGCCAGGGACCCTCTCTGGTCCCATGAGGCCCACGCGCCCCCCATAGGATAGGTGATGTGGCCCTCTCATATTGGCCCTGAAAACTCTTCTCTCTCCTCTTTTTAATCACTTCTCCTTCCCTCCAAAATTGTTGAAGATTTTTGAAGAACACTTGAACATTTCTGCAGAATTTTCTTCAATTTTAGTTTTAGTATTTTGATCATATATTTCTCATACAAACTCGAAATCAATCGATTCAAAAGCCAAAATTGTTGGTCTTGAGGAGAGCTACAAACCTCAAGTATTTCCAGAGGCAGATGACTTCTTCATTGTTCCCAGTTGCTTGATTTTCAGTACGTGGTCAAGTTGTTTGTTCAACTTTTTCTTTTTCAATTTCATCTTTGATCGTCTCTTGATTCTTACTATTTAATTGATGAAATTTGTTGAGAAGTATGTTAGATCATATGCTAGGGGTGTTTGATCATTTGTCAATTGAATTTTAGCTTTGTGATTTTTCTTGAACATATATGTGCTAAACTTGATTTTGTTTGAAATTGATTCTCGAAAATGTATATATGATATGTCTCATATTATTTTCTAGGTTTTATTTCATGATCTAAGAACTAGGTTTTTAGTGTGATATATTGAATATTCATACCTTGTTCTTATTGATATACATGTCTTGATTTCTAGATAATTTTGTGATTGTGTGTTGGAAGCATATTCTAGATTGTCATTGAACATGTACATTTTGCTTGATTGATCATCTAGCTTAATTTGTTTGTGTTTGCATCACTTGCATCATATAGATCATAGCCTTGCATTAGGTTGAAGTCTCTAGCAAAGTGAAGCTTTGTGGATAGAGCAAGGAAGTCTTGATTAGAGTCAGGAGGACTCGGATAATCAAGCAAGGGAGACTTGTCTAGGGTCGGGAGGATCCGGATAGGCAAGCAAGAAATCTTCCTAGAGACGTGAGCGTCTTGGATAGGAAGTTGCTTTCTAGAGGTGTAGGATACATCTCGGATAGGAAGTAGGCTTGGTGATTCACTAGCCCGAGGGTAGATTAGGAGTTGATAGCTTGAGCGGATATCATGTGTTGATAGCTTGAGTGTGTAAGTCCTTTTCATATAGTGGATTGCTTTGCCGGTGGTTGTGGTATCAACCCGTGGATGTTTCCTCTTTGAGGTTTTACCACGTAAAAATACTTGTGTCAAGTTTCGTTTTTATGTTTCTTTATCTTTCATATGTTTGTATTGATTGCATTACTTGTATATTGATTTTCACATGTGTTGGTCAAATCAATTCAATTGTTAAGATTCATCAAGTGTGCTTTTAATTGTTGTTTTCCGGATATTTTTTGTATATTAGAAGAATTTGGGCTTATACCTATTCACCCCCCCTCTAGGTATATTTTACACTATATTGCTTAAGGGAATTTCAAACAATCAATGGAGAATGTGTGTAAACTTCACCGATCTAAATAATGCTTGCCCCAAGGATAGCTTCCCATTACCAAGAATCGACCAGTTGGTCGATGCAACGGCCGGACACAAGACGTTGAGCTTCATGGATGCATACTCAGGATATAACCAAATCAAGATGCACAAGCCAGACGAAAAGAAAATAGCATTCACCACGGATCAAGGACTATACTGTTATACAGTCATGCCATTCGGCCTGAAAAACGCTGGAGCAACTTACTAGCGCCTAGTCAACAAGATGTTCGCTAGACAAATGGGGAAGAATATGGAGGTATATGTCGATGACATGCTAACAAAGAGCGTCACGGCTGACAAGCATGTGGATGACCTGAGGGAGACATTCGAGGTGTTAACTAGATACGGAATGAAGCTAAACCCTGCAAAGTGTGTATTCGGCGTACTGTTTGGAAAGTTCCTGGGATATCAAGTGCATCAAAGAGGGATAGAGGTGAACCGTGACAAGATCCAGGCATTAGCTAAAATGGTTTCCCTAAAGACCTTAAAGGATGTCCAGAAACTCACAGGGTGCTTAGCATCATTAAACAGGTTCATAGCAAAATCAACGGACCGGTGCCTACCATTATTTAAAGCTCTCAAGAAAGGCAAAGGGGTTGAGTGGAACGAAGATTGTGAGAAGGCTTTTCAGGCCTTGAAAAAGTACCTCGGGCAAGCACCACTGTTGTCAAAACCAGTAACCAGAGAAATACTTTACATGTATCTATCTGTCTCCGAAGTGGCCACCAATTCTGTATTGGTGAGACAGGAATAGGGGGTTCAGAAACCTATATATTACACAAGCAAAGCACTGTTACCAGCTGAGACAAGATACTCGCCAGCCGAGAAGATGGCACTCGCCCTAATAAGAGCGGCGAGAAAGTTAAGGCCGTATTTCCAGGCTCATAAAATCGGAGTATATACCAATTGCCCACTGAAACTGATTTTACAGAAGCCAGAGGTATCCGGTAGACTAACCAAGTGGGCAATCGAATTGAGTGAATTTGATGTAGAGTATCTCCCAAGGACAACAATCAAGGGCCAAGCAGTGGCGGATTTTGTGGCAGAGTTCACCGAACCAAACATGGAAGTAGCAAGAATGATGGTGGAACAAACTAATAAAACATTCAGGTGGCAACTCCATGTTGACGGGTCGTCAAACACGCATGGCAACGGGGGCAAGGGTAGTGGTATCAGCCCCGGAAGGAGATTCAGTAGAATATGCCTTGCGTTTTGACTTCAAAGCTACCAACAACTAGGCCGAGTATGAAGCACTCATAGCAGGACTAAGAGTTTGCACAGTCCTAGGAGCCGATGAGGTGGAAATTTTCAGCGATTCCCAAGTCATTGTTAATCAAGTATTAGATGAATACCAGGCGAGAGATGAAAACATGATCGCTTACCTGAAATTAGCAAAGGAGCTGCTGGGGAGGTTTAAAGAGTACAGGATTATCCAGATTCCTAGAGAAGAAAACGAACAAGCTGATGCCTTAGCAAAATTGGCATCCGCCACAATCAACATCTGGCCTAGAACTATTCCCATGATTCACCTACTGCAGCTAAGTATAGTCAAACAAATGAAAGTTGGGGCAGTCTTCGGCGAAACAAATAGCTAGATAACGCCAATCAAAGAATACCTTATCAATGATGAACTCCCAAGCGATCCATTAGAGGCAAAGCGATTGAAGTACAAAGCTACAAGATATTCAGTACTCAATGGAGAACTGTATAAAAAGGGGTACTCAAGGGCACTGCAGAGATGTGTCAGGCCTGAAGAAGCAGAAGGGATCCTGAGAAGCATACATAATGGAAATTGTGGGAATCATGCTGGAGGTGTCAGCCTTGTAAGGTTCCCAATTGTTGATTGGCTAATTTCGTGGACAAACCACATGTTGGGGTACTTTGTAAGGGTAGCTTAGGTATTGGTTTTATTGTTCGAAGCCCTTTGAAGACCTTGTGTTGATAAGCACCGAAGGTAATTTTCTTTGTGCTTACTTGACTTGAAGAGATAGTTGCACACACTCACAACTCATGCATATGTCTTATCTTTGTATGTTGTGTTCATTTGTGTTGTGCATTAATGCCTATTTTCATCTCTTCTTGCTTGATTAAATAATTGCATCTAGCTTATTAATTGCCATATCTTGTTAAGCATTAGGTTGCATTGTTTTCACACTCACACGTGCACTTATTGCATGTTTCTTTTGTGTGAAGTGGCTTAGAAGGCTTGCCCTTCTTGTGCTGCCGCGGTTGCGTAATTTTGGTATACCGCGGCATGCAAGCGACAAAGACTTCCAGGTCTCTGTCGCGGTTCATCTGCCGCGGTGCCACAACCGTGGTAGTCGAGCGACAGCAACGTCCTTGCTGTGCCGCGGTTATAGTGCCGCGGTTGTGCAACCGCGGCAGGCGAGCCACAGAGATATTTTTGGTGCGTTTTTCCAAAATGACCACACTTCACTTATGGCCCCTATATATATAACACTTTGACTTTAGGTCAGCCAAGAGAGTTCATATCAGATTTCATACTTAGGATATTTTTCAAAGAGAAGAAAAATTCCAAGAACTCATTTTTAATCACTCAAACACTTTTTCATGATCATCAATCATCATCTGGCATCATCTTTGATCATCTAGATGTCATCTAGCATGGATTCTTCATCATACTTTGCTTGGTAAGCTTTTCACTAATATCTTACATATTTTGTGTTTCTCTTATCTAGCAATCTCAATTAATTACTTGTTTGATATTTTGTATGCTTTGGATACAAGATTGAGATTAGTATGATGTATATTTGAGAAGTTGTATTGTGCTAGCTTATTAGGTTTTGTGCTTAATATTGTTTAGCTAAACTAATTGACATGTCATTTAGTTTTGATATCTAGGATTGTTTTTAATTGCATATTAATCATCTTAGATAAGCATATAGGGTTTCCCTTGCTCTATGTTGCATTTTGGATATTCACATATATTCACTTAGGGTTGTATTCTCTTATAGAGAAAGTAAGTCTTGTGTGTAGCAACCGGGATTAGGTTGCTTAGATCGCAAGCAAATTGGACTAGGTTCACTCATACCGAGATTAGGTAGGTGTGTGATTACTTCCGGGATTAGGTTGTAATCGTTTGCACATTTAGTGGATTCGAGGTTCGAGTGTGGCTTACTTACATAGCCCGTGGTTTTTTCCGTGAGGGTTTCCACGTAAAAATCAAGTGTTGATTTAATTTCCGCACCATATTACACTTGCTTGTTTATATTATCTTGAGGGTAAATTCATAATTTTGACTAACACGAAAAATTGGGTAAAAAGCATAAAATCTATTCACCCCCCCTCTAGATAGCTTTATACACACCGTGCTATAATTAGTTTCAATTGGTATCAGAGTGGGTTCCTAGACATACATAGGTGATCCTTGCTTATTTTGGTGTGTTTTGCATTTTGTGTGATTTTTGATCATTCATACATTTGCATTCATCTCATTCATTCATAAACACTATGAGTGGAAACGGTGGAAATAGTGGTGGCCACGAAGGAGCTTCTAGCACAAGGCCTCCACTTCTTACCGGATTGAACTATTCCCAATGGAAAGGGAAGATGAAATCCTACATATGCCAAATTCATGACCGTGCATGGATGGCGGTGGAAGACGGATATGATCTCCCTATGATGACTCCCGCGGGTGGAGGACAAGATATTTTGAAGCCTAAGGCGCAATGGAACGCACAAGAGTTTGAGGCTTCAAAGTGGAATATGAAGGCTATGCATGCCATCATGTGTGCAATGGATGAGAATCAGTACAAGCTTATTCAGAATACTCAGATTGCCAAAGTGGCATGGGACATCCTTCAAGTTGCACATGAGGGAACTGAGGTGGTGAAGGAGTCCAAGCTTCAAGTCCTCCAAACTCAGTTTGAGTTACTTAGGATGGGAGAGGATGAATGCTTCAATGACTTCGAAATCAAATTGATGGACATAGTAAATCAAAGCCATCAACTCAGAGACCCGTATTCAGATAGGAGAGTCAAGCAAAAAATTATGAAATCTCTCCCCGATAGGTTTGAATCAAAGGTGATGGCCATAGAAGAAAATAGTGGCTACATGGATATGAAGCCAAGTGAGGTTATTGGACGTCTCCTTGCATATGAGTCTAGGAAGGTTCCTAGCACCACTACTCCTTCTAAGAAGTCTAAAGGAATAGCTTTGAAAGCATCTAAGGATGCAAAGGAGGCAAAGCATGATTCGGATGAAGACCTTGCCTTATTCGTGAAAAGGTTCAACAAGGTTATGGGGTTCAAGAAGAAGAAGGGATTTGGGTCAAGAGGACAAGACTTGAAGAAAAAGAGTTCCTTCAAAAAGTTTGAGCCTAGACAAGAGAGGACCGAAAGGAAAGGGGTCCGATGCTTTGAATGTGGTGGGATTGGTCACTTTGCCCCCGAATGTGCTAATCACAATGAAAAGAAGAAGGGTAAAGTGATGGCCGCCACTTGGAGTGGGAGTAGTGATGACTCCAATGAGGAAGATGAGTCTTCAAGTGAAGAAAAGCTCATGGCTAACTTCCTAGCTTTTGCCTCATCTCACAAGAGCAAAAGTGCTAGTGAAAAGGAGGATTTGAGTCAAGAGGAAATTGACTCTAGTGAAGAAGAAAGTGACTCCTCTTCTAGTTCCAAAAAGAAATTTGTGGAGCAAAAGGTGCTTGCTAAATACCATGCCGAGTTCAATGATTTAGCACTTAAAAGCACAAGAAAGATTGAGAGGTTGAGAGAAGAAAACCTTGAACTTTCGGCTCACATTGACCACTTAAGTGAACAAGTGGAAAGATTGAAGAGGAGAGAGGATAAGTTAATTGAGGAGTTAGACTTATCCAAGAGAAGTGAAGAAGGCTTGAAGAGGGAACTTGTTGAAGTTAAAGGGTCCTTGGCTAGGATAGATTCTAGCACCAAGAAGCTTGATCATTTACTTGGTGTTGGAAAGAGTCCAAGTGACAAAAGAGGTCTTGGGTATGAAGATGGCAAGAAAATCTCAACCTCTAACAAGACCGTGTTTGTCAAGAGCTTGAAGAATGAAGAAACTTCATTTGTGCAACCTCCTAGGAAAAAGTTAGAAGTAGGACAATGTTCTAATGCACAAGTGAAAATGGGGCCATGAAGGAAATCTCAAGCTCAACCCCATAGGGTCCCTCAAGCCAACACTCCTCCCAAATTGGCTCACAAAGGAAAGAGACCAATCATGCAACCTCAAGCTTGGAAGCAACCTAGACCGGTTCAACAACGAAGATGGATTGAACCCACTTATCCACAAAGACATGGACGAGCTCCCACACGTGCACAAAGACGAGGTATGATTCCTTTTTTCATCCCTATTTGTCACTTTTGTGGTTGTGATGGTCATATTAGACCAAATTGCTTTCAATATATTAAATTGTGTAGAAAACAAAGCATGATTGAAAAGAGAAAGAATAGAGCCAAGATGCATGTTTCTAGGAATGATAATATTGTTTTGCATGATCCTAGAAATAGTAGAGCACATGTACCAAAAACCACTAAGAAAGCTAAAATTGTTGCTAAGTGGATTAGAAAGAATGAAAATGTTTGCCATGTTGCACAAATAGCCTTGAAGGCAAATTCTTCTAATTTTTGGTATTTGGATAGTGGGTGCTCTAGGCACATGACGGGAAACAAGAGTTTCTTCGAGACTCTTGTTATGGAGGAAGGTGGAAATGTCACTTTTGGTGATGGATCCAAAAGAAATGTTGTAGGGAAAGGAACCATTTCCGTTCCCGGATTACCCTCCTTATCCAATGCTTTATTTGTTGATGGCTTGCAAGCCAATTTAATAAGCATTTCACATCTTAGTGATGAAGGATATTCCGTCTTGTTTTCTAAAGATTATTGCTCTATCCTTAAACCCGATGGACAAACCTTGTTGAAGGGCATGAGATCTAGCGACAATTGTTATTGTCTTGAAGCTAGTATTGTATCTAATCATGTGTCCATGGATGAGCAAATTGAGTTGTGGCATGAAAGACTTGGCCACATGAACTTTAGGGATCTACGGACCCTTGGAAAGTTCAATTGTGTGCGTGGCCTCCCTAAGCTTGGGAAGAAAGCCAATGGTATTTGTGGACCTTGCCAACAAGGAAAGCAAACTAAAAGCATGCACAAAAAGGGTAAGTATCTCACCACCAAGGAGCCTCTTGAGCTTCTCCACATGGACCTCATGGGTCCCATGCAAACCGAAAGTTTGGGTGGAAAGAGATACATTTTTGTTTGTGTTGATGATTTCTCTAGATTCACATGGACATATTTTCTTAGAGAAAAATCCGAAACTTTTGATAAGTTTAAAATGCTTTGTAATAAAATTCAAAATGAAATAAATTCTAGTATTAAAAGCATTAAACGGATTAGAAGTGACCACGGGAGAGAGTTTGAGAATGCCTCTTTTGAAAGCTATTGTGATAGTTTAGGCATCTCCCATGAGTTTTCGGCTCCTAGGACACCTCAACAAAATGGAGTTGTTGAGAGGAAGAATAGGGTCCTCCAAGAGATGGCCCGAGTGATGTTGCTTAGCAACAATGTCCCTAGGAACCTATGGGCCGAAGCCATCAATACGGCTTGCTATATAGGAAATAGAGTGTTCCTAAGACTCGGTACTAGAAACACCTCCTATGAGTTATGGAAAGGCAAGAGGCCAAATGTTAGCTACTTCCACACTTTTGGAAGCAAATGCTACATTTTGAATGACCGTGATCAACTTGGCAAATTCGATGCTAAGAGTGATGAGGGTATTTTTATTGGATATGCCTTAAATAGTAGAGCCTATAGAGTTTTCAATTTAAAGACTCTAAGTGTTATGGAATCATCCAATGTCGTATTTGATGATACTAGGCTCAAGTCAAATGATCATGAGGAGGAGGTTATTTTTAGTGATGGTTCTCCTTTGGAGGAGGTTGTGGTGTCACCTAATGTTGGGACATCTAATGTCAACAATAATGACACACAACCTATTGATAGAGTTCATCTCTTGGACTCTAAAGAACCCGCTCCATGGGTTAGGAAACTCCATGATAAAGAAGATATCATTGGAAAGGTAAATGAGGGTGTTAAGACTAGACGTCAACTTGCTAATCTTATTAGCTATACTTACTACACCTCTCAAATTGAACCCAAAAAGGTTGAAGAAGCCTTAAATGATGAATTTTGGGTTCTTGCCATGCAAGAAGAGCTAAACCAATTCGAAAGGAATGAGGTTTGGACTCTAGTTCCTAGGCCTAAGACCACTAATGTCATAGGAACTAAATGGATATTTAGGAACAAATCCGATGAGGATGGCAACATAGTGTGGAACAAGGCTAGACTTGTAGCACAAGGGTACTCTCAAATTGAGGGTATCGACTTTGAGGAGACTTTTGCTCCCGTTGCCCGCTTAGAGTCCATTAGGCTTCTCTTGTCCATCTCTTGTGTGCTCAAATTGCACCAAATGGACGTCAAGAGTGCCTTTCTCAATGGCTTCTTGCAAGAGGAAGTGTTTGTTGAACAACCTAAGGGGTTTGTGGATGCACACCACCCCAATCATGTTTATCGCCTCAAGAAGGCACTTTATGGGTTGAAACAAGCACCGAGGGCTTGGTATGAGCGCCTCACTCAATTTCTTGTTGACAACAACTACACAAGAGGTAGTGTTGACAAGACGCTATTCATCAAAAGAGACAATGATGAGCTTTTCATAGCTCAAATATATGTTGATGATATAGTTTTTGGCTCCACCAACAACACCAAAGTCCAACAATTTGTTGATGTCATGTCTCATGAATTTGAGATGAGTCTTGTTGGTGAGCTTAGTTACTTCCTAGGTTTGCAAATTAGGCAACTAGATGATGGGATTTTCATATCCCAAGCCAAATATGCCAAAAACCTAGTGAAGAAGTTTGGTCTTGAAAAAGCCAAACATTGTGATACTCCTATGAGCACCACTTTGAAGCTAAGTAAGGATGCTAGCGATAAAAGTGTGGACCAAACCTTATATCGTGGCATGATAGGGAGCTTGCTCTATTTGACCGTAAGTAGGCCCGATATATCATTTAGTGTAGGAGTTTGTGCTAGGTACCAATCCGATCCAAAGGAGTCCCATCTCTCTTCGGTTAAGAGAGTCATTCGATTTGTGAATGGGACTTCTAATTATGGGATTTGGTACTCATTTGACACTAATCCTAGTCTTGTAGGATATAGTGATGCGGATTGGGCAGGAAATTGTGATGATAGGAAGAGCACATCGGGCGGTTGCTTCTTTCTAGGCAACAACTTGGTGTCTTGGTTTTGCAAGAAGCAAAACTCGATTTCTTTGTCCATGGCTGAGGCCGAGTACATAGCCGCGGGGAGTGGATGCACTCAACTTATTTGGATGAAGCAAATGCTAGTAGACTACGGATTCAATCAAGGTACTCTCACTCTCTTTTGTGATAACATGAGTGCTATTAATATTTCCAAGAATCCGGTTCAACATTCTAGAACTAAGAATATTGACATCCGCTATCACTTCATTAGAGAGCTTGTTGAAAGTAAATGCATAGTACTTGAACATGTAAGTACTAATGATCAACTTGCGGACCTATTTACTAGACCCTTAGATGCTACTCGATTTAAAACTCTTAGTAGATCTATTGGGATATGTCTTGTGGAGTGATGTGTTCTAAGATTGACCCCATATGGGGAACTCAAGCAAAGAGAGCTATTTTGCATTCTTGTAACTTGCAAAAAATTTGAAATAACTTATGCCTCTTCTTTTGATTGCTTGAGTAAGCTTGGTTGTACATATTGTTAGGATTATGTTCAATAGCAAGAGTGTAATGTTGTAATTAACAATCTTTTTCATATTAATAAAGTGATTTCTGGTTTAACAAATCGTATAGCATTTATAGTTTGATATTATAATTGTCAAAGTAAATAATCATAAGGTCTAAAGACTATGGGAAAAGAAGAATTGTTCGTGCATCTGGATATGTATGTGGTAGACACAATTCTTTAGTTAGTCTTGAATAATGTTCACAACTTAAGTTAAAGGTTGGGCACCTTTATCTTGTTAAAGTTGTAGAATTCTTTTGCTAGCATTTGAGTGGGATCAAATGAGATATGATGAGTCTAAAATCATCGGAGTGTCTTCGAGCAAAAGGATCTAGTGCACTGGGTGCATTGAACTGGATCACAACGAAATACTTTATCTATAATCGTCAGTAGATAAAAGTCTTTTCATTATCAGGACAATCGGAGAGTCTATCTTAATCCTGAGATAAATGATGGACTTATGGTTGCAAGTGATATCATTTGAGTTATCAATGAGTACGATTATATCGCATAGTCTATCCTCGATAGTTTGGTGATATTCATTTGTTAATCGATAGAGGACTTCATTTATAGATATGGACATCGTGGCTCCATTTAATTAAATGAGAGTATAATATCATCATATGGATGTTTTGAGGTAATTGGATATTAAATCTCAACGTTGAGTTTTCGATAATGTCTATTGAAAACATGGCTTCTGGACAAGTCAAAATATCCAAGTTCAAAACGTGGTCATATGAGTAAATATGGTAACTTGGAGAGTTATAGGCGGTCTATGAACTCTTGGTGATTACTGATATTAATCACAAGGATACACTATCTCCAATATGATTGTCTAGGGTATGAATGAGGAGCATCTTCCTTTTCTATCTTTATTTAAGAGTTCAGTTTTAGCTCTTTAGTGGAACGAGTTAAAATTAATGGATCGGACCTAAGTGAATCATTTGTTGATTGTGATTAGGTTATGTCTATTGAAGCTTAAATTTAGATAGCCCGCCAAGATCCCCAATCCACACGGACTTGCATGGATTACTTGATATATTCTACCGGACCAATTTAAGGGTCCATCTAGAATTGCATTTAATATATTAAGAATATAATTTGCACATTATTTTAGTAATGGGCTGCTCAATTATATTAATATATTAATGAAAGACATGTGGGCTTGTTTCTTTTAGTAAGAATGGGTTTGGTTCACATGTGGGCTTTTTTATTTAAAGTCCAATGGATTAAATGAAATAAGAAAATAATATTTTGGCCCATTTACTATAAGTGGGGCGGCAAGGGTTAGTTTAACCTAATATATTATTTTGTTTCATTGTTTTAATTAAATAAGAATTAATTAATTTATTAATTAATTGTTTAATTAAAGAAACAAATCTTTTCTAATCAGGAAATATATTTCCTAAAAGTAAAAGTAAAAGACTTGTTTGACAAGGAAATAAATAATTAGTTTTATTTATTTAATCAAATAAGAAGTCTTTTTATTTAGTCAATAAAAGAATAGAATAAAATATCTATGAGTTAGATTAGGGTTTGAAGTCTAAAAAGTTGAAAAGAATTAGGGTTGAATTTCGGTCACCCTATATAAGTGACATGATGAAATTCGGCCAACCCTAATACACAACCACATAGATTTCGGCAACCCTAAAGGAGAAAGGAAGCAAAATTCGGCCACCCTATATTATTCTTGCTATAGGGTTCGGCCACCACATATGTGTTCATGATACAAATTTCTTCTTCTTCTCAATTCATAGAAAGCTTTTTATTCTACTAAAACAAAAAGAAGTGTTAGATTATTCTTTGATAGTATACTATTTGCTTATTCATCAATAAGCTTGTGTATACGATATCGATCTAGGTTCACGCTAGTTTCGATCGTTAGATTGAGAACTCAAAAGTGACCGGAATAATCTTAGTCATTCTTTTGATTGTTTTTGTGACTAACAAAGAAAAGAAAAGTTTGTTTTGTCCATTCACAGGTTTGCAATTCAAAGAAAAGGGAGACCACGCTCCTAGGTGATCCACGTTCGTGCTAGGATTGAAGATCTTGCGGATTACCATCGACGTAAGTCAATCGGATCACGCGACAAAAGGTATTCTACTTTTTGTTATTGTATATGTATGTTTAATTAATTAAAGGGTTTAAGGTTCATAAAGGAAAATTTTTTAAAAGTCACTAAATCTAATATTTAGTATCGTTTCCGCTGCGTGTACTTCTTTGGTATTTTTCCCTACACATATGTATATATGTTTTCTATTCTATAAGTGTGAACCTTGCTTGTTTACAATCCATGTCATATTTATGTTCAAACATGCATTTTTGGACTAGGAGATTTACATAGGAAGTATGATGTGAATGACCTATTGTTATCTCCATGACATGATGATTCTTAAATAACATGCTAATGCTAAATGAAAAAGCATGAAATTCATACAACATGCTCACATGAAAAGCATGAATTGATGATTGCATATTCTTAAAAATGCAAAACTTGTGTGAAAGCTAATGAGACTCAAAATGAATAAAGGATCTTGTATCCGTTCAAAGGAATTTACATTCCAAATGTCTCTCTTTCTTTATTAGTTGAACATGGTTACTATCATACGGATATCTTATCCGGAAAAATCAAATAGGGTGCAAAGTCATTCATGCCATGTTTCGCTTATAAAGTTGGATATAGTTGCTCTTAAATTGAAATCAATAATCTCTATATCCTTGCTTTTCCCATGACATTGGTGAAATTGGTTTGAATTCAAATTAGAAACCTTTGTCATTTGCTTTGCCAAATACCATTGTATTTTGGACTTGAATGCTATATGTCTTGTATGCAAAGCATGTTGGATTCACACATTTTCTCAAATAAATCTCCTTGTTTCTCTCAAATTAATTAAAGTGCATAAAGTATCTTATATGTATATGCAAATCTTGCATGCTTCTATCTCTCGTTGCTATGAGTGACCCGGTTGGGGACTACTCCTTTGCCTATATCATGACAAAAAAGGGGAGTAGGATATGGTAAGGGGAGTTGCAAAATATAGAAGCTATTGTGCACTTTGGGGAGAACATACATTGAGGGGGAGTAACCCTTTGAGGGGGAGCATTGCATTTATCATACATTGCATACATTTGGTAATGTTGTGCCTAAATTCTAAAAATGCAAATGCTTGGTATTGTTCTCACATGATTAATCTCACACTTATCTTGTATTGGAAATGTTAGAAACTCTTTTCAGGGATTGATTATTCTACAAGAGGATTGAAGACTTCAAGTTGCATTCTCTTATCTCTTTGTAATGTAGAATATCATTGTAGTCCCGTAGTTTCTATTTTTTTTGTGAGGAACCATGTGAGTGGTGGTTTTGTCACGAAATAGCCAAAGGGGGAGATTGTAAGGTTCCCAATTGTTGATTGGCTAATTTCGTGGACAAACCACATGTTGGGGTACTTTGTAAGGGTAGCTTAGGTATTGGTTTTATTGTTCGAAGCCCTTTGAAGACCTTGTGTTGATAAGCACCGAAGGTAATTTTCTTTGTGCTTACTTGACTTGAAGAGATAGTTGCACACACTCACAACTCATGCATATGTCTTATCTTTGTATGTTGTGTTCATTTGTGTTGTGCATTAATGCCTATTTTCATCTCTTCTTGCTTGATTAAATAATTGCATCTAGCTTATTAATTGCCATATCTTGTTAAGCATTAGGTTGCATTGTTTTCACACTCACACGTGCACTTATTGCATGTTTCTTTTGTGTGAAGTGGCTTAGAAGGCTTGCCCTTCTTGTGCTGCCGCGGTTGCGTAATTTTGGTATACCGCGGCATGCAAGCGACAGAGACTTCCAGGTCTCTGCCGCGGTTCATCTGCCGTGGTGCCACAACCGCGGCAGTCGAGCGACAGCAACGTCCTTGCTGTGCCGCGGTTATAGTGCCACAGTTGTGCAACCGCGGTAGGCGAGCCACAGAGATATTTTTGGTGCATTTTTCCAAAATGACCACACTTCACTTATGGCCCCTATATATATAACACTTTGACTTTAGGTCAGCCAAGAGAGTTCATATCAGATTTCATACTTAGGATATTTTTTAAAGAGAAGAAAAATTCCAAGAACTCATTTTTAATCACTCAAACACTTTTTCATGATCATCAATCATTATCTAGCATCATCTTTGATCATCTAGATGTCATCTAGCATGGATTCTTCATCATACTTTGCTTGGTAAGCTTTTCACTAATATCTTACATATTTTGTGTTTCTCTTATCTAGCAATCTCAATTAATTACTTGTTTGATATTTTGTATGCTTTGGATACAAGATTGAGATTAGTATGATGTATGTTTGAGAAGTTGTATTGTGCTAGCTTATTAGGTTTTGTGCTTAATATTGTTTAGCTAAACTAATTGACATGTCATTTAGTTTTGATATCTAGGATTGTTCTTAATTGCATATTAATCATCTTAGATAAGCATATAGGGTTTCCCTTGCTCTATGTTGCATTTTGGATGTTCACATATATTCACTTAGGGTTGTATTCTCTTATAGAGAAAGTAAGTCTTGTGTGTAGCAACCGGGATTAGGTTGCTTAGATCGCAAGCAAATTGGACTAGGTTCACTCATACCGGGATTAGGTAGGTGTGTGATTACTTCCGGGATTAGGTTGTAATCGTTTGCACATTTAGTGGATTCGAGGTTCGAGTGTGGCTTACTTACATAGCCCGTGGTTTTTCCCGTGAGGGTTTCCACGTAAAAATCAAGTGTTGATTTAATTTCCGCACCATATTACACTTGCTTGTTTATATTATCTTGAGGGTAAATTCGTAATTTTGACTAACACGAAAAATTGGGTAAAAAGCGTAAAATCTATTCACCCCCCCCCCCCCCCCCCCCCCCCCCCCCCCCTCTAGATAGCTTTATACACACTGTGCTATAATTAGTTTCAAGCCTAGCCCACAAAAACATTAAGACAAGGCTTTTACTGGCCAATATTGTTTGCCGATGCTAAAAGAGTAGCAGCAAGGTGTGAGGCATGTCAGAAAATTGCAAACAACATTCGCCAGCCACCTGAACTCTTACAGAGTATCACCTCGCCTTGGCCATTCGCTATGTGGGGAATTGACTTGATCGGTCCAATGCCAACAGCACCCGGAGGAGCAAAACATGCTATCGTGGCTGTGGATTATTTTACAAAGTGGGTAGAAGCCGAGTCATTGGTGCACATAACGGAAGAAAACACTACAAGCTTTGTGAAGAAGAATATCCTGTACATATTCGGAATACCAAACACCATCATCACCGATAATGGAACCCAATTCGATGGCAAGAAATTTAGGGAGTTGTGTGATAAGTATGGAATCAACAACTACTACGCAACTCCAGCACATCCACAAACAAATGGTCAAATTGAAGCGGTAAACAAGATTATAAAGCACAACCTAAAAGCCAAACTAGCTGCGAAGAAGGGTAACTGGGTAGAGAAGTTACCACAGGTACTATGGGCATATCGAACTACAGAAAGAAGCTCAACGGGTGAAACCCCATACTCCATGGCTTTCGGAGCTGAAGCTGTCATCCCCGTGGAAACATCCTTTTCTTCACCAAGGGTACAACTATTCCAGCCAGAACTAAACATCGATATGCTAAAATGTGGCTTGGACGAGCTAGAAGAAAGGAGAGAATGTGCACAAATAAGAAACGCTGCCTATCAGCAAAGGGCGACCAGATACTACAACTCACATGTGCGTGAAACAAAATTCGCACTCGGCGACTTAGTGCTGAAAAGAGTAAATCCAGGAACTAGAGACAAAGCTGCAGGATCACTCGTAGATAAATGGGAAGGGCCCTATCAAATTACGGGCATAGCTAGTCATGGGGCATATCGCATTACTTGAGAGGGCTTCGGCGAACTACCTTAACCATGCAATGCGCAGTACCTGAAAATATACTACCCTTGACTGCTTCACCGCTTTTAGAATTTACTTTGATGATTTTTATTTAAACATTTTTTTTCCTTTTTTAGCATTTTTTATTTCCCTTTTTACCTTGTTAAAAGGCTGCAGGAGATATTCAATAAAGAGTAATTTATTACTGAGAACTCAAGATTTGGCTCGCTACTGAAAGTGACTAGTGTCCAAAGATTACTCGCCATCATGCATCATCAGTTACTCGCCATCATGCATCATAAGTTACTTGCCGTTGCGTAAAGACGAGTTAAGTACTCGCAGCAGCAGAAGCGAGCGAGTAACTAAAAATTATAGCAAGCTAAAGGTGAACACAACACCATAGCCTGAACCTATTATAAAATCGATCGGTGATTGCCACCGATGGTAGAACCAAACCCCTGGAAAGACGTGAGAAGCGTCCGATCAAAAAAACGTACATGAGACATCTCAAAGAAAAACGCTGGGGGTCGAAGAAAGCTAGCTGAAATAAAATAAAATAAAAAAAGAGCAAAAGTGGGAGACGTCCTGATAGTATGCTTAAATAAAATTTGGTGTATGGTCAGATACGTCTTGACAAACACTGAATACGCCGAAAACTCAGCAATGGCAGCTGAATAAAAAAAACAATAGTATACTTAAATAAAATTTGGTGTTTGGTCGGATACGTCCTAATAAACACTAAGTACGCCAAAAACTCAGCAATGGCAGTTGAATTAAAAAAAAAAAAAAAAAAGACATATATATATAACAAAGCCAAAAATTCAGCAAAGGTAGCTGAACAAAATAAAGCTAAAGAAGAGTTATAAATTTTATAAAGATTATTTACAACTGAAGATACAAAAAATATGGAGAGCTATTCGCAACTGAAGCACAATAAGGTATGGCATAATCTCAACTAGCTGTCGGAGGATCCTCACTGTCTTCATCATCTTCAATCTCATCTTCAGAAGGCCAGACCACCTCTCCGTCCCCATCCGGCATAAAAGACCCATAATCCCTACCGGCAACAGGACCCAAATCGGGTTCAGCACCAGAACCAGAAAAGCTACCTTTCTGACAGGAGTAATAGGTGTTGAAGGCACGCTTAATGGGAATTTCTAAATGCATGGGATGGGGCTCAGTCCTGGTATAACGACAGTGAGTTTTCCATCGTTTTCTCTGTTCTTTAATCGAACCCACTCCGCTGGCCATATGCAGTTGAAGAGACTTGTCGAAGCGCCTCAGAGCCTTTTCATTCGAATGGTCTTTCATGGCGAAGAACTTCTTCGACTGCCTCATGCCTCGTTCAAATTCGCTAGCAAAAGCGCATCGTAGGCAGGGGATCTCTTAAAACGATCAACTGTTTCAACCTCCAATATAGCCTTTAAATTGTCGAAGATGACATCACGAGAAGACAACTGATTGTGTAAATCCAACGCCTCACGTTCAGCTTTTTCTATAGCCTCCTCAGCTAGTCGCTCAGCCTCCAAACACGCTGCGAGAGATTCTTGACTAGCAGACAACTGCTCTTTCAGCCAGCGAATCTCCTCCTCAGCAGCAGACAATTTTTCTTCAGCAGCTAGCTGAGCAGACAGATAACCATTTACGGACTCTCTTAGCTGAACGAGTTGCTGAGCATAGGATTCTTCAGCAGAGAGCTTCTCAGCAGCTAAAATAGAAGCCGGCTTTCGTAGACGTTTACTCTCCCTGGAAACTTTGTTCCCATGCCTATAGCTCTCAGCCAACTTAGACATCATTTGAAAAGAGAAACATCTGAATTAAGAAGAATATATAAACAGAGATATAACAGGATTGCGGTGAGAAGCTTACCAGAGAGTGGCAGTTAAAGAAAAACTCCATCTTTCTGTTGTAGGGTTTGCCTTTAACATGCTCCCAGCCTCACCAATGTACACGTCATTGTTGATTAAATGCGAGCAAATTTCGGTAGCCGAAAAATTAGAAAGAGACACGGTTCCTTCATCGGCTTCAGTTGATCCCACGGGAGGGGCTTCATGAGCAACACCTGAACCAAAAGTAGAAGTCCTAGGCTGCTTTGTTAGGTTGATAATTAGTGTTGGCATTAATTTCATATCAAAACGTGTTTTACTTGTAATGTTTAGTGGTTAGTAAATGAAGGATTTCGAAGACGAAGGACGTCTCAACCATTATTCGTTCAAGTTGCCGGCTTTTAAGAGTTTCGGACATTATCGGTCTACAAAGGTATTCAAAGACCTCTTATCTCTTACAAGGCTAGGCACACACTCACACATATCATTCTTGTGTGTCCCTTCATGATTTTATTTCATTTACATTTCACTTTCACACACTTGGCAAAATATGCTCATGCATTCACATTTAGTTAATAAACTTTGTGTTTTGCATTTTCTAGGACTATGTCCGGAAACTAGCATATGTGTGTGTATTTGAGTTTGTATGTTTCTGTATTTTGTGTTTAGGACTTGAACATGTTCTTATTCAATGCCTTATTGAGTTCCGGTCGTTTCGGTTACTCATTCATAAGGTTTCAAGTCCAAACGTGTTGACTATGCCACTTTACGTTCTCTTACGTTGTGTTGACTTCATCGATGATTTCCGAGAGGATATCTCAACCGTTTTTCAAAGTTGTATAGTCTTTTTCGTGCGTGAGAGAGTCACGGTTTGTAATCCAAAAACGGATTCGAATTCGGAGTTTGGACGCCCGAGATACGGGCCTACGAACCGAGGGAGCGCGGGAGAGGACAGCCCAGGCCGTGGGCCACATGGGCTGGCCGTGGTTGAGGCCGTGGGCCCCATGGCCTGGAGCACCCTCTGCTCCCGTGTGGGCCACGCGCCCCCCACGGCCTGGGGGTGACGTGGCACCACATGATTGGCCGGTTCCCTCCTTCTCTCTCCTCCTATTTCTTCCCTCTCTCTCTCATTTTGAATTTTCAAGAAGAAAAAACTGATTTCCCGTAAGGCATTCTCTCCAATTTTTCCAAACTTCAAAACACCATATCTTCCTCATCCGGAGTCGGATTTGAGTGATTCAAGTTGGAGAGTGTTCGTATTTGAGTCCTCTAACATCTCCAAGTGGTTTGGTAGCTGTTTGATCATGATTTCCAGTGGTTGATCACTGAATTCCGAACCAGCTTCAAGATCCGAGGTAATGGTCTCATCTTAGGGATTTCTTGTTATTTGACCTTCCAAATGCTTGGGGTTTCTTCTTCTATATCTATGTTATTGTTTTATGAAAGCTATTTGAAAAGGTAGCTTGATTATCATTCCAATTGAAACTCAATTTGTGGACTTATGTTGACTAGATTTTATGATTCTAGGTTTTACATTTGTTTGTGAGTTGTATTGTGATTAGAATGGCATCTTAGGTTGTTTGATACTTAATTGAATTAATTTTGTGTTAAAATGACTTTGAGATTTGATTTGGTCCTTTGATTGAAGAAATCAAGGATTTGTGTATTTGTTTGTGATTTAGAGAATATAGGTTTTGATTGATGTAAATCTCAAAACCTTGCTCTATATTTTTGTCTAGTATATTGATTGATTTTAATCTCATATATCTAGTCTTTGATTGTATATTGATAGCATCTTGAATTAGGACTTAATGAACATTTTGTGATTCAAGTGTTATGTGTGTGAATGAGACTTTGAGTGTATGTGTTAGGTGTTTCACATGCTTAGGTTTCTATTCATGTATTTTTGCATCTAGACTTGATTAATTGTGTTTTCACATGTTTAGGTCTATTTGTGCCATAGAATGTATTGATCACATGTTCTATGTTGAAATGAATGTTTGCATCATTTGCATTCACATGATCACACTAGTAAGTCCTTGTAAAAGGCATGAAGTCTTGGTTAGAGTCAGGATGACTCGGATAGCCAAGCAAGAAGACTTGCCTAGAGTCGGAATGACTCGGATAGGTAAGCAAGGAGTCATGGCTAGAGTCGGGAGGACTCGGATAGTCATGCATGGGAGGCTCCCTAGAGGCAAGAGTGCCTTGGATAGGGAGTTGGCTTATATTTTGGTAGGCCTAGGCGTATGGTTAGACATAGACTCCGATAGAGCGGGGTACACGGGATGTGTATGCACTCTTGAGGAATTTCTAATCTTCCATCGATGTTGGTTGAGTGTGTTGTCCAATATATGGTGGTTCCGCATCATTGAGGGATTTCATACTTTCCAATAGGGTTGGGTAGGCTTAGACTTCACTAGGTTGGGTGAGCTAAAGATTGGTCACTTTGTGAATGTTCTATGTTTACTTTCCAATAATATAGTACCCAATGGTTGTAGTTCAACCCGTGGATGTTTCCTCCTTGGAGGTTTTACCACGTTAAAAAATCTCTTGTGTTAATTCTTTCTATCTCTTCTCTTATATTTTAATTGTATATTTTATTGTCTTGATTCATAATATTCACTTGTGATGTATTGTGAACCAAGTCTTTGTATAGTGTGATTAGTGTATTCATTCTATAGATCAATTTGTATCTTTGATTCTTTTGTATATTGTAATATTTGTTTAGTGACATTTTGCTCACTCTTGTAACACATTGAACATCTTATGAAATACAAGCTTATTTTGTTGTTATGTTTATTTGATATTTTACCTCACATGACTTGTTGATATACTTAGACATTTCTCTTATGATTGTGTCATTGTATTGTCTATGTATGTCTACCTTGGCTTATTGTGTTGTGTGTAAGGCTACCTTGAGGGACAAACGGATGTTTGTTCAAGGGTTTGAAAAAAGGTGTAACAACCTATTCACCCCCCCCCCTCCTCTAGGTATGCTTTAAGCAATTTAACTTCGTTTGTGTACATTCAATTGATATCAGAGCGGGTCGTCGGACGGCACTCGACGAGATCCGGTTTATACTTAAATGTAAATTGCTTAGGTTTTTGTGTCATAGTTGTCCTCCTTTATTTATTGTGGAAAAGGTTCTTCTTATTTTTCATTGCATTTGTCTACTAACAAATTTGTTGTTAAGCTTGAAAGAGTGTTAGTTACAAAAGCAAAGAAGAAGATGTTCTTGTGTTCAAAAGGTTGATCAATTTAGGTTTGATCACTTACTCAAGCAACATAATGAAGAAATCCACATGGAGTGATTATGTCTCTAGTGATGAGGAGAGCTCAAGTGATGAGTCTTCTAGTGAAGAAGAGTTGGTAAGCAACTTTGTTGCATTCATGACCTCTCACTTTATCCTAGAGGATGTATGTTAAGATTCGTTGGATGAGGAGGTTGATCCAAATCATTAAGAGTGCTTAAGATGATTTGATCAAGCTACAAGTGGATGAGTTTGTCTCAACAACTCGGAGGCTCTTAGGTGAAAAGAATGCTCTTGCCAAGAAGCTTAGAGAAGTTGAAAGGTTTATTCTTGAAAGGGATAGGATCATCTCTAGTTTGACTCTAGGAGGCTCAAGCGACTTGGTAGTTGAGGAGAAGCTCATAGTAGCATCACTTCCTACAAGCAAGGTCGTTGTTGATAAGAAAGCTCCTAAGAAGAGATGTTCCAATACCAAGAACAAGTTGAAGAACAAGGTACCCCTTGAAACTCCCATTTGTCCTCCACCACCACCGGAAGGTAAAATCTCTCCTTTTGTTCCCATATGTCATTTTTGCAATACCTTAGGCCATATCAAGCCCAAGTGCTATAAATTCATTGAATATTGCAATTTAGAAAATGTATCTAGGAATAGAGAGATTGGACCTAATTCTATGCATGCTAAAGTTTTTGAATATGGAAAGCATGATAATATGTCAAAGCATGTTAAGAATGTCCGGAAGGTGAAGAATGCATATCCTACAAAGTTTGACCATACATGTGTTGCTAACAATGTTGAGAAGAAGAGTATTAATGATATTATTGTGAATCAAGTTGTGGAAGAACTTTACTCTAGGTTCAACATTGTGGTCAAAGAGAATCTTGATGATGTTCGTGTATGTCCACCCAAGACAAAATTTGTCAAGGGTGAGTGCTCTTACCATTAGTGTAAGTTGCACATGTGTGTTAGCTTTAAGATTAGTGTCGTTGATAAGAAGCTTAGCTTTTTGCTTTGTATCTTTACAACTTGACATGAACTTAGCTATCTCACTTTGTTTGTTTTGATAGTCAAAATTTGTTGATTAACTTTTGAGAAGTTTTTTTTTGGAATCTATTTGATAACATTTTTGTTATGGCTTTTAGAGAAAGTCATTTTTTTTGTTTGTTTGAGTTGGATTACATTGCCTTTAGTCTCTTGGAATCGACACACCTATAACTTGTAGTCATGAGGACTCACAAGCCAAGAGGACTCATAAAAAGGGTGAAGGCTTTGTATTTGGTGAAAATAGCTTGCGAAGGTATCTCTATATCATATTGCTTGCTTACTTGATTTTTCATCTATCAACTCATTGTTTGTATCACTTTCATGAAGCATGTCATAATTGAGAACTAATATAGTGTTTATATGGTACTCTTTGACATTTGCTAAGTTTAAGATCTTTTGGTGATAAGTGTTCACATTGATCTTATTTCATGAAGCGTGTTGTTATTTGTATGATTGTTGAGTGGCTAATTTTTGAATAATGTGAGCTTCATATTCTTTGATAGCTACTCTCTTGAGAAGTAGAGATCTTAAGTAAGTCTCTTTACTTGCTTTTAGATCATGTGCTTTTAAGCCTTGAAATTGGTTTCAAAAATGCACTTTGCTTCTCTTGTATGTTTTGTTAAGTATGTTGAGCTTGATTGATGTTCGCTTTGGATACACCTTGAAGTCCTAAGGACTAGTACATTTAAAAATGACCAATGGTTGGTATCCATTTGCTTCGGCAACATAGAACTCAACGAGCACCCTCATGGAAAGGGCTACACACCTTGGTTGTGAAGCCACCCAATGTTGGAAAGGGCTACGTCATTGTGATGAGTGAAAGCCGCCATGAGGTGTATATGTTTATGTTAGAAAAATCAAAGAAGTGTTGAATTGAATCATAAAAAAAAATTCTTTGATTCAAGCCTTAATAATAAAAAAAAAATAAAAGACTTTTGGAGTATAGTTGAATAATCAAATGAGCTCGGGTTGACAAATAGAAATGGGTTGACGAGCCACATGCACACACACGCTCACATGTTGAAATCTATTCTCTTTATAAGCAAAATTTTGGATGATAACCGGTTTGACCTTTTTATGGAAAGGCCTAAGATGAATAGATGTTGAAATTGTATGCATGCTTGATTATCAAACTACTTCTTTTCATATACTTGAAGCAAAATCTTCACACACTCACTTTTGTTTAATTAGTATTTGTGATACTTTAGCAATTTTTGATGACATATGAGAGTGATTGAAAATCTTGATGTAACTCTCTTAGATATGTGAAGCTTATTTGCAAATCTAATAAAAATTGCTTGTGATGTGATTGTGTGGTGATTTTTGTGAACATTTGTCTATCTTGATTTTAGATGAGGCACTTGTCAAGGGGGAGCATAATATGCTAAATTCTTGTTCTCTTTTATGACATGTTCACATGTTCTTCAAGGTTGTTAATTGTTGGCATTATTCTTATTTTTGATAAATCATGAAGATGCTATGATAAATTCTTACTTGCATGGTGATTTATTAAAATATAGTGTTTTGCCTTTGTATATGTTTATTGGTTTCTTATTTGTTTCTTTGTTTCCTCTCACTTTGTTTTTAGTTTGTTTTGTGTTGCAAGATCATGGGTAAAACAAAGAAGGTTGGTGGAAACACTTCTTCATCTCCCATTGCCAAGTCGAAACCTACAATTTCGTCCAAAATTTCCAAAGGTAACAAAGTTGATGAATTGGGAATTTTTGGGTGCAAAAAGATAATTCAAGAAAGGGGTATTGACTTGGACTCTTGTATTGGATCATATGTCTATGATGTGCTTAAGAGTAGGAATTGGATTTCATGGGTCAACATGTTAGGAGTATCTAATGAGACCATTGTTAGAGAATTTTATAATGCTTACAAATCCGGTTCTACTGTGACTAGTGCTACTCTTAGCATAAGGAAAGTTGTCTTTAGAGTTTGCCCTAGGAAGGTTAATGGATTTCTTAACTTGTCCGATGACATTGAATCGGAATTCCTTGATGTTGATGTCTTGGAAAACCTTGATTTAATGGGTAAGACTCTTTGTGATGATGATGATTGTGTGGGGGAAACGTGCTTTTATTAGGCAAGGTGAGCTAACAAAAATTAGTGCATTTTGGCATTTATTTGTATGCTCCAATCTTATTGTTTCTACTAATGCTTCGGAGCTTAATAGAGACAAGATTAAGATTGTGTATGCCTTGGTTACTAACCATCCTATAAACCTTGGTGAATTGCTTGTGGAGCAAATTCAAAGTGCGGCTTGTACTAGTCGTTTGGACAAGAAATTGGCTTTTCCGGGGTTTATAACTCAATTGTGCTTAGCTAAAGGTGTGAGGAATCTTGATGGTGATGTTATGCTTCCTCCCTTAGAGAAGTTGAGTGAGAAACGTATGGCAACCATGTCATATAAGGACAAGGGAAAGTCTAATGATGTACTTAGGCTTTTTGGTGATTCTCTTGATTCTAACCATGTCCCTAACTCACCCGCTCTTCCTAGTTGGGCTTTAAAATTGAGGAAAGAGGTTGAAGAATCTCATAGGTTGATTGAGGCGTCACAAAGGAAGATTGAAGACCTTAGTGCAAAGCTTGTTGCTCAAGATGAGAGGATCAAAGAGTTGGAAGGCCAACTCCAACAAGGCAATATGTGAGATCCGCACACCGTTCTTCTTTCCTTGGTGGCACAAGTGGCTAGAGAGCTTCATGAGGTATAAATTCTTACTCTTTCCCTTTGGCTTCATATCATGTCAAAAAGGGGGAGAAATATGAGAAACACATGGGAGATATCTAGCTTACTTAGCCTTATGTTAGTTGTTTTTATATTTTTGTATATTTGGTATCTAGCTTGAACTATATGGCATGTAATATTTTTGTTGAATCTTGGCTTAGAATATATTGATGGATAGTATGTATTAAGGGGGAGCATACTTGATCCATTTGAACTTATATGTTATTATTTTCTTGCCTATGATTGGATACTTGGATATTGCCATTCTTGTTGTCTCTTGGATATTCTTGTGCTTTCAAGTTCTTTTTTAGGTGATATCAAGAGAAGACCAAGATGAAGTTCAAGACTTGATTTATAATTTGTGTCTATATGTGTAACTCATTGTACTCATTGTGACCAAATTTTCTTTGTAATTGTTTTAGTGTTTGTTTAGCGGTTTTGTCATGGAATTTGCCAAAGGGGGAGATTGTTAGGTTGATAATTAGTGTTGGCATTAATTCCATATCAAAACGTGTTTTACTTGTAATGTTTAGTGGTTAGTAAATGAAGGATTTCGAAGACGAAGGACGTCTCAACTATTATTCGTTCAAGTTGCCGGCTGTTAAGAGTTTCGGACATTATCGGTCTACAAAGGTATTCAAAGACCTCTTATCTCTTACAAGGCTAGGCACACACTCACACATATCATTCTTGTGTGTCCCTTCATGATTTTATTTCATTTACATTTCACTTTCACACACTTGGCAAAATATGCTCATGCATTCACATTTAGTTAATAAACTTTGTGTTTTGCATTTTCTAGGACTATGTCCGGAAACTAGCATATGTGTGTGTATTTGTGTTTGTATGTTTCCGTATTTTGTGTTTAGGACTTTAACATGTTCTTATTCAATGCCTTATTGAGTTCCGGTCGTTTCGGTTACTCATTCATAAGGTTTCGAGTCCAAACGTGTTGACTATGCCACTTTACGTTCTCTTACGTTGTGTTGACTTCATCGATGATTTCCGAGATGATTTCTCAACCGTTTTTCAAAGTTGTATATTCATTTTCGTGCGTGAGAGAGTCACGGTTCGTAATCCGAAAACGGATTCGAATTCGGAGTTTGGACGCCCGAGATACGGGCCTACGAACCGAGGGAGCGCGGGAGAGGACAGCCCAGGCCGTGGGCCACATGGGCTGGCCGTGGTTGAGGCCGTGGGCCCCACGGCCTGGAGCACCCTCTGCTCCCGTGTGGGCCACGCGCCCCCCACGGCCTGGGGGTGACGTGGCACCACATGATTGGCCGGTTCCCTCCTTCTCTCTCCTCCTATTTCTTCCCTCTCTCTCTCATTTTGAATTTTCAAGAAGAAAAAACTGATTTCCCGTAAGGCATTCTCTCCAATTTTTCCAAACTTCAAAACACCATATCTTCCTCATCCGGAGTCGGATTTGAGTGATTCAAGTTGGAGAGTGTTCGTATTTGAGTCCTCTAACATCTCCAAGTGGTTTGGTAGCTGTTTGATCGTGATTTCCAGTGGTTGATCACTGAATTCCGAACCAGCTTCAAGATCCGAGGTAATGGTCTCATCTTAGGGATTTCTTGTTATTTGACCTTCCAAATGCTTGGGGTTTCTTCTTCTATATCTATGTTATTGTTTTATGAAAGCTATTTGAAAAGGTAGCTTGATTATCATTCCAATTGAAACTCAATTTGTGGACTTATGTTGACTAGATTTTATGATTCTAGGTTTTACATTTGTTTGTGAGTTGTATTGTGATTAGAATGGCATCTTAGGTTGTTTGATACTTAATTGAATTAATTTTGTGTTAAAATGACTTTGAGATTTGATTTGGTCCTTTGATTGAAGAAATCAAGGATTTGTGTATTTGTTTGTGATTTAGAGAATATAGGTTTTGATTGATGTAAATCTCAAAACCTTGCTCTATATTTTTGTCTAGTATATTGATTGATTTTAATCTCATATATCTAGTCTTTGATTGTATATTGATAGCATCTTGAATTAGGACTTAATGAACATTTTGTGATTCAAGTGTTATGTGTGTGAATGAGACTTTGAGTGTATGTGTTAGGTGTTTCACATGCTTAGGTTTCTATTCATGTATTTTTGCATCTAGACTTGATTAATTGTGTTTTCACATGTTTAGGTCTATTTGTGCCATAGAATGTATTGATCACATGTTCTATGTTGAAATGAATGTTTGCATCATTTGCATTCACATGATCACACTAGGAAGTCCTTGTAAAAGGCATGAATTCTTGGTTAGAGTCAGGATGACTCGGATAGCCAAGCAAGAAGACTTGCCTAGAGTCGGAATGACTCGGATAGGTAAGCAAGGAGTCATGGCTAGAGTCGGGAGGACTCGGATATTCATGCATGGGAGGCTCCCTAGAGGCAAGAGTGCCTTGGATAGGGAGTTGGCTAATATATTGGTAGGCCTAGGCGTATGGTTAGACATAGACTCCGATAGAGCGGGGTACACGGGATGTGTATGCACTCTTGAGGAATTTCTAATCTTCCATCGATGTTGGTTGAGTGTGTTGTCCAATATATAGTGGTTCCGCATCATTGAGGGATTTCATACTTTCCAATAGGGTTGGGTAGGCTTAGACTTCACTAGGTTGGGTGAGCTAAAGATTGGTCACTTTGTGAATGTTCTATGTTTACTTTCCAATAATATAGTACCCAATGGTTGTAGTTCAACCCGTGGATGTTTCCTCCTTGGAGGTTTTACCACGTTAAAAAATCCCTTGTGTTAATTCTTTCTATCTCTTCTCTTATATTTTAATTGTATATTTTATTGTCTTGATTCATAATATTCACTTGTGATGTATTGTGAACCAAGTCTTTGTATAGTGTGATTAGTGTATTCATTCTATAGATCAATTTGTATCTTTGATTCTTTTGTATATTGTAATATTTGTTTAGTGACATTTTGCTCACTCTTGTAACACATTGAACATCTTATGAAATACAAGCTTATTTTGTTGTTATGTTTATTTGATATTTTACCTCACATGACTTGTTGATATACTTAGACATTTCTCTTATGATTGTGTCATCGTATTGTCTATGTATATCTACCTTGGCTTATTGTGTTGTGTGTAAGGCTACCTTGAGGGACAAACGGATGTTTGTTCAAGGGTTTGAAAAAAGGTGTAAAAACCTATTCACCCCCCCCCCCCCCCTCTAGGTATGCTTTAAGCAATTTAACTTCGTTTGTGTACATTCATGCTTCGATGGTCCTGGCCGATCAGCCGAATCTGGCCGACCAGACGGCCTAGGTTGACCTAAAGAAGAAGCATTCAGCTCACCCATGGCCACCGGAGGAGAGGCTACTCAAGATGGAGAGGCTGTTTGGGGCGGAGTAGGAGCAGGTACATTTAATTCATTAACCTCCTCGAGGGGAGGCACCGCTGCATTTGCCCCTTCAACAGGACCCTCGTGAGCAGCTGTTTGAGTAGAAGGAGTTTCGGCGAGTACCAGTTCATCAACACCCTCCTTGTCCGAAGAAACAACATATTGCACAACCCTTGATGCTCGTTTAGGGAGTCGAGCAGCATGGTCAAGGGTACCCTCAGCCGGGCGTTTACCTCTATCGGTTCTGGGGGCTAGGTCACTTGTAGGATCAAGAGGAGTCTTAGGGACATCCGCATCAAAAATAGGGATGTCACTGACCCCCCATGAAACGCTAACTTTCTCTTTACCTTTACGGCTAGAGGTAGTCGCAGCATGAGTATTCACAGCAACCTCTGTATGCACAGGGGACTGCTCTGATTCGACACCTCCCCTAGTAACATCACCAGCTTCCTCGCCGTCTGAGGGATCACCACCATCCGGGCTAGTAATTCCTTCCTTAGCCAAATCAGCGACATGTCTTTTACTGGCAGCCTCGGAATTCTTCACTACCCGGGCTTGCAAATCACAAACAGTATCGAAGTCACACACTGCAAGAAAAATAACCAAGTGTCACGAACAGAATAAACAAAACAGTAATATAAAAAGGAAAAGCTGATAAAGCTTACGGCGAGGAAGCATAGCAGGTAGGCGTGTGAAAACCCGTTGGGCGATCATTTTCTCCTCATCCAAGAGGAAAGATCTACCTCTCTTGTCCAAAGGAAGGACGGCCGCCGCGGCAAGATGAGAGATCTCTCCATCCAGCAAAACGAGGACTGCCTTTGACCAGGCTTCAGGAGAAGTGAAGTGCCTGGGAACTTTCTTTGCCGAAAGGTTACGGCGACCATTGGCTGGCACATCTCTGCCCCACTCGCCACCAGCAAAAAACCAACTATTCTTCTACCTTTTATTTGAAGTGGGAAAGCCCCAAATAAAACCCTTCTTCTTCTTGTCGCTGGAAACCTTCACTTGTTCGGGGTTCGCCACACCCTCAGGGATCCAATTCTCCACGGGTGAAGAGAGAAAGAATACGTGCCACCGTTGCCCGCTTGTCTTAACGTATAAAAATGACGGATCTCGCGGGGCGTATGGGGTCCATAACCCTTCAATTTCCACATTCAACACAGGCACATCAATATCCTGTAACTGTTTGGGGCGAGTTGGGCCGGCGCAATCTGGGCCTCCGCGAGGAATCTGGCAATGAAGGGCTGAAGAGGAAGTGTAACCCCGCAACTAAGCATTGCGCCATAAATGGCGACCGCATTCTCAGAAGGATTCCATGCCGCTCGATCACCCGGTAGAGTCAAAGTCACAGCATCCGGAATTTCAAAGCGACTCTTGTATTTATGAAGTTCATCCTCGCCAACCACATTAACTTCGCAATCAAAAGAACACGGGCAATCAGCTATGAAGTGCAGTCTATCCTTCTGATGATCTTCAACATCTGAATCGATGGTAATTTGAGCATCCAGCAGGGACCCTCGAGGAGCTCTAGAAGCTCGTCGTCTACTGCCACTCGATTTAGAAGACCTCGTCATCGTTGGAGAACTACTATCAAAAGACGAGGGAGAAGGAATGTTAGGAACAAAATTTTCCTCAGAGGAAGGAATATAGATAGAAATCAGGGTTGGGGAATCTGGATGAAAATTACGAATCAAGGATTCAATTCGGTCTGCAGTACACTTATCACCAAGTTCTAAGGCTTGCATCATTTGATTAAAAAGAAAAGAACGTAAGAAAGGATCCATGGGAACTCACCAGAAAACCCTAGATTCGCAGAGATATGCAGGAGAGTTGGGGACGCTGAGAAATAGGAACGGTCGAGTTCGGTGAACCGCCTGGCAATGGAAGACGCAGGAAAAAGGCTGTAGCAAATACTCGAAGAGATGGGAAAATGGGGCAGATAAAAACGAAGGTTCGAACTTTTCTTTTTTTTGCTCTGAGAAAAACAAAGGAAGTATAAACAAGAAGAGTGAAATGGGGAAGAAGAAACGATCAGGCATTAAAAGAGGGAGTTTTGAAATTCAAAAAGAAAATCAAAAAAAGGATATTTAGTTAAGATGAGCGACGGTCACAGTAACTAGCCGCAACAGTCACCACCGAATAATGGACATGTGGCACCTCGGGGATCACCAAGCAATCAAAACGTATCTTCACTTGTCAAGTTAGTGGAAGCGTCAGAGGTTATGTGGCCAAGAATAAAGGCTTGCACCGGAAGAATCAACCAATTAATTCAACACGTGGTGAAAAGGAAAAAGAGGGGAGTTATGTACAAAATGCACCGAAATCTTAAAAGCATGGATATAAATACTGCTCGCGGAGGCAAACGAATTAAAAAGACCAAATCATTCACTCGGCTCGAAGTATTTATGGGGGTATTGTTGTATGTATAAATTTGCCAAGCAGACACGTCATCAAAGGAATCAATAAATGCTGAGGGAAAGGTTGCCATGTCACTCGTTGACCGGGTCAAGGGAGAAAATGTGGGCCAGTCAGTATGTCAACGTCTTAAGTTAATAAGTCAAAGGTGTGGTCGCCAGGGCTAGATATGTACTCGCCAAAAGATAGAAACGTGGTCGCCGAAGGGTAATACCCAGGAGTGCAGGTGTTCGCTGTATCAGCGTATTGGGCCCAAACCGACTCGGTAGAAACACAAAAATAAATCCTAACTTCTAGAAAACCCATGGCAACGAGGGATCATAAAAAGGGAAAGAAATAAAGCATATCCGGATCCGTTACAACATGGGAATCCTAGTACGAATCAAAGGGGAAATCCTACCACCAACACGGGTAAAATCAAGGGGAAACCCTAATTATCATGTATAAATAGAACCATCTATCCCACGAGGAGGGGGTTCAAAAACTGAGAGAGGAGAGCAATTGTATGAGAGATCTGAGTGTGTAACAAAGCAATAAGCCTAGTATTATCTTTATGCCCTCTGGGGCGCCGTGGTTTTTTCTCATTCAAGGGTTTTCCACATAAAATCTGTCTCTTACATGCATTGATTATTTTCTCGTTTTGTCTTGAGTTGATATAATTGTTGAGTGCGTGGCAATCCAAATTTCACCATCAACAACTAGATTCTCTTTTAAATATATTTTCAATATCTTTTAAGGAAATACAAATTGATTGCTACATATAGAAAATGAATCAAAAACATGAGACAAATTTGATTGTGAAAAAGTAAAGTTTTAAATTATATATTTTTTTATTTCTTTCAAACACACTTTAGATTTTTATTTATTTATCAATATTATATGTTCTTTCTTGTAAAAATAAAAAATAAAAAAATAAAATAAAAAGATTATATGTTGTTCAATTTCATTGAACACCTATCTTTTTTTTTTTTTTTTTTTTTAAATATCATTTAACACCTATCTACTTCCACATCAATTGGGACATGACACAAATCTTGCATTCCTACAACTCTCTCATATAGAAAGTGGTTATCTAATAAAATAAAATATATCTTAAAATGGATTTGTAACGAAAAATGGAGTTTGATTTTGAAAAAAAACCAAGAAGAGAAAAGAAGTAGGGAAGGGAAAGAATAGTAAGAGAATTAAAGGTAACAATTATTTTTTTAGAAATAATAATAAATTTGATTAAATAACATAATAATAGTCATATGTGGTGTGTACTTACAAAAATACAATACAGTATAATTAAAGAAAATGTATTTTTGGTATTAAGTGGGGTTTATTTACAAATTAGAGATTTTTTAAAAATTTTGATGGATTTGATTACAAAAGGGGTGTAGATACAGTTTTTGAGGGGTGTCATTATCGCCACTCTATGACAAATGTTGAACCAAAAAATGGTTGTGTATATTTCATTATACAGCTAAACCAAATAATGTGATAATTAATTTGTTTTTACAAATATAAATCACAAGATGACGTGTTGATTGACATGACCAGGAAAATCATTTGTCAAGTATTGGGTATGATATTCAGATTAAGCTTTTGGTTTGTGTCGCATTATTCGTACATGCACTCTTACTGGTTATGCAATCCACGTTTCACATCCATGAGAGTATTCGGAGTCGCTATTCGGGCTGTTGTTGTGCTGTTGATCTTGTCAGGTCCTAAAAAACCTATGACCCAATTGGTATTAGATTTCAAATATATATACAGTTACTAATGCCATTGAACCCCAATATACAGTATGAGCTGGCTATATTCAAAGTCACTCTCTTCAGTCTTCACATGAGAATTCGAGTATGTTCCATTACAAAAAGAATATCTCCCAGCACAAGCTTCTTCAACATTATTATGTAATATTTTGTAATGTGAATAAATTTAAAATTTGAAAGTAAAGAACTTCAAAGCATTAATGCTCTTCAGTTTCAAGAGATCATAGCAAATTAACGTCGTAAAGATCCTTATCAAGAAGCTTGCTTGCTGAAGAATACTCTCGTGTCTCATCTGTAGTTTGAAGAGAAACTGAGGAATCTTTCCAGGGTCCATCCATTGAGATGCTACTTTGTGACTGGTTTTCTTGAGAGAATGTTGTGACACGGGTTTGGCTGTCCTGTGACAGTATCTCAAAGGCTTTGAACCTTGCATCCTGGTTATCTGAACTCTGCATGATAATTGGTGCTTGGACTGGAACCTTGCCTTCGAGCATGCTAACTACAGAAGACATGGATGGTCTGAGAGTGGGAGACGGATTGGTGCATAAGAGAGCTATGTTTAGCATCCCCAATGCCTCTTCTTCGGAAAATTTTGAACCAAGACTTGGATCCACAAGTTCAAGAAGGTTTCCTTGTTCTTGCAGTACATATGCCTACAATAACGTGCATAAAAAGGAACAAATGTTATTCATAATCTTGAAGCAAGAATTGTAATGTTAAGTGTAATAAATTTATCAAAAATAATATATATATTCCATCGAACAAAGCAGGAAAGATGATTTTGGCTTTGTTCCTGATTTTGAAAAGCAGGAAAATATTAGGAATGATGTATAAACCAAGAAAATATAGTGAAGAATGCAATTAATTTAGATTACCCAATCAAGAAGATAAACAAACTCCTCCTTTGGCCTGTAATTAGTGTTGCTCTTCCCACTAACGATCTCCAATGCTACAACTCCGAAGCTATACACGTCTGCCTTGTCAGTCAAGTAACCCCTCATCGCATATTCAGGAGCCATATAGCCTCTAGAGAAAAAAAATATATCAAAACATATAACTTGTGAACATGCCACCAAGATTTAGAAGAACATCTAATTAGAACCTTTCCATTTATGAGAGAGAGAGAGAGAGAGAGAGAGAGCTCACATTGTTCCAGCTATTCTTGTACTAATATGGGTATTCTCTTCTTCATCAAGCTTTGCTAAACCAAAATCAGATATCTTAGCATTTAGATCCATGTCAAGAAGCACATTGGATGCCTTAATATCTCTGTGAACTATTTTCAACCTCGATTCCTCATGAAAATAAGCTAATCCCCTTGCTATTTGTATGCATATCTTCTTTCTTGTTTTCCAGTCCAAGTTAAGCTTTTCTTCCTCTTTGCCTAAATAGAAGAAAATAGGGGTTAGAGACAATTTAGTCATAGGTAATTAAAAAAATTCCAAGAAATGGTGCATTAGATGTTAGTGATGCAATACCGAAAAGTGCACGAGCAAGACTGTTGTTTTCAAGGTATTCATATACAAGTAGTAATTGATTTCCTTCAATACAGCAGCCATAAAGCTTCACAAGATTTGGATGTTGTAAGGCCGATATCATGCCTATTTCATTCACAAATTCACGGTTTCCCTGCTTCGATCTGGAGGAAAGCTGCTTAACAGCAATTACTGCACCATCTGACAGTGTACCCTGTAATCATGCAGATAAAAATTTCAATATAATGTTTTTCAGTGTGTATGCATAGACTGGAAAACCGTGGTTACCTTGTAAACAGGCCCAAATCCTCCTTCACCAATCTTATTTGCAGGGTCAAAATTATTGGTAGCGTCTTTAATTTGCCTAAGGGTGAAATAACCGGTTTGAAGATCAAGCGCACGAAGTTCTGTACCAGGAAAAGAAAATGAAATTCAACCAAACAAGAATGCAAGAAGAGTGGATAAGATATCTGACTCCTCCAAGATTTGCAGACCAACAAGAAAGTACTTAATGTACAGAAATTTTTGCATTAATATCGATCTTATTACCTTTATTTTCGAGGTCTTTTTCCCCAAAGCAACCTTTCATCCAGAGTAAAACCAACAACAGTGCGACAGCAGCACATGAAGCAACTACGATGCCAACAATGGCTCCAGCAGATAAGCCACCAGTATCAACTTCAAAGTCTACAAGAAGAAAAAGAAGTTACGGTACAAGTTGGAAGAAAAGAAAAGAGGGAGGCCCTATAGAGTAGATAAACATACTTGGTGTTACTGTAATAGCAGATATAAGAGGTCCATAGACACCTTTTTCAGGAATGGAAGTGGTTCCCTTTCCTGCCCAGTATAAGTGGATCTCCAGAGTGCTACCATTAACCCATACATCATTAAATTCCTTAGTGATGCCTATTCCAACGCCTCCAGCTTCCTTGGCAATATTGAAGTCTTTAAGAACTAATTTTCCCTGTGTACGTAAATCCCTACGATAAGAATATATTTGGAACTGAATTCTAACAATAAAGAGTATATATTTCACCTGAATCGACACATCAAATATACGCCTTCCATGGCTGGCAAATGTCTGATCATTGGTAAACATAATTTCAGCAAAGTGCAGCATCACTTTATAACTGCCCTTCCGCATACACAGGCCATAATACTTGAGTGATTCCGGAGAAAGACGTGCAGTCTTGTAATAGTCAGCACCAGTTACATCCAAATCAAATTTGTTTGTTGCTAGAGAATTTGCACCTTCTTTTCCCATGTAAACCCCTGTACTGCTATAAGCCCACCGAGTTCCTATAGGAGCAAAGTTTGATTGGCCCTTTGTGTTTAAGTCTGCTTCGTAATTTTTTCCCTCAACTGTGATATGGTTTCCTCCGCAATTGATGAACAAGGAATGGTCTGCAAATGTAAAGGAAATATAAGTCGAATTATGTGGATTTTGCAATTCACAAACGCATAATGTTACATCTAATTACACTTACATTTGGCTTCTTCAGGGCAGGGAAGGCCTTTCATCAAACACCAAGGAATTCTAGAAGTTGACAATTTATGTTTGGTTAATCATTTATTTTTCAATTACAATTTGAAAAGGAAATAAAGTAAGTTGAAACCTTACTACGAAAAATTTAGATCAGAAAACTTACAATTTGTTAGGCGGGGATGAAGAACTGGACACTAAGTTCCTGTAAAGTGACCAAGGCAGGATTATATACAACAGGAGACTATTTGAAATAGTGGAAACTGATATCAATAAAATAAATAAATTTTTTTAAAGGTATGCACCTGTAAGTAACTGATATAAAGAGACTTACACATCGGGCTGTAGACAACTAACTCGAGGTGGACTGATAAAACTGTTATAAGATAAATCCCTGCAATAGATTTTCCATGGAATTGACAATTAATATTAATTGCAGAAGCAAAAACAACTATATAAATTAAAAATGAATAAGAGATCATAACTGACAGCCTCAGTCTTGCTTTGGATCATAACACATTACAGATTCATAACTTAAAGATGATAGGTTGAAAAATGACTTACATTTTCTGTTTGCTATTCAATATCCAATCAGGTATGGCTCCAGTCAGATCGTTGTTTGTCAGAAAACTAAATCAGAAAAGCATTATATCAAAACACTAGCAAAAAGGCAATCATAGAAGCTTTCGATGAATGAAAATATAAATAGAATGCTTGTTAGGAGTAGATGTCAAGTGCTTGCATATTTGAACCGAACAAATTTATTCATTAACTTACAAGTAATCTATTTTTATCAAACTATCGAGTGTTGCTGGAATTTGACCGCTCAACTGATTGAAGCTCAAGTCTCTACAATAATAAAAATAAAGGTCGACATAAGAATTAAGAGTTTCCCTATTAACCATTTTCAAGATATAGAACAAAAATGTGCATCTCTATGAAGGAAAAAAAAAAAAAAAACATCCATCAAAACACTTACAAAAGTATTAATGATTTCATTTCTGCAATGTATGATGGGATTCTATCAGTAATCAAGCAATTCCTTAGTACCCTGAGTCACAGAAATAGAAGCAATCCATTGATGAGCCACATGTGATGATTTAATGCAGTAAATTAATTCAATATGTACTCACAATCTTTCTATCATTTTCATATCCTTCAAATTGGGGAACTTTGATCTTGTTCCAGTCAAATCCGAAATCCTCCTTAAGTCGAAAATGTACAATTAGAAATAATGAATTGTTCATGAGCGTTCATAATACGAACAAACTGAATATATCATCTACTACTACTAGTACTACACGTGGAATCGAATGCTTACAGTTCTTTTAATTTGGTCAACAGAGAAATACTCGAAGGAATGGGTCCTTTCATGGATGTGCCTTGCAAATCCCTGCAATATATTGATTCAACATGTCTTAGCTGCAAAATACAATACAGTACAAAATGAATGCAATGGATCGAATGCAATACAAAACTCACAGTATTGTAAGTTTAGTCCAATTCCCAATGAAATCAGGTATCTTCCCGGTCAAGTTACTCCCATCTATCCGACTGAAAGCAGTATTAAAAGATGAGAAATTTCCAGACTCCTGAACAATAAATTTGCATCACATTAAATCACTTACAAAGCAGTTAAGTTCTTCAGATTTCCAAATGATTCTGGTATTGAACCTGAAAAATTGTTTGCAGAAAGAAGACTGCAGGAGCAAAAGAGAGGGTTAATTATAAGTTCAGCTGAAGAAGTTTCTTGATTCTTCTGTAAAAGAATATGAGGACAGAAGCCTTACAATCTTCTTAAGTTGCTCAATTTTCCAAGGTTTTTATGAAGAGATCCTTGAAGCTGATTGTCATCCAAGACCCTAGAAAATGAAACCTAAATTGTCATTGATGTTGTACATCATCAAGTGTAGCAATTTAGGGCAGAGCTTTTTTCAAATGACTTACAGCTCCTCAAGTGTATCAATTTCACCAATTTCCCAAGGAATTGAACCACTTAGACCACTTCCCTGAAATGACCTGCAATGTTTTTACGAACAGATAATTAATTGACCTAAATGAATAAATGGAATTCATAGACTAGTACTTCAAATAAATAAAAAATTAAAAGAGTAACCAAACTTACAAAGTGGTAAGATTTTTTAGCTGAGAAAAAAACATGGGGATTGATCCATTGATAAGATTGCGAGTCATATCACTGTTAAAAAAAACAAACAAACAAATTTCAGTTGACTGAAATATGGTAATGTGAAGATAGAAGGAACATGCATGGACTTACAGTTCTCGGAGAAAAATGAGGTTTCCAAATTCTTCAGGTATAGTTGTTGCTGATATGTTTAGACGCTTAAGCTGACTGTCAGTCATACAAGTAAACAATGAAAAATAAAAATCAGTTACACATATATATATATATATTAGTGATGAGGTAATTAAGGAGATGATGAGACATACATATTAGTGATATGACAAACAGTGCTGTCGTTGAAAGAACAATCACATGTAATATTCCTTAGGACTTTCTCTTTAATATTAATAGTAATGTTCCATCCACCATCAATGCAAGAAGATTGCTTCACTTCAACATTTCTCAACTGCAGTTTTCTGAAAATTGTTTGGAGAGTTTGCACTGTTTTTTGCATCCAAATCAATTAGATAAAAATAATAATCGAGAATTGACGGTCTGAATTTTGAAAAATAATAATAGTATTCACCAGATATAACCACTGCATGATTGAAATGCTAAAAGTATAGTTTAAAGGGAGGGTTGTAAATAACCTACGGACTTTAGATAAAATATCAATTAAATCCTATGGTTTGAAAAATCAACAAAAAATATATATGTATTTGTCATATATTTAATTGTTTTAAAAAGAGGAAATTTCACTAAAGTCCCTATTTTAAGCAAAATGTCACTTTTTAAATGTCTTTGTCATATTTACAACTTTAGTCCCTGATGTTTTCTAAAATACATGACTTTAGTTCTTTCGTCAGTCAAAGGTTAGTCAAACTTAATGGAACTAGGGTTATTTTGGTCTTTTGAACAAAAACACATGGCAACCAAATTTAAAAATTTAAAAAAAAAAAAAAAAAAAAAATCAATGGATCTCCACTATTAGATCTAGAACAATCCAATGGTTGGATCTCCACTAACTCGATGACAGAAATCTACTACAGATCTCCATCGTTGAGCGATGAAGATTCTTCAATGGACCTCGTTGAAGATTTTCTATCACCGAGCGATGAATATTTTAAAGTGATGTATTTAAGAAAAACTAGAGACTAAAGTTGCTAATATGAGAAACACGTTTAAATAGATCACATTTCGTCAAAAAGTAGGGATTTTAGTGAAAGTTTCCCTTTTAAAAGGTAAAAATATATTATAACTAAACAATAAAATCATAAATAAAAATTTATATATATATATATATAACTTTCACATACACATATCTATCTTGAAAAAATATGCACGTTATATCCATTGTTTTTGTTTCTATATTAAATATTATTTGGTTTTGATTTTTAATTTTTTAATATTAAGGATTTAATTTTTTTTTTTTAATTCATAATAAATCTTATACTTTTTTTAAGAAGTTGATTTAATTTTTACTAGTATATTTTTTTATTCGATTATAAAGTAAAGGTCCAAATAGTCATATTTCATTAAAGTTGACCTAAATCAACTAATGGTACAAGAGTTTTTGTTGATTTAATTTTTACTAATATATTTTTTATTCAATTATATAGTTAAAGGTCCAAATAGTCATATTTCATTAGTTTAACCAAATTCAACTAATGGTATGAGATTTTTTGTTGATTTATCAAACTAGAGGGCTTGATTTGAAATTTTATCAAAAGTCAGATCGTTATTAGCAATTCTCCTTTCTTACTATTATTTTATTTTTTTTCTCCCTATCTGTGTGACTTATTGTCATTTTACTCACTCTATTTTCAGAAACCATCATTTTCTCCTTGTCATTATCCAAAAGTTAAAATAGTGTTTTTTGACATAAATAGTAAGTGCAAAGATTAAATTACCTTGAATCGTTGGTTAAAAGAAAGAAAATGATATATATATATATATATATTTTTAATGTACAACAACTACTGGGACTCTGCGAGGATTGGATACTACTAGCACAGCCCGAACAACTACTCCCACAAATGGGGAGAGGACACCCACGCATGAGGTGGGACAAAGAAATAATGGATGTATATATATACACGGTGCTGGGCGTTGAACCGTGGTGATGGAGTCTCCCTTTGGAGAGTCACACCACATTGGCAAGAGGCCCAATGGCAAAATGATATTTTGCTATTAAAATTTTTTAAATGAAAATAAAAATGAGCGGTAAATAGATAAATTACTAAAATATAATATTAAAATTATTTTACAATAAAATTAAAATAATACACAAATCTAATACTGACTCTCTTTTCTCCATCATCATCATCATCATATTCACCACCATCCATCCTCTCTTCTCCATCATCCATTCTCTCACCGGATAGGAGATCTAGATTTGCGAATGCTAGATTTTTTTTTTTTTTTAGATCTAGATTTGCGAACGCTAGATTTTTTTTTTTTTTTTTTCTTTCTTACTAAAATATAATATTAAAATTATTTTACAATAAAATTAAAATAATACACAAATCTAATATTGGCTCTCTTTTCTCCATCATCATCATCATCATATTCACCACCATCCATCATCTCTTCTCCATCATCCATTCTCTCACCGGATAGGAGATCTAGATTTGCGAATGCTAGATTTTTTTTTTATTTTTTTATTTTCTTCTTCTTCTTCTTTATTTATTACACCAATTTTTTTTTATAAATAATTATAATTAATTCGGGTTTAGGAAGAAGAATACTACTCGAACACACAACCTTAATGGTGTAATGTTGAGGAGCATACTATTAAGCCAACCTCCTCTCATCATCACTTCACCATATTTGGTTTCAAAAAACAAAATAAACAATTAAACCATATTCTCTCATTTCAATTATTAAATTACCAAATTTCCCTTAACATTTAACAGTCAACCAATTTTCTTTTAACGTTTAGATAACGGCAGAGGGGGGAATAATGATCTCCAAAAATAGAGGGGATAAAACAATGACAGGTCAAACTTCAAGACAAAAAAAAAAAAAAAAAAAAATTGTCTTTATTTTTTCTCTTTTATATATATATATATATATATATATATTGCTTCTATGTATTCCCAAAAAATTGTAATTTTTCTCTCATAGGTACACATTATAGGCATATATATAGCATACTAATACACATCACCTCACTTTTGCCATATGTATTATTATGATTGAAGTTATGTTACTTACATGGTAAAATTGTGGTGATGTGTATTAGTATGCTATTGATATGCTTATAATGTGTACCCATGAGAGAAAAACTCCAAAAAAAAATTGCCCAAATCAATAGTATACTACAAGAGTAATGCTAGAGGACCCAAAAAACCAACCCAAATTTTGGACCCAAACCCATGTGGCACACATCAAACACAACATAGTCCCACTTCACTCTTTCCAATACCCCATGTGATGTGTGCCACATAGGTTTGGGTCCAAAATTTGGGTTGGTTTTTTGGGTCCTCTAGCATTACTCATACTACAAATATGTATACTACAAATTGTGATGTTATGCTTATATAGTAAAAGTGTAGTGATGTTATCACACTTTTACCATGTGTATTATTATGATTGAAGTTATATTGCTTATATGACAAAAGTGTGGTAATGTGTATTAGTATACTACAAATATGCCTTTATTGTGTATCTATGACAGAAAAACTGAATAATACACATAGCAAAAGTGCAGTGATATGTATTAATATGCTATAAATATGTATATATTACATGACTATTAGAGAAAAATCGGAAGCCAAACAGAGAACAAATTCTTCCACCAAATCTTAAACTAAACAGAGATAAACAACACCCAAATGATTTTCTCGGGAACCAAACAAGACAATTGAAAAAATGGAAAAGTGAAGAGTTTATTAGAGTGTACGTGTACCTTCTGCAAGAGGCAAAAGTTGAGCGTGAGTTCCGAAATCCAAAGAGCAGTTGAAAATCAAAACTCCAAAAAAAATGTGTATCAAGAAACCACCAAAACCCATAATGTCTCAACAACAAATTAACACCGGAACTCGTCTTCGTCGTTGTAAACAAAGTGTTTTTCAGCGTAAGAGGTAGTTTTAGCTGTATATATAAACAAAGACTTGAGAGAAAGAGGACTGGTACTTGGAAGGAACGAAGAGATCAGGTGGGTATTTAAAAAAGATTATAAAGGAGAAACACTTGAAATTGTTTTTGTTATTTTTGGAAATATCAATCACAAAAAAGTTGATGAGTAATATAAACAATTTCAATCACATGCATCCTCAACCTGTTAGGTAGAACGGATGGGGTCAGCAATTGTTTTTGGAAATAGAAACAGTCTAAAAAAATAAAAATAAAAAGCAAATTGCTTTAAAAATAAAATAAATAAACTAAATTGGTGGAGATCCAATGATCCAAATCTCCATCATAGAAGATCTCTCCATCTCCATTGAAGGACATTCTGCATCTCCTTCAATGAAGAAGAATCTATCTCCTTCGCTTAAGAGGATCTCCATTGAAGGACATCTCTAATCTCCTTTGTGGAGATCCGGTACTTTTCTTTTTTTTCATTTTTTGGTTTTATTCTTTTGATTTTTAGTTGATCTCCACCGTCCATCTTGAAATGGACGATGGAGATCCAATTAAAAAAAAAAAACGTTTTTTTTTTTGTTTGGTTTTTTTTTTTTTTTAACCAATTTTTTTTTTTTCAATTAATATCCTTTTTTACAAATTTATTCAATTTTTTAATATATATATATATATATATTTAAAATGCTTGAAATGACAAAATTACAATTATATATATATAGCCTTACCGTAACAGATTACAACTCTATATAATTAATTGTAGTGTAATATAGTATGATTAGTGTAGGCCCTGAGGCGGGTCAACAAAGGGCAGCCGCCCAGGGCCCAGAAAGGGTCCATTTTTTTTTTTTTTTTTTTTTACAACAAAGGGCAGCCGCCCAGGGCCCAAAAAGGGTCTTTTTTTTTTTTTTTTTTTTTACAACAAAGGGCAGCCGCCCAGGGCCCAAAAAGGGTCCATTTTTGATCCAAAAAAGGTCTAAATTTATTGTTATTTTTCAAAGAGTAACGATATTTGAACCCCTAAAAAATTGTATGTACACCCCATTAAAAATTTTTAAAAATATTATATTTGTAAGCACACCCCGCATATTACCAAATATGCCCTTTCTATTTTTTTTTTTTTTTTTTACTAAATGTTTTAAATTATAAATTATAAGATAATTAAAATAAAAATTAAAAAAAAAAAAAAAAACAGAATGGAGGACACCTCCTCCCAAAAACGAAAATCTTCTTTCTCCGTATTCAAGATGGTGGAGGCGACCTTCCAAAAAAGAAATGGAGGAGGAGGTAGCTTTTCTTCTTTTTATTTTTCTTATACTTTCCTTTTAACTTTTTAGCTTAGTTTTTAAATTAAATTCAAAGATATTTTTTTTAACATTTACTTTTCTTTCTTTTTTTTTTTTTTTGAAAAAAATTATAACAGTAACTTAATATTCATAGATTTTAAAAAATCACAATTTAAATTTAAATTAATTTATAAATAATATTTTAATCAAAAGATGTTTTTGTTTTTATATTCGTGTGAATAATTATAATATTTGTTAAATATTCAAAATATTACATATTTTATTAATATGATATACAAAATATATTTATCTTAATCATTTTAAAAAATATATTGATTTGGGGTGCACATACGATTTTAGAGGGGTACAAATATCGTCACTCTTTTTCAAACTTCATATAATTACATCAAATTTGGTCCTCAAATAAGAAAAAAGATATGGAAATCAACTTCTTATATAAAGATTGGACTCATTATGGATTTTTATCAGAATTATTAAAAGTAAATAAGTAACTCTATTTGCACCCCTGAAAATTTGTATGTGCATCCTTTTTTGCATGTACACCTCATTAAGAGTTTTTTAAAAACTATATTTTGTAAGCATACCCCATACAATACCAAATATACCCTTTCTTTTATTTATTTTGTTAAATTCTAATATTATTTTTTAAAATATATCCCTTTTTGCATGTACTCCTCCATTTTCATTTTCTAAGTAAGTTCGTCTCTCCTTATTTACATACGTTATTTCTTTGAGTGGAAACTGTTATACAGATCTATTTGCTCGTAATTTTTATTTTTCAATTTTATTTTTTCTATATATCGCAATATAAACTTAATAAAATTACTTTGATTAAGCTTTTGTAAATTTTCTCAGAAAGTAATATATATATATATATACATATTATTAAGTACGAGATTTCACAAGATTTAGATGCGACATTGAACAAAGGATCCCATTTTAAATATTCGCTCTGGAGCATCCAAAACCTCAGAACCGACATTGAGTATGAAGCGCGGGATTGAATAAGACTATTTTATAAAATTAAATAGGACTGATATATAATTAGATTGGATTGAACTTGATAAAATATTTTATTGTTATATGTTTTGGTACAACATTAGATTACAATAGATGACAATACTTTCTTATATTTTGAAATGCTTTTTAAAACAATTTTTTTTAAAAAGAAAAAAACTAAATTAATTATTAAATAAAATAAAATTATATTTTAATTCAACAATAATTTTAGTTTATAAAATAATTTTTTAAAAATTAATTTTGAGAAGTGGGACTAAATAATCCCAAAGCCGCCATGGGATTTGTTTAGTCCCACTCTAGTGGGATTATTATTATTAAAAAATTTTTTAAATAAATAAATTTCTCTAGTCGTATTAGTTGGATGCAAACTTACCACCAAACGCTGGATTGGGAATGATTTGGTCAAATCTCAGACTAATCCAATGCACCAAATATGTGTACGGACCAAAAATTTAAATATAAAATTTATATTTGTTTTTCAAATATATTAATATATAACTTTTTATATTGTGAAAGAATAAATATGTTTTTTTTTTTTTTTTTTTTTTTTAACTGTGATTTTAATCTTTAACATTTGCCCTGAGGGCACATTTTCTTATTATTATTAGCAAACATCTACTCCTACTTTATCACTATATGAGATGAATAATGATTTTTCATATAAATAAGTCTCACACATACATGTAATACTGATAAATGACATGTCTACTCTAATACCTACATATAAGTGATAAAAATTATAGGTTGATATTCAGATTTATGAAACAGAGAAAGGAAGATGAGTTAAAATATTATGTAGCGGTGGGTATGGTTCGGTTCGGTTTTAGGCGAAACCGAACTGAACCAAAAACAAGGGCAGAACTGGGCTTGGATGGGCTGTGCTACAGAAAAAGAAAATAAGAGTTATGATATATATGGGTCGTTTGCTTTTTGTCTGAAGACTGAACTGTCATAAATTTGACTGAAGATTGAGTAAAGACTGAAATCTGAACTGAATGACATGTCTGTTTTCCTTTTTCTCACATCCAAATACAGTATCAACTTGTTTGTCTTTTAATAATAAAATTGAAACAAGTAATTTGAACAACTTGTATACCCATTCTAAAACAATTATACACATCCGGAAAAATAAATAAATAAATAAATACAAAACAATCGAAGAGAAATAACTATACATGAACAAGGACCTTTGGAACCACGTGTGAGAATGGTCTCGTGGGATTGTAAACCAAGTTCATTTTACATTTTTAATTTTAAAAAAAAATGTATGAGAATGGTCTCGTGGGATTGTAAACCAAGTTCATTTTACATTTTTAATTTTTTTTAAAAATGTTTTTTTTTTTTTTTAAATAGTAAAAGTATCATGGTGTTCGTTAGTTAGAGGGAGAAAATGTATATTTTTTTCAACTGTTCACATATATTATAACATCATGAAGTATTGATATTAAACACAAAGTATTTGCATAGAAAACTTATACAGCTATTATTATTTTATTTTATTTTTGAGGGAAACAAAGGATTACAAACAAACACAGTACTCTGCCAAAACAAAGGAACCAACACAGGATGGAAATTCCTCTGGCCAAAACAAATCTTCAACACAAGAGAGGCCATTTTTAGCTAAAATATGGGTTACTAGATTAGCCTTTCTGGGAACAAAATTAACAGAGTCACAATGTGCCAGCTCCAGCAAATTTTAAGTGTTAGAAACAACAGTTCCAACCTTAGAACAAAGAGGTTTCTCGCTATTGATCCAACCAACTCCACTTCAGCATCTGATTCAACCCTACAAGGAACTAAGCCTGTGTCAATGGCTAACTGGAGACCACAATGGATGGTTACTGCTTCAGCTACTTGCGGGGAGAAGGTGGCTTCGATCTTCTGAGAGCTAGAGGCCATAACAAAGCATTCCCAATTGCGGATCACAATCCCAAAACCCACCAATCAACCAGCGACATCGATAGCTGTGTCACAGTTGATTTTGTACATACCTGGATCAGGTGGTTTCCAAATAGGATTTTGGACGATGGTATTGAAATTCCCTTAAGCAATATAGTGTAAATATACCTAGAGGGGGGGTGAATAGGTATAGGCTCCAAATTCTTCCAATTTAAAAATAATGCGGAATATAATAAAGAGAATGCACACTTGAATAGATTTTAGCAAATGAATTGATTTCACTAATACAAGAGTTAATCAATTTACAAGATATGCAATCAATGTAAGATATGGAAGATAAAGAAAAATAAAAACAAAAATGAACACAAGAGTTTTAACGTGGTAAAACCTCAAAGAGGAAACATCCACGGGTTGATACCACAACCACCGGCAAAGCAATCCACTATGTGAAAAAAGGACTTACACACTCAAGCTATCACTCATGATATCCGCTCAAGCTATCAACTCCTAATCTACCCTCAGGCTAGTGAATCACCAAGCCTACTTCCTATCTGAGATGTATCCTACACCTCTAGAAAGCAACTTCCTATCCAAGACGCTCACGTCTCTAGGAAGATTTCGTGCTTAGCTATCCGGATCACAAAGATCCTAGTTAAGCTCTCCTAGCTCAACCATCCGGAGTACCACACTCCTAGCTAAGACTTTTGCTTGACTATCCGGACCACATGTCCTAGTCAAGACTCCCTTGCTCTTCACAAAGCTTCACTCACTTTGCAAGAGACTTCAACCTTATGCAAGGCTATGATCTAAAGTGATGCAAATGATGCAAGCACAATCAAATTAAGCTAGATGATCAATCAAGCAAAATGTACATGTTCAATGATAGTCTAGAATATGATTTCAACACACAATCACAAAATTATCTAGAAATCATGACATGCAAATCAATAAGAACAAAGGTATGAATTTTCAATTTATCACACTAAAAACCTAGTTTTTAGATCATGAAACAAAACATAGAAAATAACATGAAACACATCACACATATATTTTCTAGAATCAATTTCATGATAAATCAAGTTTAGCACATATATGTTCAAAACAAATCACAAAGCTAAAACTCAATTAACAAATGATCAAACAACCCTAGCAAGTGATCTAACATACTTCTCAACAAATTTCATCAATCAAATAGTAAGAATCAAGAGATGATCAAAGATGAAATCGAAAAAGAAGAAGTTGAAAATCAAACACTGACCACGTACTGAAAATGGATCAGCTGAGAAAAATGGTGAAGTCAGCTGCCTCTGGAAATGCTTGGGGTTTGTAGCTCTCTTCGAGACCAACAATTTTGGTTTTTGAATTGATTGATTTTGAGTTCGTATGAGAGAGATATGATCAAAACAAGTAAACAAAAATTGTGAAGAAAAACTGCAGAAAATCGTGAAAGTGTTCTTGAATTTCTTCAAAGTGTGGAAGGAAGGAGGTTGGCTTAAAAGGAGGGAAAGGAGAGAATTTACGAGCGAATAATGTGCTGCCACATCACCACCCCGTGGGGGGCGCGTGGGGCCCACGGCCTCCCTCACGGGCTGGCCAAGTGGCCACACGTGAATCACACTTCTCTCGCGCGCTCCCTTGGTTTGTTGGCCCATATCTTGAGCATCCGACCTCCGATTTCGAATCCGTTTTCGGATTACGAACCGTGACTCCCTCACGCACGACTGCGACTACTAAACTTTGAAAAATGGTTGAGAAATCATCTCAGAATCCGATGATGAAGTCAACACAATAAATGAGAACGAAAAGTAGCATAGTCAACTTGTTTGGACTCGAAACCTTATGAATGAGTAACCGAAACGACCAGAACTCAATAAGGCATTAAATAAGAACATGTTCAAGTCCTAAACACAAAATATGGAAACAAATAAACACATATTCACACAAGCATGCCATATCAAAGAGATAGTCACAAAGCATGCAATTTCACAATGTTTATCAATACAAGATCAATGCATGAGCATGCTATGAAATGTGTGAAAGTGTTATACCAAATGTTTGAACCACGATGCAGGGACACACATGTATGAATTGTGTGTGTGTGCGCTAACGCCTTGCAAGAGGATGAAAGTCAAGATTTACCTTTGACGATTTTCACCTCTTGAAGATGACTTTTGCACTAGACGTTGCTCTTCACTTTTTAAGCTTCCTTTCTTCAAATAATGTCCTAAGCAACAACTAATACAAACATAGAGTGTTTTGCAATGGAATCAAGCCAATACAAATCATAAACCTTACAGGTATGTTCAGGAATCCCACCTTTTAGCCGAATTAACATTGTGGAACTCATCAATAAAACAACGCGCCCAATCTACCACATCAACCACCCTATCAGAAGTATAATCATGTACAACAGCAATACAAAGGGACCACACCTTCCACAGACAAACACTAAAAAGACCCAAATCCTCCATCTTCAAACGTGAGTCTAGAATGAAATAAAAAATAAATAAAAAAAATTGGGTTTTTCCCTTATGAATATCAGCCAGTTTTGGATACCAATCAGCACGTACTAGCTTCAAACAGTTGCAACTCCAAAGCCCATGGGGGATGGTCTCACTTTTGCTCTTGCACATTGGGCAAAGAATATCAACCGGGATTTTTCGCCTAGCTAAAATCTCATAGGTGGGAAGCATATTGTTGCAAGCCTTCCAAACAAAAAGCTTTATCTTAGAGGGGATTTGAAGTTTCCAAAGAGATTTCCACCAAGAGATATAGACATTAGAAAAGAAATCCGACTGTGACGAACCAAGGTCTAAAAGCAGAGAGTGGCCCACCCAGTAGCCACTTTTAGCTGAATAGGAACCTTTTTGGTCATAGTGCCGTTGAAGAGAATCCTTCACTCTATTTCTACCAATAGGGATGCTAAAAATAGCTATAATATCTTCCTCCTAAAAGACATTTTTTACAAGTTCCACATTCCATGCACCGAAGGGAGTTAATAATTCATCAACAGTGGCATTCTCGCACAAAGAGGGAGGGGAGAAAGGCCTAAACGTGGTGGGTCTCGGGATCCAATTGTCCTTGTAAATACGAATCTTACTACTGTCTCCCACTCTCCATTAGGGTCCTGCAGTAATAATTTCCTTCCCCCATATTAGGCTCTTCCACAAAAAAGAGGTCATAGACTTAAACTCCGCATCAATAAAATCATCATCTGGATAGTAGCAAGCCTTTAGCACACGGGTTGCCAGGGATTTTTTGTTCGACATAATTCGCCAACACTGGTTGGCAAGCAAAGTTTTGTTAAAAGACTCCAAATCCCTAAAACCGAAGCCTCCTTTTTCTTTGGCCTCACATAACCGTGACCATATACACCGATGGATCTTTCTCAAAATTCCTTTACTTCCCTACCAAAACCGCTCACAAAGACGGTAAATCTCATTCAGAAGGCACTTTGGGAGCTGAAAAAGATTTATTGTATAAGTGGGAATGGATTGGATGATAGCCTTTATTAAGACCTCTTTCCCTCCTGTCGAAAGGAACTTATCACGACATCCTTTAATCTTGTCCCAAACTCTACTAGTAATATCTGAAAAGATTTCCTTTTTTTTTTCCTCCCTGTAACACATGGTAACCCTAAATTCCTTTCATGGCATTCAACAATACCAATATTGACGATCATTGTCAACCGAGCAGACTCATGAGGAAGGACTTATGCACATTGCTAATTTGTCAAAATTTATCATTTGACCCGAGGCTTTTACATAGGTATCTAAAATTTTCCTAATCAAGACACAATTTGAATCAGTAGCCTTGGTGAATAGGAGGCTATCATTTACAAATAAAAGGTGGGAGATAGTCGGACCATTTTGGCTACACTTGAAGCCCTGAAAATTCCCCATATTAACCGCCTGATCAACCAAGCTAGAAAAACCTTCTGCACAAATAATGAAAAGGTAGGGAGAAAGTGGATCGCCTTGACACAGCCCACGTGTCGGCTTGATGTAGCCACAAATTTCTCCATTTAACACAAACAAATAAGAAATGGACGATATACAACACGTAATCAGGTTGATCCACCGATCGAAGAACCCCAATTTCCACATCATCTTTTTGACAAAAGTCCATTCCGCATAGGGATGGGCATTTATCCCCGGATACCCAAATACCCACTTCCCCATCCCCATTTAGGGGGTAAATTTTAGAGAAAATGGAGAAATGGGTGGGGATGGGGATGATTTTCATCCCCAAATTGAAATGGGGATAGGGATGGTGGGAGGTCCCCCCATACCCATTTTCCCCAAAAATGTTTTGAAATGGGGATGGGGATGGGGGGACGTTCCCCCATCCCTATTTCCCTGATTTCCCCAAACCTTATATATATCGATATATATATATATATATATATATATATATATATATCGTAATATTTTTTATTCTTTCTATTTTTTAATCTCAACTTACTAAGCATATATATATATATATATATATTCTTAATATTTTTCATTATTTCTATTCTTAATATTTTTGTATTTGAATTTGTAATGGATTGTTTTTTTTAGTATATAATTTTTAGTAAAACCGAGAAATAGGGAAAATAGGGAAAAACAGGGAAATGGCAATGGGGATAGGGATACCTCCCCCTAAAACTCCCCCATCCCCATTTTCCCCAAATGGGGAAATGGGGAGGGATGGGGGGACATATATCCATCCTCATTTCCCCAATGATCATCCCTAATTCCATATGATCATAAGCCTTCGACATATCCAACTTGATCGCCATGGAACCCTGCTTCCTTTTTCTCATTTTAATTCTATGCATACATTCGAAACTGACCATAATGTTATCAGATATCAGTCTACCTGGGATAAAAGCACTCTGTGGCTTAGAAATAACCCCATTTAGTGCTTGACGGAACCGGTTGGCAATGGTCTTTGCCACAATCTTGTAGAGAACATTAAAAAGGCTGATTGGTCTAAAATCCGTTTTTCTTTCCAGCACTTTTTTCTTAGGAATAAGTGTTATTATAGAAGCATTCATTTTTTCCAGGGAATTCCCATAATTTAAACACCCTAAACAAGCCTCCACCACACTTGGGTCCACTTTATCCCATAATTTTTTATAGAATAACGCTGGTAGCCTATCCCTACCCGGAGCCTTCATCGCCCCTATGTCAAAAACTGCCTTTTTAATTTCATCTTTAGTAAAAACAGAATCAAGAAAGCCACTTATGGAAGCAGAGAGTCTTGGGTGAACACCATCCAAAATTTGATCCATATCAGCCTAAGAAGGATTACTGAATTGAAAAAGGTTACCAAAATAATCAATGATAATTTCCTCCATATCTCCTTTGGAATTATACCACCGACCATCATTTCCTAACAGACCTTTAATCTTGTTATGGGCTTTCCTAACCGAGGCTTTCATGTGAAAGAACTGCGTGTTTCAATCCCCACACTTAAGCCATTCAATTCTCGACATCTTCCTTTAATAGCGTTCCTCAGTCTCCAATGTGCAATCTAGCTGGGACTCAATTTGTCGAATTCTTTTCCATGATTGTCCTAATATTGTTATAGGCATCCTGTAACTCATCTTTTTGTTGATAATATATCCTCTCTGAGCCTATGTCTACACTGATTGTTCTAGGAATCCAGTCAATACCCACAAGCCTTAATGTTTCCAAGAATTGCATCCATTGCCTTTGAACAACTTATGTCCACCCACACACTCGAAATCAAATCTTTGCATTCCTGATTATCCACCCAACATTCCTCGAAATGGAAACACCTTTTCCTTCTAACCTCTCCAGTCACCACAGAATTATAAGAAAATTCCAGTAAAATCGACCGATGAACGGAGTGCCAATAATCAAGGTGGGAAACTTTAAAGTCCTAATATTGTTATAGGCATCCTGTAACTCCATCTTTTTGTTGATAATATATCCTCTCTGAGCCTATGTCTACATTGATTGTTCTAGGAATCCAGTCGATACCCACAAGCCTTAATGTTTCCAAGAATTGCATCCATTGCCTTTGAACAACTTATGTCCAACCACACACTCAAAATCAATTCTTTGCATTCCTGATTATCCACCCAACATTCCTCGAAATGGAAACACCTTTTCCTTCTAACCTCTCCAGTCACCACAGAATTATAAGAAAATTCCAGTAAAATCGACCGGTGATCGGAGTGCCAATAATCAAGGTGGGAAACTTTAAAGTTTGGAAATAACAATTTCCACTCCATTCTACCAAGGCACCTATCAAGTTTCTCTTGAATCATTGCCTCACCCTCTCTTTTGTTACACCAGGTAAATTGCGGATGAACAAACCCCAAATCTTCGAGACCGCAATCATCGAGAGTCTCACGGAATCCAGTTAGAAGTTTCCAATTCTTAGAAACCCCTCCCAATTTTTCCTGAGAAATCCAACACTACATTAAAATCTCCCAAACACACCCAAAGGTAAAAATAAAAAATAAAAAAATAAATAAATAAATAAATTATACAGTTATACAAACAATTCAATTGTCCAAAAAAAAAAAAGAAGTTCAATCGTCCAATCCCAAAAAATTCAGTACGAGAAATCATTAGGTGGTTTTTTTATTTAATTCTTAAAGCAGTTTAAAATAAGCAATTTTTAAAATAAAGAAATCTATACAATATAAAATTAGGATAAAATTGGAAATATGTTATCTTTAGAAGGATATTGTTTGAAGAAAATATTTTAAATGCAATCCAATGATTTGAAATTAAGTTAAAATTCAGAATTTCTTACTTTGTTTTATTTTGATATGTTTAAGTTGTTTGATCACTTAAAAAAAATAAAAAACAAACAAACAAAACAACTTAATGAATCCAATTTAGACCCATTAAGTTTTAAGTGAAAAAAGCAAACAACCCCTTACACTCCTGAAAATTTGTATATGCAACCCTCTTTATACGAACACCCCATTAAAAAAATTTAAAAGCTTATATCTTAGTATACACACCCCACATATTACCAGATACATATATATATACAAAAATTCTATTATCAGTTCGAACTGACAAAAGTTATATCAGTTCCTTGCATGTGGGCCACTGGATTTAAATATTTTGACTTGGCTGTATGCACTTGTCAGTCAAAGTATTTAAATCCAGTGGCCCACATACAATGAACTGATATAACTTTTATCAGTTCGAACTAATAATAGAAAAACTGTATATATATATAAGTAAATAAATAAATAATTGTTTAGGTTGTGGCTTAAAGGTGGCAATTTAGGCCGGCCCCGGCCCGTTAAGACCTAGCATAAAGGCGGGACGTGCCGGCCCAAGCACGGCACGAGGGACCGTGCTGTGCGGGGTTAAGCTTGCTGGCATGGCACAGCCCACATGGTCCCCCGTCCCCGTGCCTAGACCAACAGACGCCATTTTTGAGTTTGGTTGCCGTTGCTTAATTTTATTTTTTTCATGACCGTCGGCCAACAACCAACTTGGCCATGACTGTTGGGGGCCCAAATTTTCTTAAAAACATTTCAAATCCTACCCTCTTAAATTACCATTTTACATTTTTACCAACATTTCCCTTTTCCTATAAATACCCTACCCATTCCATACACTCTCTACACTATCTCCTCTCTCTCTCTCTCTCTCTCTCTCTCTCTCTCTCTCTACTCTTATCCTCTCTATAATCTCTACACTACTATCACACTCTATTCGATCTCTAATCTCTATTATTCTCTAATATAATTAATTCAATAATTCTTTATTTTCTATCTTTATTCTCCGCTCTCTAATCTCTCCACCAAATATTTCTCTACTCCCATTCTCTCAAGTCTAGGCATTTCTTCTACAAAGTACAAATTACAAAAGTAATTTCTTTTTTCTTTAAATTTTATTTAATTTTATGCTTAGTTTTAAATTTGATATTTATAATTAGTATATTTATGCTTAGGTTTTATTTTTAATATTTATGCTTAGTATTTTTATTCATAGATTTTATATTTAATATTTATGCTTAGTTCTTAGGTTTTATAATCAATATTTATTTTTATGCTTAGTTTTTCTATTAAATATTTATGCTTAGTTTTAAATTTAATACTTATGCTTAGTTTTTAAATTAAATATTTACACCTAGTTTTTAATTTTAATATTTATCCCTAGGTTTTAATTTATATTTAATATTGGGTTAATTGCACAAACATTCCTTGAGTTTAGGTATAATTACACGTATATTGAACTTTTACTTCAAATTGCATAAACATACCCTGTCATTACTTGACTTCCATCCATATTAACTGTTGACTAGCTTTTTAGTATGAAATGTCTAAAATGCCCCTTGTTATTTATTTTATAATTCTTAAAATTAATAATTGTATAATTATAATAATAAAATAAAGAAAAAAATTGAAAATGTCAGATTTGATAGAGATCTCCTTCGTCAGATCGGCGATGGAGGAGACCATCCATTTGATCAACGATGGAGGAGACCCTCCACTTCGATCCACGGATCCTCCACCTGATCAACGATAGAGGATATCCTCCATACTCGATCCGATCTGATTGAGGAGATCCTCCATCTTCGATCTGATCTAATGTAGGAGACTCTCCTCTGTTTGATCGTTGATGGAGGCGATCTTCCATCATCAATTTAATCAGATGAGTGAGAGCGGTTTAATATTTTTTACTTGATTTGGAGAAATTTGGACTTTTGAGTCCATTGGTTTTTGGGTGTTGAAGTTTCATATCTGGATTTCTAGGATTTGAAGTTATCACTTTCTGAGGAATAGATGTAGGTTTGGATGAAATTGATTTAAATGATGACAGTGATGGTGACTTGGGCAGTGAATGAGAAATTTTTTTCAAGAAGAGTCAAAGAGTTACCACTTTCAATTCTGCGCTGTCGACGTTGTCACTTTTGTTCAGAAATTTTTGCAAAAATCTGGGTTTAAAGCCACCTCTTCTGCATTGATGCGTAGGTTTTTTATTTTTATTTATTTTTATTTATTTTATTTTTTTTATTCGGTTGAATTGATTTTGAAGTATTTTATTATTATTATTATTATTTTTAAGTCAGATCAGTTTAATTTTATTTTTTGAAGTTGAAAAGTCTATCTAGTTGAAAATCTATTATTTTTATTTTGAAGTCTATCCTTTTGAAAACTTTTCTCGGTTGGAGAAACCATTTTTTTAAAACAAAAAACTAAATAATTGTTATCTAAATATATTTGTTTGTTTGATAAAAGTGTTATATTATTTTTCTAGAGAGCTTCTTTTGACAATCCAATTTTTTATTTTTACACTTTTTTTCTAAAAACACTTTATTCTCAAAATTTAAATTTTAAAAAATTCTAAAGACACTTCATTTTGTTATAATATTATCCTTTTTATCTTTTTTGAATTAAATTATTAAAAAAGAAATTATCTCTCTTAAATCATTAAATTAATTATTACATATTAAATACTCTCTTCTAAATTTTTAATTATCATATTAAACTATCTCCTACAATACATATCTCTACTTTTCTATCTTCATTCTTTCTCAAGCAAGACTAAAGGGTCGTTTGTTTTTTCCACTTAAAACTTAATAGGTCTGAATCATAATTATTAAGTTGTTTTGTTTGTTTTTTTAAGTGGTCAAACAACTTAAAAATACCAAAAAACAACTTAAAATAAAAAGTAAAAAATACTGACTTTTCACTTAATTGCAAATCACTGAATTGCATTAAATACAATCCAAAATCTTTTCTTCCGATACTATCCACAATATATAACATATTTCCAATTTCATCATAATTATATATGTTATAGAAATCTTTATTTTAATGTATTGCTTATTTTAAATAGCTTTAAAAATAAAAAAGAACTCTAATCATTTCTCATATTGATGTTTAATATCAATACTTTATTATGATATTTGGGTGATGTATTTATATATATATATATATATATATATAGAGAGAGAGAGAGAGAGTGTGTGTTTTGTGTGAGTTTTCTTGTTGCCCCATTTATTTTTTGAAAAAAAAAAAAAAAACCTTTTCTTTCTAGTAAAAATGAAGTTTGTTTGTAATCGAAGAAGAAGATCATGATCATATGTGTTCATATATAATTATTATTTTCGGATTGTTTTTATTCCATATTATATGTATAATTGTTTAACATGGGTATAAATGTAAAATTACTTATTTTCAGACAATTTTACTTTTAAAAAACAAACATGTTGACAATACATTTAGATGTGTGAAGAAAAAAAACAAACATGTCATTCAGGTTTAGATTTCAGTCCCCCTTCAATCTTTAGAAAAATTCAGGACTATTCAGTCTTCAGACAAAAAAACAAACGACCCCTAACAGTTAAGGAAAAAAAAAAATCGAAATATGAAAATGATTTTTTTTACTCTTGTATGTATGTGATTGTTTAGAGAACTTTAATTCTTTCATTAGTCTTAGAAATTCTGAGTTTAATCGAATCTAGTTAAAACAATTCAAACTTTCATATATCTTTTTTTTTTTTTTTTTTTTTTTTTTGAAAATTGACTTTTTAATATATATATATATATATATATATATATATATATATATATATATATATTATGTTAGTAAAAAACTAAAATATTCATAAGTTTTTTTTTTCTTTAACTATTAATCAGATATTGATCGAGAAAGTATAGAAATATGATTTATTTTTATTTTTATTTTTTTTAGGAGGGAGTGTTTAAAATGGTAATAACATATTTAGGAGGGAGAGTTAAATACGTAATATTTAATCTAATGAATTAGGAGAGAGATTTTTTTTTAATAATTTAATTAGTTTGGAATGTCTTTAAATTTTTTTGTCTTGTTTAGTAATTTTAATTTAGGTTAAAATTGTCATTAATAAAAAAAATTAAATTGGAGTGTGAATAGATAATTTGTGGATTGTAAAGAGATGCTCTCTTTTTCTATTCCATATGCTAGAAAGACATTTTTACCCTTCAAACCGTTAACTTTTAATGGAAACAATTAACAGCAGGGGATTTGGTGTAATTTCAAATAAAAGTTCCATATAGTTGTAATTACACCTAAACTCAAGGGATGTTTGTGCAATTAGTCCTTTAATATTTATACTTAGGTAGTTAGGTTTTATATTTGTGCTTAGTTTTTAATGTAATTTTTATTCTTCATAAATCATAAAATTATGTATTTTATTTTATTTTATATATTTATGTTCAAAATGGTGAATTTTTTTATATTTATAGTTAATTTCAATTAGACCATTAATATTTATGCTCAATTTTAAATTTAAATTAAATATTTATGCTAATTTGAACTTTATTTAAATGTATTCTTCATTTATGTATTTTATTTTATTTTATATACTTATGCTTAATAATTATGCTTTATTAATGACTAATGAGTTAATATCTATATTGTAGGAAATGGATGCTAATCATCATATTTTTCCCGGACGGTTTTAACATGGACAATGATGACTTTAACCTTTATACACTAGGAGACAGTGTTACCGATCTGGCAATGAGAGCAGGTCCTTCCTCCTCCATACCGACATCACGTCCCAAAAAGACCACATCTAAGGTATGGGAATGTTTTGACTGAGAAAACGAACTCGGCCTAGATGGTAAGGTAAGAACAATGGCTCACAATAAATTTTGTAAAACATTATATACCAGTTTTAGGTCGGGAACAGGACATTTGAAAAGGCATATGGACAAATGCATGCCTAAACAAGGATATGTAGATACTACCACCCTGACACAACTACAACGGAACCCAGACAGGTTCATTACGACGTGGAGTTACGACTCCACGCATGCTAGAGAATGTATGGGATATTATATTGCACAAACTGATCAACCGATTAATTTCGGTGACAGTTTTTATAAACAATTTATCCTAAAAGCCTACAACCCCCAATTTAAAGCTGTTTCAAGAAACATCACTATGAACTATTTGAAAAAAAAAAAAAAATTACACCCAACGAGACAACTTGATCGCTAAATTACAGCATTTCTATTGCACTAACTTCCGAAATTTGGAATGCACATTCCAAACAGAACTATTTATGTGTCATGTGACACTATTTAGACTCTAATGGAACATACAAAAAAGAATTCTTGGTTTTTGTTCTATGGATTTTCAACATATTGCTCATATAATTATCAAGTCATTAATTATGTTTTACAAACTTATATAATAACTCAATGCATCATTTTTATCACATTAGACAATGCATCAGCAAATACTAGCTTTATTGCTTTGTTTTTTTGACAACAATGTCCTGCAAGATAGGGGTTTTTTCTTCCACCAACGGTGTGCATGTCACATCATCAATTTAGTTGTAAAATTTGGCTTGAAGGTTGTATGTGATCGTATAGATCACATTAGAGATGCCCTTTCTTGGATCAATAGCTCTAATCCAACATTGGCAAAATTTAGCAGATATTGTCAAGCTAACCAACTACGATCTCGTAGATTCCAAACATATATTCTGGTAAGGTGAAACTCTACTAACTTAATGCTGCAAAATACTTTGGATTATTCTGTCACTATTACAGGTTTTTATAACATGATAATTACCAAAATGAGCTATCCAATACTACCCACAGACTATTGGTATGTGGCAAACATTTTTGTCAAATTTTTAAAGGTTTTTTTACCAATCCTCTCTACTTCTTTCCGGGGTCTATTACCCCATATCTTCTCTTGCAATCCATCAGATTGTGAAAATGTCTGGTTAAACTTTTATTGAGATGGTGAAATCTTAGACACTGCAGTTTTTGCCATGGAGAAAAAATTAAAAAAATACTGGTATGAAATTCTTTTCCTCTATGCCTTAGGTGTTATACTAGATCTTATGATTAAATTATCTGGTTTCGAAACTTATCTTCATTATATTGGTAATAACTTGAACTTAGATTTTATTGAACAGTATACTAACTTGTGAACCTAGTTGTTCGAAGTTTATGGTATTTATGATCGCAGGTTTGGCAGCGTAAACATGCAACCATCATAAGAACAGGACACACTCCCGTTAAAGAAAAGTTGGAGCATCCTCCGAAGGGGCAGACAAGGGACTTCCAATGGGAGCTCATCAAGTTCTTCATCCCAACCTTCAATTGCAAGAACTGATTATGACTGCGAAGATTTATAAAACCATTACAATATAGCAAACACACTTTCTTTTAGCAGTTTACATTCTTTTTCAACCTATATCTTCCAATCATCCGGTGTTGATGGTCATCCAACAACTAATTAACTTCCAAATGAGATCCCGGTAATAATATTATTCTCACTATCTCAATAGAGGAAAACTAGAAGGAAAAAAAAAAGGTGAGTAATTACTTTAAGGAAAGGGGATGGTAACTACAAACATTCTTGGAAGGATGTACAACAATGGAACTTCGTAGAAAACAAATTGCAATTTGGTTAGTAGAGTTTCGGAAACCCCTCATTACAAGAAAAAGGCCTATTGGGACGAAAACTTATAGGGACGTTTTTTTTTTTTTTTTTTTTTTTTTTTTTTTTTTTGTCCTAATAGGATGTCTATTAGGATGAAAAAATTATTCATCCCTAAAAAACGTAAAACTGATCAGACCTTTAAGGACGAACAAATTTGTCCCAATAGAATGCCTCTTGGGACGAAATAAATTTTTCGTCCCTAAAAAGTACAAATCTAACAAGACCTTTAGGGACGAAATAATTTTGTCTTAGTAGACATTCTATTGGGACGAAATAAATTATTCGTCCCAATAGATTATCTTTCGGGACAAATTTTGTCTAATGTGGTAAGACCTTTAGGGTATGTTTGGTAGGGATGAAAGAAAATAGGAAGGATGAAAAGATTTGAAGGGATAGAAAACATGAGGGAAGGAAAGGAAAATGATTTTCCCTCATGTTGTTTGGTAAACAGGAAAGAAAGAAAAGATCATTTTATCAATTTCACTATTTTACCATTTTAATATATTTTATATATTAAAATTTTTTTTGATAAAATTGTAATTTTAAATTATCCAAAACTTTCCCCTTTCTTTCCCTCCCATTTCCTCCCACTTTTGGGAGGAAACAAAATGGTGGGTCCCACACACAAATTTTCCTTCCACTTTTCCTTTCCCTCCATTTTTCTCTCCATACCAAACACACACTTCTCCATTTTCTTCTCCCTTTTCCCTCCACCCTTTTACCTCCACCCCTTTCTTTCCTCTCCCTTTTCCTCCCTACCAAACATACCCTTAGGGACGAATTTTTTTTGTCCCAATATAACGTCTATTGGGATGAAACACATAATTCATCCCAATAGACTGTCTATTGGGACAAATTTTTTTTGTTCCAATAGGTTTTTTTATTTATTTAAAATTATAATAATTAATTAATCTTGTTGAAAATTCTTGATTATTTTTTTTTGAAGTTTTTCCTCAAAGATAGACCTTTAGGAATGAATTTTTTTTGTCCCAATATAACGTCTATTGGGACGAAATACATAATTCGTCCTAATAGACTGTCTATTGGAACAAATTATTTTTGTCCCAATAGGTTTTCTTTTTATTTAAAATTATAATAATTAATTAATTTTGTTGAAAATTCTTGATTATTATTTTTTTAAAATTTTTTCCTTAAAGATAGATTAATAATTAAATTACCATATAAATTAGAAAATGAGGCAATATGGATCATTTTGTTCGTCCAAAGTGGTTCTCTATCGAGATGAATTTTGTTTTTTTCCCAAAAAGTTCTTCATAAGGATCAATAACTATTAGTCATAAGAGGTTTTCTATTATTAAAAAAAAGGAAGTGAACTATCGGAACTGGAACCGAAACCGATGTCATGTTTAATTCCAAGTACTATTAACGATAGACCCTTTGATATGACAATATATGATTTTAACAAAATAGTTTAATTAAATACTATAATAAATGTTTTTTTAATATCAATTTGTAAATTAGTGGAATCAATCTAAAAAAATGGGTTAATTGTATGAATCGAACATTATACCCTCTAACTTTAACCAAATAAAAGCATTGTTTTTTAGTTCACAATGGATATTTCTAAAATAAAAACATTTTTATATAGACATTCAATAATAGTGTTCAAAGGTGAGGTGGTGTTTTTAATAGTAAACCAAATAATAATAATAAGATATAGAGGTTATATATAAATAGTATGCTTTAATTATCATATTTGAAGCAATAGCAAAGTGGATAAGCCTTGCATTAATTTTATGTGACAGGTTCGACTTTGGTGGACGATGAAATATTAAATGAGGTGAGATGGAGCTGGTGGTGGGTCATGGGCGTGGGTTCTAAACGAACCAATTTTTTTTTTTTCAAATTTCGTCCCAATAGATATATTTATAGGGACAAAAATTTATTTATAGGGACGAATTTCAATTTTCGTCCCAAAGAACTTATTGTGACCCACCTAAGGTGACGTAATTTGAGATGAATTTTTTTCGCCCCAATAGGTCTATAGGGACGATTATTTGGCTATTGGGATGAAAAAGATTCGTCCCAATAGCCTTTTTTTTTTTTTTTTTTTTTTTTTTTGTAGTGCCTATCAACCCAACATTTTGCTTTAAAAAAAATATAATGAAAGAAAAATGACTATTATGATCTCAAGCATGAAAATTAGTAGACTCCAACATTATTTTAAGAGCACAATGAGGTTTTTTTAGAATTATTTTTTTTAAGTGTTATTTAATTGATAATTGTGAGAAAATGAGTGTCAAAAGATAAAATGGGTAATTTTGGAACAAAATGAAGTGTGTTTAGAGATATTTTAAATTTAAGTTTTAGGTTGGAGTGTAGAAATGGAGTGTAAAAAGATAATATTGGATTGTAAGGAGAAAATCTCACACCTCAAATTAGTATATTTTTGTAAATCCAATAATATCCTTGAGTAAATTACCAAGAATACTAAATAGTTTGTAAGTACACCCATTAATAATTAATAATTAGTTTCCTATTTTAATCTTTTGTGAAAAAAAAAGTTTCCTATTAATGATTAGATATTAACGTATACTATACATATCATTAAAAACTCTTTCATATTAATGATTCTCTTTTAAATACTAATTTCAACTATATTTTCAATTATTTTATAAGGAAATACAAATTGATTGCTACGTACGGAGAATGAATCAAAATCATCCTAAATTGGTTGTAAAAGTTTTAAATTAATTACTATTAGTTTCAAAATCAAAATCTCCTTAGATTTTATTTATTTATTTTTTTGTTATCAATATTAGCTGTTCTTCAATTTTGTAAAAAACTTTTCTACTTTCAAATCAATTGAGACATAACACAAAACTTGCATCCCTACCACTTTCACAAACAACAAATGGATCTTCAACCGGAAAACCTCAAATCATAGTGATTTTGTGGATAGAAAACAATTAATAAGAAATGGAGAGAGCTGTTTGACATGATGAGAGAAAAAAAATTAGAGTATGATTTTGTAGACTGAAAACATAGAAGAGAAAAAGTGAGGGAGAGAAAGAACAATGATAGAATTGAAGATAATAAAATTTTATATAATAATAAAATTATAAAATTTTTAAAAAATTTGATGGGTGTGATTACAGAAGGGGTGTACATACAGTTTTTAAGATGTAACATTATCGCCACTCTTTTTTTATTCAAATAAGGCCAATAGTTTGACATAACAAAATTTTGCTTTTGCTTCTTTGAAGCCTTGGATGTCAAAATTTAATAGGTTTTTTTTTAATTTTGGGCCAATACTTGTTCATTTTTATCGTCCAAAATGCATATTCAGATTTCATAATTTTAAATCTGTTTTTTTTTTTTTTCTTTCGTGCACTACTCCAAAAAGTAACAGTGATGTAAAGGGAAAGAGAAAGTGGCTGAGGCTTCAAGAGAGTGTGAGAATAGAATAGAAAATAGAAAGTGACAGTGTTCAGTTTATCACCAAAATAAACAACATAATTGTATTTATAAATTCATCATAATAATAATTAGGCTTTCGTCAAAGTAATTAGTCAAAGTAATTAAGGAATCATTCAAATCTAAGACTTCCGGTTATTTTGAAATTGTGAAGGAATCGTATATTTCTCTCCAATAGTCTCCAGGGTTTTAATTTTTTTGAGTGCTGTTTCGATACAGCACACAGACTGTACATTCTTCTCCAACATCTCCTCCTTCCGGCGTTTAATTTCAATTTCTTTTTGCCAACACACCGCTGCCCCATCTCCGGTGATTGTTGCGTATCTGCTGCTGCTGCTTGTAGATTCGGATTCAACTCGTTCTACATCCAATTCCAGAACCTCGGCTGCAAGGTATTCGAGGACGGCGGCGAGGTTAACGGGGTCTCCGGCACCGACCTGCTCAGTGTACTTGCCGGCCTTGATAAATTTTGAGATACGACTGACTGGTAACAGGAGCCCCGCCATTCAACTCTGCGACGTGGCCTTCTTCGCAGATCCGAGTGTCTTGCCCCGACCCGCCATCGAAACAGAAAGGTATTGTTTGCTCGATATTAAAAGCTTGGTTTTATACCCAGCTTTGCTTTGTTCCTGCAGGTATTATTCCCGATGTGGGACATGAAAAAAAAACGGGGTTTGGTGGTGGGCTTCCGATGTAGTACAGCCTTTATCAAACTGATGTAGGACTCTTACGGAAGGCCGTTGGAGGGTCAAACGACATCTGATTTGGGCCCATAATATGTCGTTGGAACCATATCGACGAGTCATACATTTGTTATATTTTTGTGTTGCCAGAAACGATCATTATGACCTCCGTTTTGCTGATTTTCTGTTTTATACGGGATTTTGATGTTTTTTTTTTAATTTATGAAGATTTCTTTTTTTAGTTTGATTACGAATAAAGTTTAGGTTTCGAAAATAGATCAAACTTAAACTTTCTAAAAAAATTTGATTTTTATTTTCAATAAAGTTAGAGTCCTAAATTCTAGAAGATTCTGGTTTGTTTTATTTTCTAAAATGTGAGACGAGTAAGGTTTAAATGATATATTTGATCTTTAATGCAATTATAAATTTTTTATTTTTGCTACTTTTTATTTGCTATTTCATTGTGTTAAAGTATTGATTTTTGGTTATTATATTGATTTTTATAAGTATTTACTAGAGAAAAAAAAAAAAAGAAATATACATAGAGGGTTGATGGCCTCATTTTTACATTTCGCCTTGGGCCTCCAAAATTGTAACATGTATTTATTATACATAAATTTTGATATTATAGTATATAGACAATACATTATGATATTATTAGTATAAATTAACTAATAAATATCTTCCCTATTTTATTGTCCATGAAATTAGGAGATAAAATCAATCTATTTTCCTTAATTTCAATTTCCAATGCAAAAAAAGAAAGAAAAACATTTCATTAAATTACTCATCTTATGTTGATATAATTCTTTACTCTAAATTGTTTGTTTATTAGTAATTATTCAATTTAACCTTTCACAATATATTTATCACTCTTCAAGATTTTAGGTTGGGAATTGGAAATTAATAAAAATGTTATGTTTTTCATTAAGCAATTTTATTCCTACTGTTGTAACTAAATTCTTCTTATTCTCTATCAAAATAATTACAGGTACTAGATTACAAAATAATAAATATTTTAGGTTATTAATATGATTTTGCTACATTTATTATATAGTTTGTTATTTAAACATTTTCATTTGCAACTAAATGTCGTTTCCAACTATACGTATTATCAAGATTAGGTTGAGTAACAAAATGGAAGATGAAAGATGAAAGATAAATTTCTTACAAACTCTTTGATCATGTATATTGAAAGGGAAATCAAATAGCAACTTAATATATATTCGATTATAAACGATTTTATAAATTTAAAAGATCACCGAGATCCATTTTGATTCATAAAGCTATGTCTGTTTTATTTATTAATTTATTTGTTGTACTATTACAATTTACATACGAGACTATACATTATTAAATTTGACTTTTTAAAAAAATATTAGTATATTCGCCTTCCATCAACTTGAATATTTGTTTTTGTCTTGGCCCCCTCAAAGCCAAAATCCTGGTTTCACCCCTATATACATATATATATATATATATATATATATATATATATATATATATTTACGATCTCATTCACATCATTGTGCATTGATGTAACTACATCACCAATGTATGTGGACCATTGATTATGAAGAAGTTTTGACAAGTGCATACACTTTGAGTCAAAGTATGTAAATCTAATCACTACAAGAAAAAGATGTTTTATGACTCTTATTTATGATGGTTTTTTTTAACCATCAATCATATGTGATGGTTTTTAAAAACCATCATAAGAACTTGATGGTTTTTAAAAAGTGTCAAGTCTTGATGACGCTTCCAGATAATGTCATTAAATGCTGATGGTTTTTAAAAACCATCAAGAAGTGTTGATGTTTAAAAACCATCGAGAATAGTTGACATTTAAAAACTGTCAAGAAGTATTGATATTTAAAAACCATCGAAAAGATACTCTTTTTGATATTAAAAATCTGTTTCTAAATTCCTTAACTAAAATAGTAAAAAAAAAAATTAATAGTAAAAAATAAAATTTATTATTTATATATTTACTTTTAAAAAAAAAATCTTAAACAGTTAGTTAAATGTCTTTCTAATACGATTAATTTCTATTAAAAATTTGGATTATATATAATTGAAATTATTAATTTTAATAATTAATTAACTATTTAAAACTCAAAAACCTAATACTTATCTTTTAAACTTTCATCAAACCTTGCCGCCTCCAAATGGTTCTTAGATCTCATTGCTAGTAGAGGAAGGAAGCATTTTAACACCATCAACCACCCACCGTTTAACTCTTCTCAAGTCTGCTATCATCAACATCTTTTTCTTGATTTTGATCTGTGATTTTTTTTCGTCTCTACAATTATAAGTCAAAAGTTTTTCATCTCTTCGGAAGAGAAATAGCTTTCCATAAGGTTCTCGGGGGCGAAAAACGTAGGTTTGTTATTTTTTTTTCTTGAATTATTTTTTTCTTACTTGATTCTGAACTATGATTTTTTTTTTTTTTTTTTTTCGGTTTAAGATATTGTTTTATTGTGTGATTGCTTATGGGAATACTTTGAATCAAATATCTAGATAGATCTAGCTTTGTTAGTTAATCGAATCGAATATCTTGTTTTTCTTTCTTATTAATAAAGTTCACTTTTTTTTAATCATGTTTAAATATTTAATCAAGGTTTGAGTGAAAATTGTCCTGAGTTCTATAATTTTCTTGTCAAAACTGGTTTGAATATAAGAAAATATTGTCAATTAATTATTATTATTTTTTTTTCCAGGTAAAATTAGACAATAATTCTCTCATGATGGCAAGATTGAACCAATGACCCATTTACACATGGAAATTTTGCTACATGGCCTGCAGAAGGAAAAGAAATTTGGGAACAACATTGATGAATACAAGTTGACTGCTAATCTTGTATCTAAATTCTTTGTTTTGTACGTATGCCTAATTACCTTGTACACAAGTGGCATCCAATGTTTTTGTGTAAAATTTGTAAATATATTTCAATATATATTGTGTAAAAATTCGTCATTACTTGTATTATATATAAATTTTAATTGTTATAATACAATCATTTTTATTTGTTTGTATAATCCTTTTAATGATTTGGGATTCAATTTTAATATATTATATTTATTTACTACAATATTAATTTAATAATTGCTATTAAATTAATTATAATTTTTTTAAAAATAAAATACTATTTTTGATGGTTAAATACTGTCAAAATTTCATGACGGTTATCGACCATCAATATTTATTGACATTTTTTTGATGGATATTCACCGTCATTGGTTTGCGATGGTTAAAAAGGGTCAAGAAGTAATGATGTTTTTTAAACCGTCAAGAATAACTTCTTGACGCCGGGTTTTATGACGGTTTTAAACAGTCATAAAACAATGTTTATGACGGTTTTTAGCCATCATAAAACCTCTTTTTTCTAGTAGTGAATGGTCCACATCCATCGCATCGATGAAGTTATATCAATGCGCACTAACTTGAATATATATATAAGGTTTTTGAGTCAAATCGGTTTTGAATATTCAAAACCGAAAGTAATTCGGTTTCATAATTTAAACCAATTTAAACAGAAAATGGTTGGTGAACCAAACCAAACTACACTTTTTAGTTCGGTTCCGGATTGAATCGGTTTAGTTCCGGTTTTAGTGTCCACTCCTAAATTATTATGTTTTCTATCAGTTTCAAAAAATAAAATATGTATTCTAAGTATTTGTCATTTGTGAACAAGTTTAGAATTTATTGTCTTGTTTAATAATTTTTGTTTAATAATTTTAATTAAGTATAAATTTTTCATCAGCTAAATAAATATTAAAATGGAGTGTGAATAGATATTTGGATTGACTATTGCATCACTCTAAATTTATTTTCGTATTATTTAAGTGTTTTCTTTTTTATTTTAAATATGATTTATTACATTTTTAATTGATAATGACTAAAATCCCCTCGAGTTAGTGTAATTCCTTGTTAAAAAAAACATGCTAATAGCAAATATTTCCCAAAATGCACTCACTAATGCCATCAAATCCTAATATAAAATATGAGCTAAATTGTCACTCTCTTTACATGAGTATTCGAGTATGTTCTGTTACAAAAGAAACCTTCCCATCACATTTCTTCTTCTTCTCCCTATCACTATTATGTAAGCTTTTGACACATGAATAAAATTAAAATTTGAATAAAAAAGAATTTCACAGGATTGCTCTCCGTGTCATCGCAAACTGCCATCTTATAGATCCTTATTTTAGAGGCATGCTTGATGAAGAAGGCTCTCGAGTCTCATCCGTAGTTTGAAGAGAGACAGAGGAGGAATCTCTCCACGGTCCATCAATTGATGAGTTGCTTATCTGCGAATGGCTTTCTTGAGAGAATGTGCTCACCATGGTTTGGCTGTCTTGTGACAGTATCTCAAAGGCTTTGAACCTTGCATCCTGGTTATCTGAACTGCGCTTAACAATTGGTGCTTGAACCGGAACTTTGCCTTCAAGCATGGCAACTACAGAAGACATGGGTGCTCTTAACGTGGGAGAAGGATTAGTGCATAAGAGAGCTATGTTTAGCATCCTCAATGCCTCTTCTTTGGAGAATTTTGAACCAAGACTTGGATCCACAAGTTCAAGAAGGTTTCCTTGTTCTTGCAGTACATATGCCTACAAGAAAACGCATTAAGAAAAGAACCAAGTTTTATTTGCTATCCGGAAGCAAGAATCGTAAATGTTAAGTGTAATGCCTCTTATTCACGTAAATGAAGCTTAAATTTCTTTAATTTTATGATGAGGTCCAATTTCACCACCTCTATAAATGAAAGTGCAGAATGCAATTAATTTAACTTACCCAATCAAGAAGATATATAAACTCCTCCTTTGGCCTGTAATTAGTGTTGCTCTTCCCACTAACAATCTCCAATGCAACAACTCCAAAGCTGTACACGTCTGCCTTGTCAGTCAAGTAACCTCTCATTGCATACTCAGGAGCCATATAGCCTCTGGAGAAAAAAATAGATACAAAAACACAAACTTAAGACCATGCCACCAGCCAAAGAAGATTTACAAGAACATCTATAAGATAGAGAGAGAGCTCACATTGTTCCAGCTATTCTTGTGCTGATATGGGTATTCTCTTCTTCATCAAGCTTAGCTAAACCAAAGTCAGATATCTTAGCATTTAGATCCTTGTCAAGAAGCACATTGGTTGCCTTAATATCTCTGTGAACTATTTTCAACCTCGATTCCTCATGAAGATAAGCTAATCCCTTTGCTATTTCTATGCATATCTTCTTTCTTGTTTTCCAGTCCAAGTTAAGCTTTTCTTCCTCTTTACCTAAAATAGAAGAAAAAATAGGGGTAGTGACAGTTTAGTCATAGTTAATTTAAAAATTCAAAGAAATGGTGCATTAGATGTTAGTGATGCGATACCAAAAAGTGCACGAGCAAGACTGTTGTTTTCAAGGTATTCATATACAAGCAGCAATTGGTTTCCTTCGATACAGCAGCCATAAAGCTTCACAAGATTTGGATGCTGTAAGGCTGATATCATGCCTATCTCATTCACAAATTCACGGTTTCCTTGCTTCGATCTAGAGGAGAGCTGCTTAACAGCAATTACTCCACCGTCTGATAGTGTACCCTGGAATCAAGCAGATAAAAATTTCAATATACTGTTTTCCGGATAATATTGGTTTTCCCACAAGCCACTGTTTTCCAGTGTGCTCATAGACAGGACAACCATGGTTACCTTGTACACAGGCCCAAATCCTCCTTCACCAATCTTATTTGCAGGGTCAAAATTATTGGTAGCAGCTTTAATTTGCCTGAGGGTGAAATAACCAGTTTGAAGATCTAGTGCACGAAGTTCTGTACCGAGAAAGAAACGGAAATATAACCAAACAAGAAAGTTAGAAGTGTGGATATGTATGGTGCACAGGCATGTTAATGTCAAGAAGATGCAAACATATATGATGCTTCCAAGATAGTCCCAACTACATGAAATCAACAATTGCGGACCAACAACAAAGTACTTAATATACAGATATTTTTGTATTATCGATCTTACCTTTGTTTTCGAGGTCTTTTCCCCCAAAGCAACCTTTCATCCAGAGTACAACCAACAACAGTATGACAACTGCACATGAAGCAACTACGATGCCAACAATGGCTCCAGCAGATAAGCCAACCGTATCAACTTTAAAGTCTACAAGAAGAAAAAGAAGTTATGGGACAAGTTGGAAGAAAATAAAAGAAAAGAGGAAGGCCCTATAGAGGAGATAAACATACTTGGTGTGACTGTAATAGCAGATATAAGAGGTCCATAGACACCTTGGTCAGGAATGGCATTGGTTCCTTTTCCTGCCCAGTATAAGTGGACCTCCAGAGTGCTACCATTAACCCGTATATCATTAAATTCCTCAGTGATGCCTATTCCAACGCCTCCAGCTTTCTTGGCAATATTGAAGTCTTTAAGAACTAATTTTCCCTGTATAAATGTCAAAATTAGAAACTTTACAATGCTGATCCGAAAGTTTGCATTCATCTTTCAAAACTATAAAAAAAAAAAAAAACATTTAAGAGAGAACACAGATTACTACTCCCAATGATGAGTATATATTTGGAACTAAATTAACAACAAAGAGTTTTTCCCCTCACCTGAATCAATACATCAAATATACGCTTTCCAAGGCTGGCGTATGTCTCATTATTAGTAAACATAATTTCAGCGAAGTGCAGCTTCACTTTATAACTGCCCTTTCGCATGCACAGGCCATAATACTTGAGTGATTGTGGAGAAAGGCGTGCAGTTTTGTAATATTCAGCACCTCTCACATTCAAATCATATTGGTTTGTTGTTATGTACTTAGCACCTTCATTATTGCTGATGAAAACTCCTGAGCTGCTATAAGCCCACCTGTTATCTATAGAAGCAAAGTTTGATGGGCCTTTGAAGTTTAGGTCTTCTTCATAATTGTTTCCCTCATGTGGAATCGATTCTCCTCCACAATTAATGAACAATGAATGATCTGTAAATGAAAAGGAAATTTTATCAAAATATGAATCCACTGGGAGAAATATAAGTCGAATCAGGTGGTTATTGTAATTCACACAAATGCACAATGTTACATCTAAATGCTTACGTTTGGCTTTTCCAGGGCAGGGAAGGTCCTTCCTCAAGCACCAAACAATTCTAGCAATTGAACAGAAAATTAAGTTTGGTTAATCATTTATGTTTCAATTGCAATTTGAACAGAAAATTAAGTTAAGTTGAAACCTTACTAAGAAAATAAATTAGATCAAGAACAAATAAAACTTACGAGTTGCCCTGTGTGGATGAAACACTGGATGCTAAGTTCCTGTAAAATAACCAAGGCAGGATTAAATTCACAGAAGAGAATATATGAAATAATGAAACCAATACATTTTGTAAGAGATATGAACATATAAGTTACTGATATAAAGAGGCTTACACATTGGACTGTTGGCAACTAGTTGGAGATGAATTGGTAAAATTGTTATAAGATAAATCCCTGCAAAAGATTTTGCCATGGAATTGACAACGAATCAACGATTATAGCAAAAGCAGAAAGAATGATATAAATAAAAAATAAATTGAGAGATCATAACTGACAGCTTGTCTTGCATTAGATCAGGAAAATGTGACATAAACTAATGTAATACATTATGTATTCATAACTTAATGTCCACATAAAATAAAGATCATTGATTGAAAAAAGGACTTACAATTCCTTTTTGCTAGTCAATATCCAATTAGGTACTTCTCCAGTCAGCGAGTTGTTTGTCAAGAAACTAAATCAAAAATCATTATATCAAACCGCTAGCAAACAAGCAATCATAGAAGTATGTAAGCACAATTGATCTAAGAAATGACTAGATGTCAAGTTCTTGCATATTTGAGATGAATAAATTCATTTATTAACATACAGGTGATTTATTTTCAAACTCTCGAGTGCTGTTGGAACTTGACCAGTCAATTGATTGAAGCTCAGGTCTCTGCAATAATAAAATATGTCGGTATAAGCATACAAAGTGTCCCTAATTAAACAATTGTCGTGATATATAACAAAATGTGCATCTATGTGGAAAAAACATCCATCAAAACACTTACAAAGTTTTTAATGATTTCAAATCCCCAATGTTTTCTGGGATTGTATCAGTAATCAAGCAATTTCTTAGTATCCTGAGTCACAGAAATAGAGACAATCCATTAGTAAGTTAAATAAACGAATAAATGGGGGACACATGGGATGTTTTGTTGCAGTAAATTAAGTCAATATCTACTCACAATCTTGTAATGTTTTTCATATCCTGCAAACTAGGGAAATTGGAACTTGCTCCTCCCAAATCAGAAATCCTCCTAAAAACAAAAAAAGTATGTCAGAAATTATGAGTCGCTCCATCTTTCAAGTATTTTTTCCAAATTGTAATTTTCCTTAAGACATAAATTGAATATAGCAGTTACAACATGTGGGGCTGAATGCTTACAGTTCTTCTAAGTTTGTCAACCGAGAAAGATTGGAAGGAATGGGTCCATCCATGGATGTGCCCTGCAAATTCCTGCAATAGATTCAACATGTCTTAGATAACAATAAAATAAAATACAGTTGAAAATTAGTTTCCCAGAGAAGAAAAGGATAGGTAAATTAATGGAGTGCAGTAAAAAACTCACAGTGTAGTAAGTTTAGTCCAGTTCCCAATAAAATCAGGTATCTTCCCTATCAAGTTACTTCCATCTATCCGACTGCAAGCAGTATTAAAGATCAAGAATTTCTGATTTCTGAAAACTGAATTTCCATACATTTGCATAAATTCAAATCACTTACAAATCATTTAAGTTCTTCAGATTGCCAAATGATTTTGGTATTGATCCTGAAAAATTGTTTGCAGAAAGAATACTGCAAGAGCAAAATAGAACGTTATAACTTTGATTGGAGCAACAAAATGAAAAACTTGTTTCCAGTGTTCTTCAGTAAAAGAATATCTGCAATATGAGGACAGAAGCCTTACAGTCTTCTTAAGTTCCTCAAATGTCCAATGTTTTCAGGAAGAGATCCTTCAAGCTGATTGTTTTCCAAGACCCTGGAAAATGAATTCATATTGTCATTGATATTGTAGATCATCTTTCTACATATAGGAAAGAGCTTTGTCAAATGACTTACAGCTCCTCAAGGGTAGCAATTTCACCAATTTCCCGAGGAATTGGACCACTAAGACGATTTCCCAGAAAGCCCCTACAATGTATGAACAGTTAATAAATTAACCAAAATGCTATTTAAAAACAACTTACAGTGAAGGAATTCAAGGAATTGCTAGACTTCAAATAAAATAAAATAAATGAAAAGAACAACTTACAGAATGGAAAGGTTTTTGAGCTGAGAAAAGAATGTAGGGATTGATCCATTAAAATAATTGCGAGTAAAATCCCTGTTTAAAACAAAAAACCAACTGCACTTAGTTATCTTGTAGAACTATCTGATAAAGAGTGCCAATATATCACAATGACAGGTAAAATGTAGTAAAATATTCAAAAGGGATACATATTGTTCAAGAAATAAAACAAAAGGCAACGATCCATTATAACGATTGTGTATCTAGTGTATTAACTGTGCAACAATATTTTTCTTTATGTAGTCAAAACGATTCTCAGCTTACAGCTAGAAGTGCACCAAATTTGAGTAACACACTTTCGAGGGCCTCGTTTAAGGTTGATTCTATAGTCCATGAAAAGCTTTTTTCTCTTCTATATATAAACTCTTAACAAACATATGAATGGTTTATTCGAAACAAAACCATTTTCCAGAAGCTTTGACACCCCATTAATTAAGTATATAGCTCTGTAAATTAGTAATCGTTTAAATGAACAACTAATAAATTAAGTCAAGGTGATAACTTCACATATTCTAATGAAGAGAGAAGGAACATGCACTTACAGTTCTCGCAGAAAAGTGAGGTTTGTGAATTCTTCAGGAATAGCTGCTGATAAATTAAGGCCCTTAAGCTGACTGACATACAGGAAAAGGAAAAAAATAATGAAAAATGAAAATCAATTATACGAGAGGTAAGAAAATAGTAAAGCAGAATAAAGTAACAATATTCAATTGTTACTCCTACATGATCATGATCAAGCTTTGATATTGAAAATTATAAGTTAAAACCATTAGAAGTCACTAATCTGACAATCTTGATAATCAAGAAAATATCAGCTAATCAATCAATGTTTTGTCGAATTTAATTACTAAGATAGCAAATTTGAATAGAAATAAAAAGTGGATGATAAGGGAAGAGAGGATCATACATATTAGTGATATGACAAACAGTACCGTTGATGAAAGAACAATCACATGTGATATTCCTTAGGATTTTCTTTTCGACAATGGTAACGTTCCATCCACCATCAATGCAAGAAGACCGCGTGACTTCGACAATTCTGTACTGCAGTTTCGTAATAATGGTTTGGATGGTTTGCACTGTTGCATCCACATCATAGGTAAATCAATTAGTTTTACATACAAGAATTGAGAAGTCAATAATTTTAACTTGAAAACCGATAATAGCATCTAAATTTATCATTTCAGAAAATAAATAAATAACATTTTATGGTCTAACTGTCTAATTATGAATAATAATCTCACTTAAATCAAATTAAATCAATTACCAAGTTTTTAACTACTTACAAATATGGTTTTAAAAACAATATTATATTATATATATATATAAAAAAAAAATAAAAAATCACTAACACAACAACTAAAGAAATTAATTGAGATCATATTACTGTTAAAGTGAATGAGATTTATTTGTGTTTTGCGTTGTTGAGTATAAAACAAGTTGTCACGTACAAATGAATAATCAAATTACAGTCGTGAAGTGCATTAACAATGGGACTGTTTGAAAAATAAAATAGTAGTATACCGACTAGATAAGCATTTTGCAACTTTCAAGATTGAAATGGTAAAAAAAAAAAAGTCATATAAAATGAGCATGTTATCCAAAAGTGAGCATTGGATCCTCAACATAAATGTCAAATGCGTTCACATGTCTATAAATGTATTTCTCAATCCACAAATATTCTCTTTCAGTCACTCGGTCTCAGACTTGAGATTTGATTTATTTAAATGACAATTATTCAAAACCGATAAAATAACATAAACAATTGGAAGTAACAAGTAAGACGGTCTTTTTCCATAACTTGCTAAATGACTATTTTTAAATATATATATATATATATATAATGTTCAAGTCAGTACGGACTGATATAACTTCATCAATGCGTTAGATGTGGACCATTAGATTTACATACTTTGATTCAAAGTGTATGCACTTGTCAAAGCTTCTCCATAATCAGTGGTCCACATGTGTTGGTAATGATATCGTTATATCAGTACACACATCGCATTGATGTGAATGAGACCGATATACAGAAATATATATATATATATTAAATTTAATTTGTTATTTTCATTGTTTTAAAAAAAAAAAAGTAAAAATATAAACATAAAACAGTGGCAAAATTAATATTATTTGATGGTTGATAAGTCATAAAAATAGTTTAGTTTATAATTTAATTTAATTGAGATAATCTTAATGGAATCATTAGGGTAATATACTCAATATTTTTATTGACACTTAAACAAATTAAAGTTTTCATTTCTTCTTAATTCTCCATTCATTCCATAAATAAAATAAACAAATTTTGAACCTTACTTCATTTGCTAATGTCTCAGGTTACGTTCATTCAGTATAACAATGTCCCAAGTTCGAATTGTTACACTGCATGTGGTATACCAAAAAAAAATTATACATTTAGCCCACCAAGACAATAAGTCCTGGCTTCGCCCCTATATATATATATACAGTCCCGATCTGGTCAGTGTATCCTGATATAACTTTATCAGGATATTGAATGTGAACCACTAGTTTTTACAAGTACATACACACTTGAGTCAAAGCATGTAAAACGAATGATTCACATTTAATATCCTCACGAAGATATATTAGGATGCAGTGACTTGGAAATTTCTATATATATATATAACTTGCTAAATGACAACATCAATGGACACTACTAAATCAGCCCAATTATGAGATCAAAATATCTCAAAAAAATTTAAGAATAATTTTTTATAAATTTTGTAATACATACTGAAATATATATATATTGTGTTAGAATAATAAAAACATTAAAAAATAGAAATAATGTCACGTTATACTAATATAAAAAAGGGGACATATCTGAAGCCAACTTGTATTAGAAATATTAGAAAAACAGAGTTTTTTATTATTATTATTTTATTTTATTAAATGCAGTCAAAAAGGGTAGCCTGCGCTTTCAATTGAATTATCAATTTTGCAATCTGGACGTTGAAATTTGTCAGATCAGCTGATCTACATCATTAAAAGATGTGGACCCTACTTTCCCAAAAAAATAACAGAAAATGTGACCCCCAACCCCACCATGTGCTGGTTCCATATTACTTGTTATTAAAATAGAACGAATTTATTTATATAACATCACTTCAAAAGTAGCTTTCAAATCTGCCCAATCAACACAAGCCGACAAAACTTTTGGTTAATAAATGTTGTTTCTTTCAACAAAAAAAAAACACCAAAGATTTTATCTAATTCTAAAATTATAAATTATTTTTGAATTTTGTTAAATCTCATATAAATCTTCGAATTCTATAAAATTAAAAATAAATCAAATTTAAAGGAGACAATACAATGTTGGTCCGACGGTAAAACCTTTTGAACCCATACTACAAGCACAAAGGCTGCAGGTTCAAATCCAAATTAAAAAAAAAAAATCCAAATTAAAATTAATCTAGCTGCTACAAGGATGCCAAAACTGGTTGACAACTGTGTCAACTCGAACAAGCACGATTATTTTTGAATTTTGATACAACAAAAAATTATTACGAGAGATAATTGATTATTATTATTTTTAATTTTTAATTATACACAGAGATAGTCGATAGGTGATATTAAAAATATATATATATCAAATAAAAGTTTGATATAATTCATATAAAAAGTTTATATTACAACCGTTTGATTAACAAGAGTGGGAGAAGTAAACATGGAACAGTTGTGAAATTATTTTGTTTGAACTAGTTAAGTGATTTTCCCGAGAAAATTAGTATGTATCAAGAATTCATTTCCATATATGTCCCAAATATACAGATTCTCGCCGTCAAAACAGATCACAGAGATAGAGACATTTACCACCAAATGATTAAATAAATTCATTAGTTATAATGGTTGTTATACTGGTCCCATGTGACAAAAATTCCGATCTTCATTTTTTTTATAAATTCTCACACAAAATTGCTTCAATCAAAAGGAAAAAAAGAAGGAAAAAAACTCAAATCCAGAAAGGCAGAATCCTAATTAATCAATCATTTTGATATATTCTACTTCAAATTCTAGGCAACCAAACACAGAAGAAGTTCTAATTCCACCAAATCATAAACTAAACAGAGACGACCGAAGCACAAAAGCCAAATGGATTTCTCGAGAACCAAACAACGAACAAAAATAAAAAATGCAAAGTGAAATAGTGAAGAAGAGTTAATCGGAGAGTGTACGAACCTTCTTCAAGAGGCAAAAGTTGAGCGTGAGATCTGAATTGGAAACAGCAGCTGAAAATCAAAATTACAAACAAAATCCTTGTCAAGAAGCAACAAAAAGTACCCATGAGTGTTTTGAATCAATAACAAACACTCGATTTCGTCTTCCTCGTAACCTAGTGTGTGTAATCAAAGTGTTTCTCAGAGTAGCAGATAAAACGACGAGTCGTTTAGCGGCATAAACAAAGCCTGACAGAGAGAGAGAGAAGTGTTGGGTGGAATGTGGATGGAGCCATGGAGGGAAATGAAAGAGGAGGAAAAAAAAAGAGATATTAAGATAAAAGGAGAAATAATTGAATTTTTTATTTTATTTTATTTTTTATAATTCCCGTACCCAAGTGGCCATCAATTTGATGACACACTATCAAAATGGTCATTTTTTACGAAAAGTGTGACACTAATGGCTATTCCATATAATTTCATCCAATGGGTGGCATTTTAGTAAATAAAGATGTTTTTTATAAATCAATTTTTTCAATGAATGACATTTTGATAAATAAAGGGATGACATTAATTTATTTTAGATGTTTTTTAAAAATCAATTTTTTTGTGTAAATATATATATATATATATATATATATATATATATATATATATACAAACACACTAAATATAATTATTCTTTTCAAAAAAAACAAAAAAACAAAAAAAATGGTTTAAATCAATACATGTGTCTCTTCTTTGTTTTTTAGATTTTTTAGCCTTAATCTTCTTAATATATATATATATATACACATATATACACATTAAATATAATTATTTGTTTCAAAAAACAAAAGTTAAAATTGATTTCCAAAAAAAATCTAAAATAAATTAATATCATCCCCTTATTTACTAAAATACCACCCATTTGATGGAATTTGATGGAATTGTCATTAATGTAACATTTTTCACTGAAAATGGCTATTTTGGAGACAATTCTTAATCTAGTGACCATTTTGATAGTGTGTCATCAAATTGATGGCCACTGGGTAATTATCCCTTCTTTTTTTTTTTAATGTCAGAAGAGTCGTCGCGGTTCTCCTCATACTTTGCATGGCCTCGTAGTTATTATGGGTTTGAATAGTATGGATTGATGAAGAGTAGAAATTCCTTTTCTCGCCAACTATAATTCGTCGATTGCATTTAAAACTTTATAGAAAACCTTTAGCCGCCGAGGAGGATTCACTTACAATGTAAGAATTGATCAATTAAATTTAAAGGATTCAAATCATTCGTATAAAAATGGTGTTTCAATTTGTGTCTAATCAACCAAATTAGGACATGTTTCTACATTTATGTAAGAAGTTAAAATAAATAATTAAATGTAGACACATATCCTAATTTGGTTGGTTAGATACAAATTGAGATACTATTTTTAAAAAGACGATTTGAGTCGAAATGTAAATATGGTGTTGGTTGTGTCTCTTGTATGTGATTTTCCAAACACGGAATATCAAGTGTGGGGACCACTACCACCCCGGCATTATTGTTACTTAATTAAAAGCATTAGATAATAATAATATTACTCAATTTTGTCTCAATAATAAATTGGAGTTTCCATGAAATATTCCATGCATGCACTTTACGTTTCTAGTAATTACTTGCTTCACTAGATTATTAGATTAGATTAAGACTAGACTGCTGCTTTAATTAAAATACCTTCTTATTTTCAACATGGAGACAAAGCTAGCTAGTTTGACGAATCTCTCTCCAACTATCAACTTCAATACATGCATCTCTTATTTTGGTTCTTGAGATAGCAATCTGACCTCTTATATATAAAATTGATTTGGTTAATTATATATATGAAGATATTATCAGAGTTTTGTTAAAATGTGTCCTAAGAAAATATGAGAAAAACTCTAAATTTAAAGAAATAATAAATATATATTTTTTAATTTAAATTCTTAACCCTTAACACCCTGTTTTAAAGATATATGTTAACATTTTCCATATTAATTTTAGAAAATATTTATTCTTATTTTGTCACAATACCATGAATTGTTTTTTCAAATAATTAAGTCTCATTAACATACATGTAAATATGTAATAGATGACGTGACTACTCTAGATACACTTTCTCAACTCACTCTCCCAACCAACTCTCTCTTCTCCTTTTGACACTTGTCCTATATTGACTTCTTAGAAATAAATTTTAGAGTCATCATTGATGAATTATTTTTTGCATATTATTTAAAATTCAAATCATCCACATCTTCCCAAATTACCCTTTTTTTTATGCCAAATTGTCATTTCCAAATATGTGAGCAAAAATCTTCAAAGGTAAAATGGGTTGAATAATATTTACTAAATTTATTTTTTTTAAATAGTAAATATATTATTAACAATATTTAAGTTATTAAAATATAATAAACATTGACATCTTGCGTTTTTTAGTATATTTGATTTTTGATATTATTAATGAAATTTTAATTTTTTTTAACTATATTTTTCAAATTGCATAAAAATAATCACTTTGTAAAATATGATGAACTTAAGATAACATAGACAAAAAGGATAATTTTTCAAATATAAATTGTATCTGTTATGATATTTTAGAAAATAAAAAAGAGGTATATAAAATAATAATAATAATAATATTTAAGAACAGGACTATGACAATTAGGTGTAAAGGAAAAGGGCAATTTGGGAAGATATGATAGTTTGAATTGTAAATAACATATAAAAGCAATTCATTAATGATGGCTCAAAAATTTATTTCAAAAAGTAAATAATGGACAAGTGTCAAAAAGATAAGGGAGAGTGGGTTAGAAGAGTGAATTGAGAGAGTGATTTTAGCACTCCTCCTCTATTATTTACTTTGGATTCTTTCACCGTCGGGTATCGGATATTCGGATGTCATCCTCAACTCCCAATATCTAAATTTTTTTATAGTAACAATAAATAAATACGAATTAATTGATATTGGAGCATAATATAGGGGGGAAAATTATTCTTTCCCAAGAAAATACATATAGTAAAGATTTTTGTTTTTGTTTTTATAGAAATAGAAGATTTAATTTGTTGATAATGTAAAAAATAATTTTTAAAAACAACTTTATCTTTAATGTATATCTTTTTTCATAGAGATATATTTTTTAAAGAACCAAATCTAACCATTGAATGAAACCAACGCTTAGATTTTGATGTACTAAGATTTTTTTTCCATCGATGCGCACTAAGGACAAAAGGATTATAATGTTAGGGAATTTTGTACATTTTATCATGGGGGAATCGATTCCATAACCATAATATGACGATTGTAGTAAAAGTCGCGGAATCCAGTGGAATGGAATGGATGTCATTCCAGCTGTTTGGTTTGTTAAAAAACAATGGAATCCCCATTCCATTGGAATGAGGATTCCACCAAAATGGTGGAATGGGCTTTCCATCCTAGAACCAATGGAATGTCCATTCCATTCCATTAATACATTTTATTTTCCAAAAATAACCCTTTGCCCTAATAACTGATATATAACTTTTCTCTGAGAAACAATTGCCTCCTCCTCCATTGAGTCACGATTGATTAGAGATTTCTTCCTATCTCGACTTCACTTTCTTGATTCTAGGTACTTTTTTTTTTTCATCTCCTTCTTTTTGTTCTCTTCATCTCCTTCTTTTCTCGAGAAAGTGACAAGAAAATGAGATTTCGAATTAGGGTTTGTATGGCTTTTTGTTGGGGTTTCATTTTTCTGTTGCTTTGTCTTTTTCATCTCCTTCTTTTCTCGAGAAAGTGACAAGAAAATGGGATTTCGAATTAGGGTTTGTATGGCTTTTTGTTAGGGTTTCATTTTTCTGTTGCTTTGTCTTTTTCATCTCCTTATTTTCGTTCTCTTCATCTCCTTCTTTTCTCGAGAAAGTGACAAGAAAATAGGATTTCAAATTAGGGTTTGTATGGCTTTTTGTTGGCGTTTCATTTTTCTGTTGCTTTGTCTTGCTTTTGGGGGTTTTTGTTGTTGGTACCAGTTGGTTTGTTGATTATATTCTCTGTTTTATGATTTCTCATGTGTTCTAACTAGTTCTTCACTTTAGAGTGTTAGACTGCTACAATAATTTAGACTTAATATGGGTTTGTTGGTATTTTTAATTTAATGTAGGTACAAGAAGACTGTAATCTAACTTCAGTGGTTGATATTGCCACGGCTGTGTATCAGTTGCTATGTATGATTCAAGAAAATGCCATGTTGAATTAGACTAATTTTGTGATTTTAATTTACTTTAATCCCCCTACTGTAATTTGGATCTCTCTTTTTTAAGCTTCCTGAATGACCATATGTCAGTACTTTTTTTGTCCCTAATTAGGCTATACCTATTCATGTGATCTATCTATACATCATACATGAGTAATCTAACATTGTTTTTAAGCTATTATTTGTATAACCATCAATGATTCTGCAAGTTTTATAAACCAAATTTAGCTGCAAGTTTTATATGCCATTAATTATACTGTGACACTAATTACTAGTTTCATTTTCTTTGAGATGCAATGTAGATTGGGTTGGTTTTTTAACTATGTCATGTTTAGACATAACAGATTATAATTAGGGGGGAATTTTTCCAATAGCATGAAACTAATTAACTATCACAATTCTACAACTAGCGATTAGAAAAATTGATTGCACTTTCTAGTAGTGTGTAGATAAAAAAGACTGTGACTGTGTTTACAATATCAGAATAACCAAAAATTGAGCTGAATTATTGGGGGTGTGGACCTGGGTCAAGGCTAATGTTTTGTATTGTATAAGTGGGGGCAAGGTAGCAGAGGGACCAATATTGATAAAAAGTCTCACACACATAATATAATATGTACATATATTTATATATTAATAGCTAGAGAAATTCAGATTGTTGTTTAGAACATTATCACCAGCAAGAACAATTATTGTTGTTTGAAGGATCCACAACAGAAACAGGCATGTACTTGTCTAGCAGACTGTCAACAAAGACAGTTATGTCCCTTTTTTTTTTTTTTTTTTTTTTTTGTGTACTGGCAAATACATCAATTGCCGAAATGTTCCTTTAATGGTTCCTTTATCCATATGGCCCTAAATAATTGACCTGCAGCTTATTTTTAAAGTTGAAATTGTTAGTTAAATTTTCATTAGATTTTAATTGTCTAACCTTTATAACTGTAGGAACAATGGCTCGTCTAAACTTATCCCAAAAACAAACATTGAGAAAGAAGAAGATTTTAACTCTCTTCATGCATTGGTTGAATATTATGCATGTAGTACAACGTTTTTGTCAATTGTTAGAAAAATTTATAATGCATGACATTCAATCCAAATCTTTAAGAAGACATTTGTATGTGCTTGATATAGTTGTCAATAGGCAAATTGTGCATGAATTGGTTTATAAGAGTGATGGTACTTGTCTAGATCAGTTGCGGCTCAATACACTAGCTTTTACTAATTTATGTACGATGCTTGAGAATAGAGGTGGGCTAAGAGCATCTAGATATTTACAAAGAGATGAACAAGTGGCTATGTTTCTACATATCTTAGCCCATCATGTTAAGAATAGAGTCATTAAATTTCAATTTATGAGATTTGGAGAGACCGTTAGTAAGTACTTTCACAATGTTTTGTATTCGGTCATTCGATTGCATGGGGAGCTATTGAAATGACCTGAGCCTGTTCCTGAGAATTCCACTGTTGAGAGATGGAAGTGGTTTAAGGTTTTTTTTTTTTTTTTTTTTTTTTTGTTTGTTTGTGAAATTTTCGTTAAAACTTATCTCATTGTATCAGTAGTAACACATTTTATTATAATATCTTAGAATTGCTTAGGAGCATTAGATGGAACTCATGTTAAGGTCAGAGTGTCTATATCAGAGAAACCTAAATATCGAAATCGAAAAGGTGACATATCGACAAATGTCTTAGGAGTTTGTTCTCAAGATATGCAATTCATATATGTATTGCCTAGATGGGAAGGCTCTGCTGCTGATGATAGAGTCCTACATGATGCTTTACGTAGGACAAACAGTTTACGTGTTCCACATGGTATGATTTGATATTTACTAATAAGTATTATAGACATTTGCACATTTATGAGATTTAATAAGATTACCTGGAAATTATATTTTAATAGATTTGCAATCTTTCTAGGTTACTATTACCTTGTAGATGTTGGGTATACTAATTGCACGGGATTTCTTGCTCCCTTCCGTGGCCAAAGGTATCATCTCAGTGAATAGAGAAATGGGAGGCAGCCAAATACTCCACAAGAATTTTATAATATGAAACACTCATCTGCTAGAAATGTGATTGAGAGATGTTTTGGTGTGATCAAGAATCGTTGGGCAATTCTTAGGAGTCCTTCTTTTTATCCCATAAAGATTCAAAATCGGATCATTATTGCTTGTTGCCTATTACACAATTTTTTTAGGTGAGAATGCTTGATGATGGGAATGATGTAATTTTGGAAGAGAGTGATGACGATGAAGCCAACGAATCAATAACAACTGTTGAACCTTCCGATGAATGGAGTGATATGAGAATGAACTTAGCAGGGCACATGTATAATGAGTGGATACATCGTAGCTAATGATGTATTGCTAATATTTTATTTTATGTTTATGTTTATGTTTGATTGTATTAGTTGGACATAAATTTATTTGGTTGTAATTGACACTTTGGTAATTTTATTTGGTTGTAATTGACACTTTGGTTGTATTGTTATGATGGACTCTATCATGTACTGTTTGATTCTATTATTATTTTTTTAATTGTTTTTTATTCATTATTAGTAAGATGGATACCTTGAAAACTCAAGGTCCTGGTCAAAACAAAAGGTTCTGGACTGAAGAAGAGGATAACAAATTGATTTAGTCATTATTGGAGCTTAACAATAATGGAAGGTTCAAGACTGAATGAAGCTTTAAACTTGGACATTTGAAAGAACTAGAGAAAAAATTGCATGGAAAGTTGCATGGATGTGACTTGCTAGCTAAACCACACATTGAGTCACGAATGAAGACTTTAAAGACTCATTTTCATATTGTTTATGACATGTTAACTGGGCCTAACTGTAGCGGTTTTAGATGGGATACAGAGAAGAAGACAATAACTGCAGAAAAACATGTATGGGATGCATATATTCAGGTTAGTATGAATTTTAATTTGAAGAAGTTTTATTTTTATTTTTATTTCAAACTCATTTATTTATTTAGTGGTTGATATACAGAGTCATAAAGAGACTGCACCTTTCAAGTTGAAGTCATTTCCCTACTATGATGAGCTATCCATGATCTTTGGTAAAGATCGTGCAACTGGACAACATGCTGAAACACCAGCTGATGTAGAAGAGCAACTTCAAAATGAATGAGGAGACTACAATGGTGATGATAATGCTAGTTTTGAGATTGTCGACGATGCAAGTGATAACAATGTGGATATTCAGCTTGCTTCAAAATCATCCAAGAGGAGTCAAAGCCAAACCAACTGCTCTAGTACATCTAAGAAACAAAGAAAAACTAAAAGCTCTGGAGATCTTGTTGAAGCACTTACAGAGTCAACCGTGACTCTTGTTGCGGTTATTGAGAAGTCTTCTGCTTGTTTAAGTAAGGCTATTGGTGAGAATCTAAATGAGAAACACATGCAACTTGGTGAGGAGTTGTCAAGGACCACAACACTTACCATCATGGAGCGCCACAAAGTTTTTCGACTTATTGTGCAGGATAATGCTTTGGTTTCTTATTTCTTTAGCCTTCCTGATGAGCTGAAAGATGATTGGGCTAAAGGAATACTTGTCGGAACCATCTAGGTGGTTAGGAAATACTTTTTTTTTATTTACCATAACTTATGCCCATATTTTTGGAAGTTTATAATACTTGTGATTGTAGTACATGATATGGGATCAAAAGTATGGTATATGTCTGTGTTAAAGGTGTTCTGGAGCCCCCCATTGCAAAGGTTTTGGTTTTCGCTTTTGTGGTGTTCCCCCTGTTCTAGAGCTGTGGATATGGATGTTGTTCTGGTGTGCCAGTTCAATGATCTTTTATTGTCTTTGTTTGTTACTCTTGCCTCTTTTTGGGCCTTATCAATAAAAAACTATTTCGATCAAAAAGATATGTGTTATTGTCACTGACTGTTCTTCTTTTTTGCTTTCGTGTTGCCACTGGCTACTGGCTTCTTTTGCTTGCAGATTTGTGTTTTTAGCATGATCTGTATTGTTGGCATATGCTTTTCCATTGTTTGGTTATTCCCTGTCATGGTATGACATATATGAGGCTGTTTCATGTCATGGGAGAGGGAGATGTGTGACAATGTGCTTATGTACATGTGTGCAAAAAAAATAAAGATTTTGTTTATCTCTGTATTGGGTGGTATATAGTTGATGCTTAATTTTGTATACTTCTTTTTTTTTTAAAAAAAAAAAAAACTATAATTGATCTTTATTTTGTACATTGTTGGCTATAGTTTGTTTTTGATTTCGGTCATAGCTAGTAGAATTCTCATCAAATTTTATCAATACATGAAATTATACTAATACTCTCGTATCTAAACAAGAAATATAGAAATTATTTGTATGAAAAACAAAGAAAACAGTAATGAAAAAACACCAACTCAAAATAAGTATAAAGTAGCACCAAAAGTTTATTTTTATAGAGTTATCTACTTCAAAATTTCATATACATTTTTTTTTTTTTTTGAAAGGCGACTTTATTCAGAGACCACAAAGGCCAAACAACAACAGCAGAAACAACAAAAAAGCCCAAAACACACCAACATCAAACACCTGCGACAGGAACAGCAAACACAAAACCTGTCGCAAGAGTTTGACAAGGCCAGAAAAAAGGGCCAAAACACTGAAACAGCCCCACACACAAAACCCCCACACAGAAGCCCACAGAAAAACAAAGGCCACGCCAAAAGCAACAAAAACAGGCAAAAAAAAGCTAATACAAAGACCATTCGACAGTTTCCCCAGCTCCCTCTGCCCCTTTTTTTGCCAGCAGGTCAGCCGCGACATTGAATTCTCTAGGACTGAACTCCACATGCGCCTGACCCAGCAACCCCAGGTAGCTGCGGATTTGTAAAATGGAATGCAGCAAGTTCCAATTCCCCACACCGTTGCTATTGATCCACGAGACCCCCACCTTTGAATCACTAGCAACAACGATTTTTTTTCCCCTCAAATCTTGTCTCGAGACACAAAGATGACAAGCTCTTTCAATGGCTAGAATCTCGGCAGTCAAAATATCCTGAACACCAATATTATCTGAAAAAGAACATAACACAACTCCCCTACTATCACGCAGCACCCCCCCCGATACCGGCTCGGCCCGAAGAAGGATTCACAGACCCATCCACATCAAACTTCAGCGAGTCAACAATCGGAGGAATCCAATCCTTCACGCAAGGGATCTTCCTTCTTTTCCTATCAACACACCTGACTGCTGTATCCAACAACAACAAAGTTATAGGTTCCTTTGAACCTTTACCTAAGTTCTTAAATCACCACACAACACGAAATCTCACAATGTCCATCGCTTGAAACCTTGAAACCATGACATCTTTGAACACCTTCTCATTCCTCGACTCCCAAATCGTCCAAACCAAAGCAAAAAACAGAGAAGCCCACGCCCTTTCTGCCTTTTTCCAAGGACACAGCCCATGCCAACCATTCCACCAATCCACCATCGTGCCTTGACAGCAGCTACTGACTTGCCACCAGACCATACAACTATTCCACAGACTCCAAGCCCAGTTACAATGAAGAAAGAGGTGGTCTATGGATTCTTCAAAAACCCCACACATCGGACACAGCGAATTACCATCCACAAGCAGCCCAAAACGCTTCAAAACCTCCCTCACCATCACTCTACCCTGAAGCAATTGCCAAGCGAAAACTTCAATCTTAGGAGGGTAAAAATTTCCCCAAATATTGCTGAAAACCGACAGACCACCACCATTGCAAGCCTCAATATTTTTCCACACTGACTTGACAGAGAAGTTACCATCCACAGTCCAAGACCAACCTATGGTGTCAGAAACAGTCTCCCTAATAATCCACTTATCTAAACCCCTAAGACAAGCCTCCCATTGATCAACTTCCCAACTAAAACACGGTCTCCTAAGATCTATATTCCACCTCCACTTACTGTCCACCCAGCACCCAGCACCCAAACTCCTCCACACGCCCCATTTTGTTACAAGCAAGGGAGTAAATCCTCGGATAAGCCTCCTTCAACCTAACTCCTTCAATTTTCAGATCCTCCCATAGTCTAGCTCTGTCCCCCTTGCCTATGACCACCTGCACACCATCAGTAACCACTTTCGCACAAACAGTCCCCTGCTCCAAAGTACTGCCGACAGCCGTCACAAACCAAGAACTAGAGGCACCACCAATCCAGTCCCAACTCAGAGACTTCAACGGGACTTTATACTTAGCACAAATAACCTTTTTCCATAGAGACGACTCCTCCTTCCCGAATCTCCACAACCATTTAGCTAGAAGGCCATTATTCTTATCCCTAATTAAACCAATACCAAGCCCCCCTCTCTCCTTACTTTTACATAACGACTCCCATTTAACCATATGCATTTTCCTCTTCTCATGACCGTCACCCCAAAAGAAACCACGCTGCAGTTTTTCAATTTTCTTCGCCACCCCTACCGGGACTTTGAAAACGGACATGAAATAAATCGGGATACTAGACATTATAGCCTTAATCAACACCAATCTTCCCCCTTTATTGAGAAACAATTTCTTCCAAGGAGCCAACCGGTTTTCAATTTTCCGCATCAACTCTTTCCAAAACAAAATTGAGCTCGGACGACCTCCAAGAGGGAGTCCAAGATACGTAATTGGAAGCGTGCCCTCCGCACACTTAAAACAAGCAGCCCAATCCACCTCCCTATTAGCGCCCGACCCAACATCCACCACACACGATTTATTGAAATTTATCTTCAACCCGGAAGCCACCTCAAAACATCTCAAAATTCTTCTAACGTTTATCAAATACTCCTCCTTTGGTTGAAGGAAAAGCATTGTATCGTCCGCGAATTGTAAGTGAGAGATATTTACGTCCCCTTCCTCAAAGGAAACATCTTTCATCAACCCCAAAAGCTCCGCTTTCTTAAAAATAGCACTTAAACCCTCCACCGCAACAATAAAGAGAAAAGGGGACAGCGGATCCCCTTGTCTAAGGCCTCTCTCCATTCCAAATTCGGAGGTAGGACTTCCGTTTACCAAAACTGAAAGCCTAGGGGAAGAGATACAATTTCGAATCCACTGCCTCCATTTCCTCCCAAAACCCATATCACCCAGCATATTATCCAAAAAAATATGGTCTAGACTGTCATACGCCTTTTCGAAATCCAGCTTCACCAATAGACCTCCCTCTCTACTTCTTTTCCAATGGTGAATTATTTCTTCCGCTATCACGAAACCATCTAAAATGTGGCGATTCCTCACAAATGCCATCTGGGACTCACTCACCACAGACTCAACAACCCTCCTCATACGATTTGCAAGAACCTTCGCAAGAATTTTATAGAGGGAACCCACCAGACTGATAGGTTTAAAATCTTTCATCGTCTCTGGCTTAACCCTCTTAGGAATAAGCGCAATAAAAGACCTATTAATCTCCTTAACCACCTCCCCATTCCTATGAAATTCCTCCATAAAATTCATAAAATCCCCACTAATGACGGCCCAATTTTCCTTAATAAAATTGAGATTGAAACCGTCCGGTCCCGGCGCTTTATTCCCATCACAACTCTTGAGCGCCTCCCACACCTCATCCACACTAAAATTCTCCTCTAGCATCTTCCTGTCCCCCGGCGATAAAATTTTTAAAGGCAGCCCATTAATTCTCGGTCTAGTCCACTGAACATTCTTGAACTGAGTTTGAAAAAATTATGCTGCCCCCTTTTTAATCTCCTCCGGCTTGGACTGCAACACCCCATCAAAAGAGACACTTTCTATAAAGTTGTTCCTACGCCGACCACTCGCGACACAATGGAAGAAGTGAGTATTACGATCTCCCTCTAACAGCCATTTAACTCTCGACGTTTGGTGCCAATACTGCTCCTCACGTCTCAGCTTCTTCCAAAGCTCAGCCAAAGTGTCCAATCTATCCTTCCGGAGCTCATTTGACCACCCATCGACGACAGCCCTTTCATCAATTTTCACCAGCCTCTCCTCTAACTCTTTAGTAGTATCACGGTCTTTCACACTTGCCACCGCCCATCTCTTTATATTGCCTTTTGCATACTTTAGTTTCATCTGCAGAATTCTTCCACTAGACCCTGAAATATTCCTATCGACCCAATCTTTCTTCACCACATCCATCAGCTCTTTTTCCTCCAACCATTTATTCTCAAACCTAAAAGGACTTGGCCCCCATCTCAAATTAGAAACAACCAGAGAGATGGCCGAATGGTCAGATAAGGACCTACTAACTCTATGCTGCTCCAAATTCGGAAACCACGATAACAAGGTAGGCGACACCAAGAATCTATCCAACCTAGCCCAGCAGCCATTAACTCTATTGTTAGACCAAGTGAAAACCCCCCCACGCAAAGGAATGTCAATCACCTTCGCCTGCAAAATGAAAGAGTTAAAGGCTCTTGCCGACCACTTATCGAAAAACCCCCCTTTCCTTTCCGACTCATTCAGAACCGTGTTGAAATCTCCCCCAAGACACCAAGGAATAGGGAAGGACTGTTGAACCTGAAGAATGAACCCCCATAACTCTTTCCTCTCTCTTTCAGAATTTGGAGCGTAAACATTGCAAAGAACAACTTCTTGGTTAGACTTACTCAAAGAACCCACCAGAATTATACACCATTTACTCGAGATACAATCCTTAATCGACACCAACCCCTCGTTCCACAACGTTAATAAGCCACCCGCTGACCCTTCAGCATCCACGCCAATACCACGAGTAAGAATCATCCCCCCCAAACCTCTAATAATCCTATTATCCAAAGTACCGATTTTGGTTTCTTGAACAAAGAAAACCGCAGGTTTATGAGTCATAACCACCTTCCTAACTCTCCTAACCTTTTCTTGCTTCCCCAATCCCCTAACATTCCAAGATAAAGCTAACATGGAAAAAAAATCACAAACCCGAGGAAACACACCACCGCTCAACTACTGACCTTCTCTGGCCTCCTCCTCCCTTTCTCTCACTGTTAAGTATTCCATTATCTCCTCTTCTTGACCATTGTAATCAAAACCTAGAGCTGCCCCAGTTTCTATAAGTTTTGCCACCTCCTCCTCTGTATTCCACGAAGGAAAACCTGACTTCTCTTCAACGCCCCCCTTATACCGAATCCCTTCTTTTAACTCCCTCAATTTAGCCTCTCTTTCTAGTCTTCTAGCAACCCCTTTTTCTACCACTTTGGAAATCTCCTCTTCAAGATTCCACAAAACTTTCCTCCTCGTTTTCATAGGATGAGTTTAATGGAATTGGTCTTACCTTTGCCTTTACGCCTCTTAGCTCTTCTAATATTACTGTTCTCGCTGCCTTCTCTGCTACCGCAATTTCCTCCAGTCTTGGACCGCTTCCCATCCTCTGATTCTGAACAAACAACTGCCATCCTGGTTCCTTCCAAAACCGTTGCTCCCCTCTCTTGTCCCCTCAGGTCCACCACTAGATCAATCCCCTGTTCTTCCGCCATCTGGGTCTCCTGGACAACTTGTATAGAGGACACCGTCTGGCTTTGAGTTGAAGACTCACCACACCCCTTCTTAAAACCTCCACCCATCTTTTTAGCTAATAGGCTTATCTCACCCGAAAAACCACCACCCCCTTCAGCATTATCTTGGACACTTATCCTCTCTTTATAGTTAGAGCCATCAATACTAACAAACGGCCCAAGATCCAGACATCCATTGGTCGGCCCACTACCTTCCATCACCCCATGAGGCCTTTTATTAGAACATTCACCTTTTAACCAGAGCCCATTAAACTCAGGCCCATCTTCAGATTCAGACCCAGATGAGCTGTACTCAGATTCATCAGATCTACCCCTATGATCTGACCTCCTCTGCGTCCCAATCTTCACCACCCCATACCCTCCTTTTTGTTGCTTATTTGTAGCTTTCATCTTCTGATAACTCTGACCTTTGCCCTTTTCCAACACCCCTACTTCTCCACCTACCTCTATTCTATTGAAAAAGGGGTTTCTCAAGCTCTGCTCCCTGACACCTTTCCTCCTATCCTTACTACCCCCGCTATTGACAGTGACATCCTCTCTACTACCTTCCCTGACTGGCACAGGTCTACCCTCCTTTACACTGGACACCCTGTCTGAACCTACCCTGTCAGCTCTGCAAAACGATTTTGAAAAAGTCAGCCTCAATCCCAGCAGATTTGAGATCCACTCCTTCGATACCGGCGTCGGACATTCAACAATCCTCACCGGAGAAGAATTTCTCCCATTCTTCACCACCACTTCATACTCTAGGACCTGCCCCAACTGTTTTAACACCAGCACCTTTCCCACATCCAGCCTCCGCCTACACTCTGTAGCACCATCAATCCATAACACTTCACCCACTTGCTCACCTATTCTGTAAAAGAAGTCTTTGCACCAGCAGTTAAGGGGGACACCATAGACTTCCACCCAACAAAACTTCTTTAAGGCTTGCACTTGCAGCTGCTCACTCTATTCCTTCATCGAAAGGAAACAATCTTTCCACAAGAACCTGTTATTAATGAAACCATCCCTCTCACACTGCGTTTGGAACGTCCATACAATGTTCTTCCCTCCTAAAAAGGTAGATGAAAACACAAACCCCCTATCGTCCAACATCTTATTTACCACCTCGACACTGCCAAAAAACTTCAGAACACCCACAGCACTTCTAGATAGCCACTCTTCCACCTGATATGATCCTGTCCAAGTCATGGTAATGCCCTTCTCTGGCTCTATCAGATCCTTCTTAACTTCTGTCTTACGATGATCATCCTCCTTCACAGCTTCAGCATAGGACAATCCACCTTTCACAAACCTCCTGCTGTAAGGATCATCATAATTGCTACCAGTATCCTTCCCAGCCCTCCTGCTATCTTTGAAATCATGCTTTCCACTATCTCCTGTCGGTCTAGTGATTTTACGACGATTATCCCAGTCGTAGGAAGCCACTTTAGCCTCTATCGGCCAACTATAAACGTGCATACCATGTACCTTCCGAGCTACTCTCTCTGCTTCCTCCTTTGTTTCGAATCTGATAAACGCAAAACAACCTCTGTTTGGGGTTTTTTTTGCTGAAAGGTACACATCCCTCACCTTGCCAAACACCTTGAAAATCCCCCATAATGCCCTTGAATCCACTACTGGATTAAGATTACCTATAAAGACTGATACAAGACTCTGTCTAAAGTCCTTAACGCCATCGGAATTATGCCCTTCCGCCAGCCTAACTCTATCCTTCACCAAAGGCCGGTAGTTACTCTCTCTGAAAAACTCTCTCATTGCTTCTGAGCTTGGGAATTTCATATACATTTTTTGTAATTGAAAATATAAATTTTATTATTAATTACATTAATTTATATATATATATAGTATATACTTTCATATTTTATTATTATTATCCATGATATATCATGTTTTATAATTGTTTTGTAAATAGGGGTATTTTGGTCAAATTACAGTTAATTCCATTCCATTCAGTTGTTAACAAAAAAAAAAATAATACTAATTCAGATACTAATTCTATAGTCCCAACCAAACAAAGGAATCAACTTTCCATTCCTTTCCATTCCAATTCTCATTCTCATTACCATTCCAATTACCATTCCACAATAGTAACCAAACACCACCTACGGTGTTTTTGGCATGCAAGATTGGAAAGTTTCCAATCATGTGGGTCCCATAAAAAGTTAAATCCACTCATGGTTTAAATCCAATCCGCAGAATTGAAGTCTAAATCCAATCGCTAGCTATTGTTTGGGGCCAACACAAGATTGGAAAGTTTTCAATCATGTGGACCCTATACAAGTTAAGGTGGGTTTGCAATACGTCCGGTGTGGACTAGGCTATTATTTTTTTGTTTAATTTTTTTTTTCATTTTTATCAATAACTAAAGTTAATTATTTAATGTATTTAAATTAAATTGTTTTTAATTTTTTTTAATTTTTTAATTTTTTTATAAATAAATAAAATTTAAAATGATTTAATATATTTAAATTTAACTGTTTTTATTTTTACTTTTTTATTAATACATAAATTTTAAAATTATTTAATACATTTAAAATTAACTGTTTTTTGTTTATATATTTTACTTTTTTATTAATAAATAAAATTTTAAATTATTTAATATATTTAAATTTAATTAAAAATAATATACATAAAAAAAATTATCTTAATATATATATATATATATATATATATATATATATATATATATTAAATTTTATTAATTTAAAAATATGTAAATTAAAATATTTGTTCCAATTTTTTTAATTATTTATTTACTTAATTTAAAAGTTAAAATATTATTATATTTAGTCAAATCCTATGTTTTATCAAATAAAACATAATATTATTTTATAAGTCCATTGCTGATTCTTCCTGGGCTGACCAGGTTGAGGAAGAAAAGTTAAATGATACTACTACTATTACTCGAAGGTCCACTAGGATTGCACGCAGACTGACTTCTTATAAGTCTGGGTCCCGGGCTTTTTCGAGGGTTTCTGATGATTAGTGTCCTATATTGGAATTGTCATGGGATTGAGAATGGTTCTTTGAGGCAGGTTCTCAGAGATCTGAGTTGTTTGCATGGGTCGGGAGTCTTTTCGTTTTTCTTGTTGTTTTTGTTTTCTTGTGTGGCCTGCGCGCCACTTTTCTAGTTGGGGCTTTTGCTCGTGGTGTTTTTGTGGTTGGTTTGGCCTTTGCTACTTTATTTATTTATTTTTTATTTTTTTTATTTATATAGTTTTATTTGATTGATTTTTTTTATGTTTTTTTATTTAAAAAAACATAATATTACTTCAATTCAGTCCTACGTTTCACAAAACGCAGCATAATATTAATTTAGTCTAGTTCAGTTCATTCTAATCTCATCTAATCACAATCTTATCTTAATCCAACTAAATCCCATAAACAGTCTAATTCAATTCCACATACCAAACGATGCCTTATAGCTAAAAAGCTTTGAGCCGAAACGGTGGATGAGGACATCCATAAAATCAATTCTCTTGTATAAGTACACATGCAGAATATAATCTGGCCTTCAACAGCATTATTTAAAGGGATATTATATAGTTTAACATATTCACTGTTTTCCCAATACCCCCATCTAGTTTACCCCATTTCCTATTATCCCTTTTCTGTTACTTTTTCCATTAAAAAAAGTTAATTCCAACCCATTCATTGTATTGAAAGATATCTTTACACTTGAAAAATCAGCTGAAAACCATTCATCATCATCACTGTCCAAGGCCACACGATAGCGAAAACCCACTATCAATATGAAACCTAAAAAATTAGAACAACCTCAAATCTAACCAACCCCAACCAAACCAACCCTAAACCAAACCCAAATCCTAGAAACAACAATACCACTCCAAAAACGACACACATCCATCCAAAGCCACACCTACCTAACATCATATTCATCAACTTTTTTTCTCTATCATCATCATCACCATCCAAGGTCGCACGATTGTCAGTCAAAACCCATGGACGCATTCGTGCCACCTGACTTGTCGAAGAAGAGTTTAGGTAGCAGTGGCAAACTTCAACCACCACCACACTCAAAACTAGTACAAATGAGATATATTCAGAGAGAAACAAGAGATATACAGAGAAACGAAATAGAAAGAAGTGAGCATTGATCTACTATCAGTGGAGAAGATTAACACTCCTCACTTGAGTCCAAGGGACGTGAGAGAGAATGATTTAGAGAGAGAGAAAATTTTGGTTTTTTTACAACTAAAATTTTATATTATTTTATAGCTGAAAACTAAATAAATACAAATATAATACCAAAAAAAAAAAAAAAAAAGTTAAGTAATATAGTTTGGAACAATATAACGTGTAACATCAAAATATTATTTTTGTGATCAAAGAGTACAAAGAGAAGTCTTAAGAGAGAGCTTGATCGGATATTTAAGATATATGTTGAATGTTGATCAACGTAGAGATGTAGTGAGAAAGTTTGATTAAATATAGAAGGAGTTTAGCTAATATACAGGAACATTAACATTAGGTTACAAGAGAGACTTTATCTATTTTTATTTGTTTTTGTTTTTTACTTTTTAAATTTCCCTTTATTTTAACCATTTGATTGAATTCTAATGGATATTAAATTACCCTATACTGCTAATGTTCCTTTATATTAGCCAAATCCTTACCTATTTGCCATATTTTCATATGTTTAATGGTTTACTAATGGAATACTTAATGACAAAGGGAATTATGAGGATTTCTGTAAACAAGAGGGGATACTTTGGCTAAAAATAAATTATAGGGGAAATTTTTAGAAATAAGACAAACAATAGGGCCATTTTAATAATTTACCTTTTTCCTGATAGTAAAAGAGGGAGAGATTTCCTGAATTATATTCCTATATATGATACCGAATAAGAAGCTATTAATTAAAGTAGGAATGTAGGAATTATGATGATTAGAAATTTCATGGAAAGCTCGATTGTTGAGACAAAGTCACACGTCCCAGTGTCCCACAAAATTGACCATTTTGAATTCTAGAGGTCCCATGCTTTAAAATAAGGGTCACGTGAAGTGCCGCTGTTGCCATAGTCAAGTTAGGAAGTTGCCAATGGCCCTACAAAAATTAAGATCCCAATTTATCAACAACTTTTACTAAATTAATGTTCATATTAAATACTTTTCTATTTCAAAACATTTTCTAAAAAAATATTTATTTATTTATTATTCAAATAGATATCTCTTAAATTTCTGTAGGGGCCAAGATTAGTGTTCAAAAGTTTCCTATTTGCAAGAAAACATTTGTGGAATATCGTCGATCTTTAACGTCATTCTTTCAATTGTTAAAAATTTATTAAAGTGCTAAATTACTGTTCAAATTTCCTATTTGTGAGAGCACATTTTTAAATTCTCTTTAAAGTAGTTATTTCAATTGTTAAAAAATTATCAACAATATATTTACATTAAACCCCGTTAATTTTATATCTTCTACATGAGTTTGGTTAATATATAGGAACATTGATAAATTACTGAAAAGAAACTCAAAGAAATACCTAAGAGGTTAGCAGTACCTACTTGATTTGTCATGGCTTGAGGCTTAAGAAGAGCAAGTAATTGTTGAACCTATGCGGTGGAGTTGCTATCAAAGTTTTTTCATGAACAATTTTTTGTTGTGCTCCTTGATTCACAAATCACAATGGGTTGAGAAGTCTCTTTATGAAAACGATGTAGGAGGGTATCCATGGAGTTTGTAGCATTTGTCAATTGTGTGATCAATCCACTCACCCACAGTGACCATGGTCCATAAGTAGGGCACTCATTTTTCAGTCCCTTGGTGTTTGTTTTGTAAATTTCCTTGCAAATTGATGTTGGGCTGCCAATGTTGTTGTTTCAAGACTTGGTTATCCTGTCACAGATGGATAAGGATCCATTAGTAAAAATTTTCCAATAGTACGAGTAGATGTTGTTGATATTCTACAATTGCCTTGTTCGCAAAGCAGGTGAAAGTGGAAAAAGTTTGCAAATTTGAAAAAGATGAGGGAGCATTAAGTTGGGAAAAACACTTCGTGAGGTGACCAAATTTCAGATCCATATATAATCCGCATAAATAATACTAAAGAAAATTAAGGATATATCCAACTTTACGATCCCATAGATAGTAATTTGAATCTTCCGAGTTTGGTTTATAGATCGAACCATCAATGAACCCAACTTTATTTTTCGCTGCTCCAAGTCGAATAATTTTCACCGGTCTGAGGTTGAGACACTAATATAAAACATGGGTTACTTGCATCTATAGCTTCATCAGCTTTTTGATTGTCCTTTGATAATCCAGCCATGGTGAGACACAAAAACTAAAATCTGTGGCCTAGGACTGCATGACTATGCACAACAAAAGCGCTCTAATACCATATGACAAATGTTTAATCAAAAAATGGTTTCGTGTATAATATTTAATATATATACATATATATATACAGTCTTTCTATTTTCAGTTCAAACTGACAATAAATGTATCAGGATGAAGAATTTGGACAACAGATTATGGAGAAGTTTTGATAAGTGCATACACTTTGAGTCAAAGTATATAAATCTAGTGGTCCACATTCTTCGTTCTGATATATTTATTGTCAATGCATGTTATTAAAAACATTAAGTTCTACAACTTATAGTGCAAGTTGTTAAAAACATAAAATTCTACAACTAAGAGTGCTTGTTGTTAAAAGTTTATAAACAACAACTTGCAATCAAAGTTGTACAAGACTAGACCTTCGTAAATTCATTATATATCATTAAATGACAAAAAATCCTAAAATCAATATTTTGTAAAATAACCAACCAAATTGCAATACAACATTTTCAAATTAAGATAAAATCACAAGTAAACCAAACTTTCAAATTTATGATTTTATAATATATTATGATATTTCAACTCCGTTTCTATATCATATCCAAACTTATGCTAACTACAATAACCTAATGCAACTTTTAGGCCATGAATTGCACTTCCTACAACTCCACCAAGTGTGCGAGCTTCATCGGTTGGTCGAACTAAAATACTAAGAAAACTACTGAACTGCTATAATGTTGTTATGTAATCAGCATTTTCCTTGCCCATGAAAACTACTGAACTGCTATAAGCCCACCTGTTATCTATAGAAGCAAAGTTTGATGGGCCCTTGGTGCTTAGGTCTACTTCATAACTGTTTCCCTCATGTGTGATCGCATTTCCGCAGCAATTAATGAACAAGGAATGATCTGCAATTGGAAAAAGAAATTTTATCATAATATGAATCCACTGGGAGAAATCAAGTGGTTATTGCAATTCACAAAAGCACAATGTTACATCTAAATGCTTACGTGTGGCTTTTCCATTGCAGGGAAGGTCCTTCTTCAAGCACCAAGCAATTCTAGCAGTTGACAATTTATGTTTTGTTAAACATTTATGTTTCAATTACAATTTGAACAGAAAATAAAGTTAGTTGAAACCTTACTAAGAAAATAAATTAGATCAAGAAAAAAAAAAAAATGAGATAAACTTACGAGTTGCCCTGTGAGGATGAAAAACTGGATGCTAAGTTCCTGCAAATTAACCAAGGCAGGATTATATACTTAGAAGAGAATATATGAAATAGTGTAAATAATGAAACCAATAAAAGAGGCTTACACATCGGACTGTGGGCAACTAGCTGGAGATGAATCAGTAAAATTGTTATAAGATAAATCCCTGCAAAAGATTTTGTCATGGAATTGACAATGAATCAACAATTATCGCAAAAGCAGAAAGAACGATATAAATAAAATAAAATATGAATTGAGAGATCATAACTGACAGCCTGAGCCTGTCTTGCTTTAGATCAGGAAAATGTGACAAACTAATGTAACACATTACATATTCATAACTTAATGTCCACATAAAATAAAGATCATAGGTTGAAAAAGGACTTACAAATTCCTTTTGCTATTCAATATCCAATTAGGTACTGCTCCAGTCAGCAAGTTGTTTGTCAGGAAACTAAATCAGAAAAGCATTATATCAAAAGGCCAGCGAACAAGCAATCATAGAAGTATGTAAACGCAATGTCGCAATTGATCTAAGAAATTACTAGATGTCAAGTTCTTGCATATTTGAACTGAATAAATTCATTTATTAACGTACATGTGATCTATGCTTTCCAAACTCTGGAGTTCTGTTGGAAGTTGACCAGTCAATTGATTGAAGCTCAGGTCTCTGCAATAATTAAATAGGTTAGTATAAGCATAAAGGGTGTCCCTAATTAAATAATATAATTGTCATGATATAGAACAAAATGTGCATCTCTATGGAAAAAGCAAGTTCCATAAACATGAAAAGATTTGAGTGGAACTTGCTTTTGTTTTTACGAGGATTTCTGATTTGAGTGGAGCAAGTTCCAATTTCCTTAATTTGAGTGGGTCAAAAAGCAATAAAGCACAAAGACCCAGGGGGAAAACAACCCCAAACAAAAAGAGGCACACAGGGCACACCAAAAGAAAAAGAAAACATCAAGAAAAACGAAAAGACTCCCGACCCATGTAGTCATTGCCAAATAAAGAAGAACAGAACGGCGGGGTAAAGAACCACCACGAATTAGCCTGAAGCTCTAAAGCATGCTTAGAAAGCGTATCTGCAACCTGATTCCCCTCCCTGAAAATATGGGAAACCTGAAAATCCATATGTGAGATTTGGAAGATGCAGCATTGCCATGCCTGACGAACCCTCCAAGGAACCATAAAATAAAGATTCAACACGTCTTAGATAACAATAAAATAAAATACAGTTGAAAATTAGTTTCCCAGAGAAGAAAAGGATAGGTAAATTAATGAGTGCAGTAAAAAAACTCACAATATAGTAAGTTTAGTCCAATTCCCAATAAAATCAGGTATCTTCCCTGTCAAGTTATTTCCATCTATCTGACTGCAGGCAGTATTAAAAGATCAGGAATTTTTGAATTCGGAACACTAAATTTCCATATAGTTGTGTAACAATAAATCACTTACAAATCAGTTAAGTTCTTCCAATTGCCAAATGATTGATTCTGGTATTGATCCTGAAAAATTGTTTGTAGAAAGAAAACTGCAAGAGTAAAAGCGATTGTTATAACTTTGACTGAAGCAACAAAATGAAAAACTTGCTTGATTCTTCAATAAAAGAATATCTGCAAGATGAGGACAGAAGCCTTACAGTCTTCTTAAGTTCTTCAAATTTCCAATGTTTTCAGGAAGAGATCCTGCAAGCTGATTGTCTTCCAAGACCTTGGAAAATGAAATCCAAATTGTCATTGATATTGTAGATCATCTTTCTACATCTAGGAAAGAGCTTTGTCAAATGACTTACAACTCCTCAAGGGTAGCAATTTCACCAATTTCCCGAGGAATTGGACCACTAAGACGATTTCCTAGAAAGCCCCTACAATGTATGAACAGATAATAAATTAACCAAAATGCTATTTAAGAACAACTTACAGTGAAGGAATGCAAGGAATTGCTACGACTTCAAATAAAATAAAATAAATGAAAAGAATAACTTACAGAATGGAAAGGTTTTTGAACTGAGAAAACAATGTAGGGATTGATCCATTAAAATAATTGTGAGTAAAATCCCTGTTCAAAACAAAAAACCAACTCACTTAGTTATCTTGTAGAACTATCTGATAAAGAGTGCCAATATATCACAATGACAGGTAAAATGTAGTAAAATATTCAAAAGGGATACATCATATTGTTCAAGAAATAAAACAAAAGGCAACGATCTAGTGTATTAATTGTGCAACAATATTTTTCTTTATGTAGTCAAAACGATTCTCAGCTTACTTCAAGGTTGATTCTATAGTCCACGAAAAGCTTCCTTCAAGTGCACCAAATTTGAGTAACACATGTTAGCGAACAATCGTCACTATACGTGCGGAAGCATTGCCGGATAGAACACAAACAAACACAATAACAAAGAAAAGATAAAATGAAGAGAAGTAATTTAAATCCAATCACACACAACACAAGAATTTACGTGGAAACCTAAATCAGGGAAAAAACCACGGCCGTCAGGACGACAAGAGAAAGTTCCAATATGTAGTAAATTGTTACAACCACACACTTAGGATCTCTCTCTAAATAATACCCCAAACCCAATTACATTCAATGCTCACTTTGAGATCTCTCTAGTATTTGCTATTTTGCTCCACCCACATAACCTAGTTATTAGGGTCTATTTATATGAATTATAGGGAGTTTAAACTAACAAGGAAATCTATCTCCTAGTCATACAAGATTTACTTGTTCCACATAAACTCTATTTCCTCTTATAATAAGTCTTCTTGTAAAAGAGAAATCCTTTTCCCATTAGAACTTCTAGAAGCAACATATTTCATTTTCCAAGAATATTTCCTGATTCAACGCATGCTTATGATTAACTATGATTCAAGTTGCAGTTGGCCACCCGCTTCTTAAACCGTGTTGAACTTGACCACTCAGAAAACCGTGATCCATGCGTCACATCATTGTCGACCGCTGTGAGAGCCACAACACCACCCACAACTTGAAGCCCTAGAATTGGATCGCTCTCGTTGTCGCTGCAGAAATTCACAGCGCTTGACCACCGCTGTCATGACCGCTGTCAAAGCCACAGCGGTAGTGACAGGGGTAAGCAACGTTCTTCCCTTCTACTGTTCGTCACGTCCTCCAAACCTCCCTCAAACATAACCTCATACTCCCAAACGCTCTCACGTTTCCAGAAAGTCTTCGCATTGGTAAATCGTGTTTGGTAGCCATTGGTAATTCTAGCCATATCCAACAATCCTCCCTCAGGCGAGAATTCTCAAACTTGTCCATAGCTACGATCCTCATCACTAAGAATCAATATACCCACCACTAGGTATAATCACTTAGGAAATAACCATCCGAAGATTTCACCGGCACATGTCGAAATTTACCTTGCTAAAAATTGTGGTGCAACTCCTCACGTTAGGTTCCCAGAGAGTTCACTCAGCCATCGACGTCCTTGTCCACCACACACCTTGCATCACCTCTTAACCAATGCTCATGTGCAATCGTGGACTCGCTATTAGCTACATCCTTTTCACGGCAATAAGCGGTCATGCCATTAGGATGTTTATGCCCCTTTAGAGGACATCGATGTAGTCGTCAAACTCAAGAGAGGCGATTGCCGGATCACCCTCTTTGGAGCCTTTAGCCATACTTGTTTTCTTCTTTTGACAATCCTTCCTTATGTGTCCAGACTGTCCACATCCCTAACAATTGACTTTCCCTTTGGAGTTCCCCTTTTTCCTGTCAACCAAAAGAACAGAGTTATCAAAAGATTTACCTTCACTCTTTAGCCTTCATTCCTCAGAGATAAGTTTGTTCGCTACATCTCCAAAGCATATGGTTGAACTCCCACGCATCAGGATTGGCTTTATATGCGTATAGGATGATGGAAGGGACCAGATAAGTCTGAGACCTCTGTCTTCTTCATCAATCTTTACTCCAATCGACTATAATTCTGAAACTATTCCATTAAGCACTCTTAGATGATCAGAAATTTTCGTACCTTCAGTCATCTGCAGCATGTGAAACTGCTCCTTTAGGTATAAATGGTTGCAGACGCTATTCGCTTGATACAATTCTTCAAGCCTCTCCCAAAGTTCTTTCGCTGAATATGTTCCATGAATATTTGCAAGAACGTTTTTGGCTAGACATAATCGTATCTCACTCGTAGCTCTCTTATCTAAATCCTCCCAATCATCATCGCTCATCTTAGATTTTCCAAAACTAGTACTAGCCGTTTCTTTTCTAGAATCTCTAGATCCTTCAGGGTTTGCAGGGGTTGACTTGCCCTTCAACGCTTTGTGTAAACCGTGTTGGATTAATATATCTTTGACTTGAACTTGCCACAAGCCAAAGTTCATCTTTCCATCGAACTTCTCAATATCGAATCTCATCATCCTTGCCATAAAGCTTGTTAAGACCACTATCAAGCAACCAGGGCTCTGATACCAATTGTTAGAGAACAATCGTCACTATACGTGTGAAAGCGTTACTGGATAGAACACAAACAAACACAATAACAAAGAAAAGATAAGATGAAGAGAAGTAATTTAAATCCAATCACACACAACACAAGAATTTACGTGGAAACCCAAATCAGGGAAAAAACCACGGCCGCAGGACGACAAGAGAAAGTTTCAATATGTAGTAAATTGTTACAACCACACACTCAGGATCTCTCTCTAAATAATACCCTAATCCCAATTATACCCAACGCTCACTTTGAGATCTCTTTAGTATTTGCTATTTTGGTCCACCCACATAACCTAGTTATTAGGATCTATTTATATGAATTATTGGGAGTTTAAACTAACAAGGAAATCTATCTCCTAGTCATACAAGATTTACATGTTCCACATAAACTCTATTTCCTCTTATGATAAGTCTTCTTGTAAAGAAGAAATCCTTTTCCCATTAGAACTTCTAGAAGCAACATATTTCCTCTTCCAAGAATATTTCCTTCAACGCATGCTTATGATTAACTACGATTCAAGTTGCAGTTGGCCACCCGTTTCCTAAACTGTGTTGAACTTAACCACTCAGAAAACCGTGATTTATGTGTCACATCATTGTCGACCGTTGTCATGGCCGTTGTGAGAGCCACAACGCCACCCACAGCCTGAAGCATTGGAATTGGAACGCTCTTGTTGTCACTGCAGAAATTCACAATGCTTGACCATCGTTGTCAAAGCCACAGCGGTAGTGACAGCGGTAAGCAACGTTATTCCCTTCTACTGTTCGTCACGTTCTCCAAACCTCCCTTAAACATAACGTCATACTCTCAAGCGCTCTCACGTCTCCAGGAAGTCTTCGCATTGGTAAATCTTGTTTGGTAGCCATTGGTAGTTCAAGCCATTTTTTTTTTTTTTTTGAAACGGCAAATTTATTCAAAGGGGAAACAATCCCAAAGATGTACAAAAATAACCAGAAAAGGACCCGAAGGCAAAACAGTCCAGCAGCCACAAAACAGAAAGCACACAGCAGGCTAAAACAAAAACAAAAAACAACATAACAACTTAAGACTGATTCGCACAGAGCACACTAGAGCAGCAAGACCTAAGAAGCAACATCAGAACATAGCACAAACTCTCAAAGCAAAACCCAAACTCAACACTTCCCCATTGAACCTTCCACATAAGCACCCTTCTTCACCCAATTATTGCATATGATAAATAAACAGTAGCTGGGAGACACAACCCAGAAAACTAAACTCTTGTCATACACTTCCCCATTGCAAGACGTCACCTTCCATATTGGACCCCTTCTTTGCCAAACTATCAGCGTATGAATTCGAGGTTCTTGAACTGAAACGAATCGTCAAACTTTTGTGATTCCTCAATTGATCCTGAATACCATAAATCAAATTAACATGCTCTATGCTACCAACAGAGTTAGAATTAATCCATGTAACTGCAACCAATGAATCACTCACAATATCAACCACAATACCTTGTAACAGAGGATTCGAAACACAAAGTGTACATGCTTTTTCGATGGCAATTAATTCTGCAGTTATGGAATCCTTATTACCAATGAAAAGCGAAAACAAGCACAATACCATACCTATATTATTTCTCAATACTCCACCTATACCTGCCATAACGGGTTGTCCCCTAGATGATCCGTCAACATTGAATTTGAGAGACCCTGCACCAGGTGGAATCCACACTTCAGCAATCCGTTTATTTGATTTCAGAGGATCCTTACAGAATTCGCTCACGCCTTGGAGAAGAGAAGTGAGAGGTGTCGAAGAACCACATCCATGGTGCTTAAACCACCAGGCAATATGGAATTGGATAGAATCCAATGCTATAGATATCACGGGCTACTATCGTTGAAGACCTTCTTGTTTCTAACCTCCCAAATTGTCCATATCGTAGCAAAGAACAAAGTAGACCATGCTCGTTTGCAGTCACGAGAGGAGCATAAGAAACCCCAACCAGTAACCCATTCCCCCACTAATTTGGTAATACACCCACGAACTCCCCACCACCCCATTCTTGTTGTCCATATTTTCCACGCCCAGCTACACTGTAGAAACAGGTGGTCAACTGATTCTTCTTCCTCATTGCACAAAGGGCATACCAAACTCACATTATGGCATCTAACATTCCAGGAAATAAATAACATTGAAAATATACTGCTACCCTAACCAAATAGTCAACAGATCACCAACCAAATTATCTATTATTGGATTCACTGTACCGCAACTCATCTTCCATTTCCCTTTCCTTCAATTATATCCTTATTTGTTCCTCACTACCACCAAAGTCGCATCCTAAAGCCAAGCCAGTCTCAATTACCTTTGAAATCTCCTTGTCAACATTCCACACAACTATGTTACCATTAACATCACCTATAATAGGCCCCGAAAATTCTGATGGAATTCTGTCATCAGAGCCCTCATTGATCAGAAAATTCTACTCAACTTCATCTAAAAATCCCTGAGCTTGATGATGTTCCATTGTTTCTCTATCCTTCTCCTGCTATCGTACCGACTGAATAGCATCTTCTTTTTCCGACAAATTGACTTTACCTCCTTCGAGCTCTTCCTCTAAAGCATTGAAAACCTTTGATTCGAGATTCTCCCTTCTACTAGGATACACAATCCGATTAGCATTCAGGTTGCGGAAATCTGACCTTCTATGGACTAAGCTAGCCATCAGCAGACCTCTCTTCATCATAAGCTGAATATTCTTAGCTTCTTTGCCAAATACTCTAGCTTTGGCACCCTCTGTCCTCTTGCCTCTGTTAGTCTTTTTTATTGTTTTAGGCCCACTGCATAAATCAATATGGAATCCAACTTCCTTGGGCTCAGGTACAAGGACCAGAGCTAAATTCAGTGAGCCCGGCCCAATATTATGGTCCATCTTTGATAAATCCTGATCAACTTGACACACTTCCTTAGCACTCTAAACATTTAATTCCTTCTCTTGAAAGGAGCACTCTCTTTTGAATACCGCTGACTCCATAATAACTCCCTCATCAGAATTGAAAGAAGACAAAGGGACTTGTTCCATAAATGCATTGGTCTCATTTAATTTCCCCAAGATTAACTTCTATTCTGAATTTGAACGCATCTGGTTGGGAGTTGGAAAATAAGCCATCTTTCCTTCACCCTTTTTAAAGAGAAGACATATGTCCAACTTCATAAATGATTGATCGTCAGATTTAGCCAAAACAGAAGTTCCCTCAAGGCATCTATGATTAATATAATGATTTGTCAGCTATCAGGTCCTCGTATTAACATCCTTTTCTCGCGTCACATCATCATTAGCTGAATAAAACTGCTGGCCAATGGTGGAACACCCATTCCCTTTCTCCCACCTCTTTGTCTTCCGAACTTCAAGCTCCAAGAAGCGCTCCACCCACTGTACTTCCACCGGAAAGTTTTGCTCCTCCACCCTCAACCGGAATGCTTCATTCCCAACTTTTATATTAATGTACTTTGGGCAAGAAACCCCAAGATTAATGAGAACTAGGACCCTCCCTTTGAATAATCTTTTCTTAAATAAAGCATCATCATCAATTCGTAAAGGTTCACCAACTTCCTTACCCATCTGAAGAAAGAACTCCGAATTCCAGTGACACAAGGGAGTACCGAAGAAATTTATCCAGGTCAATCTGGACTTAACCACCACAGAAGAGGACCATTTTTCCATAGAAGAGAAGCTATCCTCCCACAAAAATCTATTAGTAATAAAGCCAGCACAGTCCTTATCAAACTCAAACCTCCATAAGATAAGTTTATCCTCAATATAAGTGGATTGAAAATAGCCGGAAGCCCCTAGATACCAGTCGCTAGTTAACTTTTGAAATTTTATCAAATCTCTTAAGAATACCAACGACACATTTCGAGAGCCACCGAATATCATCCTTTGTACCTGTTATAGGTGAAAATAGTCATGAAGGACACGTTATCACTATAAAAGGCCACGTAAGCAGGAGTTAAGATAAGTCAACAACTGGAGCAGAAATTCCCCACGATAGCTTACTCAGAAAAAGAGTGAGTTAGCCCGACCACAGACGAAGACGATCAGCTCGGGCAGTGAACCCTACTCGGGCGTATACTCGGGCGTATACTCGGGCATACTCAGGATTCAGTAAAAGAGATAGTCACCAGTGTTCATATTCCAAACGCAGGACAAAGTCAACGACCAGTATCTCCACGATAAGCAACGGTGTGGCTGCTCAGAGTTTAAACGAGGAAACAAATAGTTTTCCCGTAAATGAAGGAGGAGGAATCAAAACCAAACTCAAGCTCAGCCAAAGCAGGAAATATACAACAAGAAAGGAAACAGAACCCGTCTATGATGGAAACACTCGCCCAAAACTTGGGCACCACGACACCAAACCCTAGCGGCCACCCCAAACCCTGATAATAACATGTATAAATACCCCCCTTAACACACAAAATAGGGGGACGCGAGAAAGAGAGAGAGAGAGATCAGAGTGCATTATTTTGTAACGATTCTTGATAGTGGATTTGGCTTCGTTGCTCCTAGCAGCAACCCGTGGATGTTTCTCCATCACTGGAGTTTTACCACGTAATTGTATTTGTCATTCTTCTTGTTTTTGTTTCAATCATTCTCATTCAACTAATATCATAAACTTCAATCAACCGTTGACTAGGTGACCACGAAAAATCACCGTCAACAGTACTATCCCAACTGACCTCCTTCACAACCTTGTCATCTACTACATCCACCTGCACATCTGAACTCTCGCTGACACCACCACTGAATACTGCCTCCGCAAAAGTCTTCATCCTACCCTTTCCACCTTTTCCACCTCTGATGTCTTCTGACTCTTTACCCTGTATCCCTCTAGTAACTCCCACCCTATTGATTCTGTAATTGGACACCCCGATAGCTCCTAATACTTCTTCCTTACTTGCAGAAACCGTTTTCTTACTTCCTGCATGATTTGCCACTTTGGCGACAATCAGCCACCCATACACATGCATCCCATTGGATAGTTTGCTAACTTTTTCCACCTCTTCTATAGATTCAAACCTAACAAAAGCATAATTGCTTCTTCTCATTCTATGCCCCTGCGACAAGAACACATCCCTAACTCTTCCAAACGGCTTGAAAATCTCCCACAAGCCCCTATGATCAATAGACGGATGGATATTGTCCACGAATAATGAGAACAATCCAACTCTATAATCTTTGTTCATGACATTTGACAATGTTCTATAATGCTTTCCTCCCACACATACTCTCGTAGCCTTTACATATATCATAACCCATTCTCCCGTAATTTGCCCAAGCTATAATTGCCTATATAATTTTACTGATCTTATAAATGCTCAATTGATTTTCAAATGCATATAATTTAAGTCTGTGAAAGTTCAATGTAAAAATTCTTAAAAAATTGTTGGAAAAATGATGTGGGCTGTCTCTTTTAGAGCATGACAAGAATCGATCATAATTCAAGCCATATCCAACAACACATTGAAGGGCTTCCTTCAAGGTTGATTCTATAGTCCATGAAAAGCTTTTGTCTCTTCTTTATATAAACTCTTAAGTCTTAAGTCTTAACAAACATATGAATGGTTTATAATAAGGCAATAATAGCATGATTATTGCCACGATTTGAATTTGATTTGAATTTAGTTGACTTGATTAATTGCCAAGATTTTAGCTAGACAAATTAGCATGATTACTGCCTTATTGTTTGTACTTAATTACAGCCAAATATTGTGTTTCCTTCTTAGTATTGTAAATATTACATTATAAATGAAATCAAATATTAGTCTTCGAATCAATTCAGAAGACACCAAAAATATCTCTCTTTATTTTCTTCAAGGTTGCTATGTTTTTCTCATGGTATCAGAGCATTGAATCCATCACTTTCTTTTCATCATGACTCAAACCGTTGCTCAAACTTCTTCACAACCTTCATTGGATTCTGTTGAAACACATATTTCACCCAATGATTATTTTTTTATTCACCACTCAGATAACCCAACAGCTGTGCTTGTCACACCTCCTCTATCTAGGGATAACTATGGTACGTGGAGTCGATCTATTACGATGGCTCTTCGTGCTAAAAATAAATTGGGGTTCGTCAATGGTACAATCAAGAAACCCACTTCGTCTACCGAGTTGACTCAGTGGGAGCGATGTAATGATCTCGTTAACTCATGGATTCTTAATTCTGTTGCGAGTGATATTCGTAGCAGTATCTTATATGCAAGTAGTGCACATGAAGTATGGGTGGATTTACAGGAGCGATTTTCTCAGTCAAATGCTCCCAAAATTTACCAATTGAAGCAATCAATTGCTTCACTTAAGCAAGAAGAATCTTCCATTTCAGCATATTATACAAAGCTGAAATCTCTTTGGGATGAACTCAATTCACTTATCATTGTGAATCCTTGCACATGTGGACATACTCGCATTTTTGGTGAAATCTTCCAACAAGATTGAGCCATGGAATTTCTTCAAGGCCTGCATGATCATTTTTCCGCTATCCAAAGCCAAATTCTTCTCATGGAGCCTTTTCCTAATGCAACCAAGATATATTCTCTTGTACGCCAAGAAGAAAAACAGTAGGAAATCTAGTCCTTGTCTTCTCCAATGCCGGATGCTGCTGTTCTTAATGTTGCCAAGGTTGAGAATCGTACAGCAGGTACATCTAACCGTCAATTCAGGCCTGCAAATCGACAAGGAGGAACCAATTTTGATAATCGCCAAAAAAATAAGCCTCGTTCACATTGTGATTATTGTGATCGTGATGGACATTTCAGAGCAACTTGTTATAAACTACATTGTTTCCCTCATAAACAAGTTGAATCACCTGCTCATCAAGCCAATCAATCCATATCTCTTCCTAAGTCAGATGTAACATCCATGGTAACGGCTCCCATGATCACCCAAGACCAGTATAGCAAGCTTTTATCAATGCTCTCGCTAGGTAGTCTCAACTCAAATGCAAATCTGGCAGGTATATCTCTTAGTGCTTCCACACATTCAATTTGGATCATTGATACCGGAGCCACAAATCATATGTTCTATTCTTTATCCTTATTTTCATCTTACAAGCCATGCTCTATTATTTCTCATGTTCAATTACCGGATGGATCAAATGCAGAAATTAAACATATAGGAACTATCACATTATCACCCACATTCCAACTTGAAAATGTTTTCCATATTCCATCTTTCAAATATAATTTATTGTCGGTCAGTCAGCTTACCAAAAATCTTTAATGTTCAGTAACTTTCTTTCATGATCATTGTGTATTTCAGGACCTGTCATTGAAGAAGAGGATTGGTCTGGGTAATGTTCATGAAGGGCTCTACTATTTCCATTCACCATTAGCCTCCCTTGTTAACAACTCATCTAATATTGATCTATGGCACTGGCGACTTGGTCATTTATCATCTACCCGGTTACAAAATTTGGCTAAAGATTATGATTTTATTTTATGTTTGAATAATTATGTTTGTGAAATTTGTCCACAAGCAAAACAGAGTCGTTTATCATTTCCATCTAGTTTAATTCGTAGTATTAAACCTTTTCAGTTAATTCATTGTGATATTTGGGGTAGTTTTTCTCATCCATCTTTTACTGGAGCACTTTTTTTCTTACAATTGTTGATGATTTTACTCGTTGCACTTGGATTTATCTCATGCATGTCAAATTTGAAACCAAAATGTTTTTACAATCTTTCTTTTCAATGGTACAAACTCAATTTAATTGCCAAGTACAAAATCTTCATTATGGAAATAGGGATATATTTTTCCCTCAAATTCAGACAATCCGTTCTGATAATGGAACTGAATTCCTTTCTCAAGACATGCAAATTTTTTTTACTCATCATGGTGTTATCCACCAACGAAGTTGTGTTGCTACTCCACAACAAAATGGAGTTGTAGAGTGCAAACATAGGCACCTCCTTGAGGTTGCTCGTGCTCTTCGATTCCAAGCTAATTTGCCTTTAGAATTTTGGGGTGAATGTATTCTCACAGCAGCATATCTCATCAACAAAATACCGACACCCATATTATCACATAAATCCCCACATGAAATTTTATTTAAATCAAAACTGAATTATTCTCATTTGCGTGTTTTTTGCCATTTGTGTTTTGCTCACAATCATAATGTCAAGCATAAATTTGATCAGCGTGCTAAACCTGGAATTTTTATTGGATATCCGTATGCTCAGAAAGGGTATCGCATCTATGATATTGCTACAAAAAAGATTTACACTTCACGCCATGTTGTTTTTCATGAAACCATTTTTCCATTCAAAGATTTGCTTAAATTAAATTCTCCCACCAATGTTATACCCATGCCCATTAATGATGACCCAAGTTTTTCATACTCTTTAAACCAACAAACTACCCCAGCTACACATGAAACATTAGCATCTGATTCCACTGACATTCAACACACTACAAAAAAATGGTCATCAACGAGGGCTAAATGCCGTCGAAAAAGGCTGTTTGCTGTCGAAAATACGCTTTTTCGATGGGAAATGGTCGTCGAATGCCGTCGAAAATACACTCGTCGGAAATAAACTTTTATCGATGGGCCGTCGAAAATACCACTTTTTTCGACGGTAATTGCCGTTGAAAAAAATGAAAATGGCCGTCGGTAATAGTATTAAAAATTGGTGACCAGCCGTCGAAAATACCACCTTTTTCGACGGTCATTTACCGTCGATAATAGTAATAAATAATGATAAAAAATAGTTGTATTTTTGACGCTCCACCATCTCTTAGAACCTGACCCACCCACCCACGACCCACCATCAACTCCCTCTCGCCTCATTTAATTTTTAGTCGTCCACCAGAGTCAAACCTGGCACATGTGATGCAAGGCGTGGCATGCTTATCCACTTTACTATTGCTTCAAATCTGTCAATTAAGGCATACTATTTATATATAACCTCTATATCTCATTAATTTTTTTTTGGTTTAATATTAAAAACATCCCCTCACCTTTAAACTATTAATGAATGTCTATATACAAATGTTTTTATTTTTGAAACAACCATTGTGGACTAAAAAACAATGCTTTTATTTGGAAAAAGTCAGAGGGTATAATATTCGATTCATACAATTAACCCATTTTTTTTAGATTGATTCCACTAATTTACAAATTGATATTAAAAAAAAACTTTTATTATAGCATTTAATTAAACTATTTTGTTAAAATCATATATTGTCAGATCAAATGGTCTATCGTTAATCGTACTCGGAATTAAACATGACCTTAGTTCCGGTTTCGGTTCTGGTTCCTCGATTATGGTCCGATTCCAACGGTTCATTTCCTTTTTTTTTTTAATAATAGAAAACCTCTCAATATTAATAGTTATTGATCCTTATGAAGAACTTATTGGGAAAAAAAAATTCATCTCGATAGAGAACCACTTTGGACGAAAAAAATGATCTATATTGCCTAATTTTCTAATTTATATGGTAATTTAATTATTAATATTTCTTTAAGGAAAAACTTAAAAAAAAAATCAAGAATTTTCTACAAAATTAATTAATTATTATTATTTTAAATATAAAAAAACCTATTGGGACGAAAATAATTTGTCCCAATAGATAGTCTATTAGGACGAATTATATATTTCATCCCAGTAGATGTTATATTGGGACCAAAAAAAATCCATCCATAAAGGTCTATCTTTAAGGAAAAACTTCAAAACAAAATCAAGAATTTTCACCAAAATTAATTAACTATATTGGACAAAATTTGGACAAAATTTGTCCCGAAAGACAATCTATTGGGACGAATAATTTATTTCGTCCCAATAGAATGTCTACTGGGACAAAATTATTTCATCCCTAAAGGTCTTGTTAGATTTGTACTTTTTAGGGACAAAAAATTTATTTCGTCCCAAGAGACATTCTATTGGGACAAATTTGTTCGTCCCTAAATATTTGATCAGTTTTACGTTTTTTATGGACGAATAATTTTTTCGTCCCAATAGGCCTTTTTTTCTTGTAATGTTTAGAGCATTTAACATAGTCGTGTTTAGTAAATATAATTAAAAATAACTAAATATTCTTGTAATTACTAATAATTTTGCTATATTTCATACTCAATTAATTTAGTCTGATGTATCTTTAGAGTATACTTCTTATTAGTGATTGTCACAAATTATAAGTTTTTTTTAATTAATTGATATTTTAAAATTGAACCAAAATACTTGGTGAAAAAAAATCATATAGTGATTTCGATAAAAAAATATATTGACAAAAAAAAAAGTACCTATTGTGATGCATTTAAAATATCGACCTATAAGTCATTTTTTTTTTAGTTTATAAATTAGCACATACATAAATATATTCCATTATAATTTATTAATTAATATTATAATATTTAACTAATTATATTTTTCATGAGAACACTGTAACAAATAATATAAAAAATAGTATCAAATTATTCGACTATTTCCGATGGCCATTGGGCCGTCGGAATTGTGATATTACTTCTTTCATCATTTTCGACGGTATATATGCCGTCGGAAATGTGGGTCATTTTCGACGGTGCAAATAGTGCCGTCGAAAATGTGGGTCATTTTCGTCGGTACAAATAGTGCTGTCGAAAATGAGGGTCATTTTCGAGGGTTTATTCGACTATTTTCGACGGCCTTTTGTTGTCGGAAATGTGATATTACTTTTTTCATCATTTTCGACGGTGTTGAAATGCCCGTCGAAAAAGGATGAATCATCGACGGTAATGGCCGTCGAAAATAGTTGGTCGCTATTTTTGTAGTGTATTTTCGACAACAAAAAGACCATTTTCGATGGGATTTTGCCCTCGAAAATATAGTACCTCTATTTACAATATGAGCGACGGATTTAGATTTAGCCGTCGAAAATGACAGTATTTTCGAGGGTTATTGGGGGCCATCGAAAATGTTTGGTCGCTGATAGCTAGTTTTTTTGTAGTGACAAGACCAGGACACTAGGCTTTCTCATAGACCTCATCGCAATCGTCGGCCACCACCATATCTTCAAGATTATCTTTGTGCAGGAGCCACTCATGACACGTTACCTACTCCATCTAATTCTTCAAAGGCAAGTACTTTACATTCTTTACATCAATACATCTCTTTTAATTGTTTCTCTGTTGCACATAGATCCTTTCTTTCTGCCATATCTTCTGCAGATGAGCCCAAAACCTTCTCTCAGGCAGTCAAAATACCTCATTGGCGAGATGCTATGGCTGCTGAAATTTCTGCTCTTGAGAAAAATAATACATGGAGCCTTACTTCTCTTCCTCCTAATAAGAAGCCTATTGGATGTAGATGGGTGTACAAAATCAAATTTCAGTCAGATGGCACTATTGAGCGCTATAAGGCTCGTTTAGTCGCAAAGGGTTATAATCAAGTGGAAGGAATCGATTACCATGACACTTTTGCACCGGTGGCAAAACTTGTAATGGTCCGTACTTTGCTTTCGATTGCTGCTGTTAAAAATTGGTCTCTTCACCAGTTAGATATGAATAATGTTTTTTTACAAGGAGACCTTAATGAAGATGTTTATATGACTCTTCCACCAGGATTTACTCGACAGGGGGAGCCGCTTGTTTGCAAATTAAATAAATCTTTGTACGGTTTGAAACAGGCTTCATGGCAATGGTTTGCCAAATTTTCATCAACTTTAAAAAAGGCGGGTTTTTCTCAGTCACTTGTAGATTATTCTCTTTTCACTAAGGTTTGTGGTGATTCCTCAACATTTATTTTAGTTTATGTTGATGACATTATCATCACTGGTAATGATGAATCAGCCATCCAACGTCTCAAGCAATTTCTTGAACATCATTTCTTCATCAAAGATCTTGGAAGACTTAAATACTTCCTTGGTATAGAAGTTGCAAGATCTCAAAAGGGCATTTTTTTATCACAACAAAAATATGCTCTGGATATTCTCAAAGACACTGGTTTGAGTGGTGCTAGAGTCTCTGCATTTCCTATGGAGCAAAATCTACATCTATCACCCACAGATAGGACATTATTGCCTGATCCAACTTCTTACAAACGGCTTGTTGGACGGCTTATCTATCTTACCATCACCAGGCCAGATATTACATACAGTGTCCATATATTAAGCCAGTTTATGCAAGCACCTCGCAGCAGTCATATTGATGCAGCTCATCGATTATTACGATACCTTAAAGGTTCACCAGGAAAAGGTATTTTCTTATCATCTTCTAGTAGTCTTCATTTGAGTGGATTTTGTGATTCCGATTGGGCTGGCTGGCCTACTACTCGTCACTCCACCACTGGTTATTGCACCATGCTTGGTTCTAGTCCCATCTCTTGGAAGACAAAGAAACAACCTACAGTTTCTCGATCATCTGCTGAAGCCGAATACCGTGCAATGGCTAGTTTGACTTGTGAACTTTAATGGCTTAAATATTTGCTCAATGATCTTGGAATTGCTCATCTTGCACCCATAACATTTCATTGTGATAATCAAGCTGCCATACACATAGCGAATAATCCAGTTTTCCATGAACGGACAAAACACATTGAACTTGATTGTCATTTTGTTTGCGAAAAAATTCAGTCGCAACTCATTGCTCCTCGGTACATCCCCTCATCAATGCAAGTTGCTGACATTTTCACCGCTGACATTTTCACCAAAGCACTAGGGAAGGATCCTTTTCACCGTTTACTTACCAAGTTGGGTGTTACTTCCATACACGACCCAACTTGAGGGGGAGTAATAAGGCAATAATAGCATGATTATTGCCACGATTTGAATTTGATTTAAATTTAGTTGACTTGATTAATTGCCCAGATTTTAGCTAGACAAATTAGCATGATTACTACCTTATTGTTTGTACTTAATTACAGCCAAATATTGTGTTTCCTTCTTAGTACGTATTGTAAATATTACATTATAAATGAAATCAAATATTAGTCTTCGAATCAATTTAGAAGACACCAAAAATATCTCTCTTTATTTTCTTCAAGGTTGCTCTGTTTTTCTCAGTTTATTCGAAACAAAACCATTTTCTAGAAGTTTTGACACCCCGTTAATTAGTAATCATTTAAATGATCGAACAACTAATAAATTAAGTCAAGGTTATAACTTCAATTCACAAATTCTAATGAAGAGAGAAGGAACATACACTTACAGTTCTCGCAGAAAAGTGAGGTTTGTGAATTCTTCAGGAATAGCTGCTGATAAATTAAGGCCCTTAAGCTGACTGCCATACAGGAAAAGGAAAAAAATAATGAAAAATGAAAATCAATTACACAAGAGATAGGAAAATAGTAAAGCAGAATAAAGTAACAATATTCAATTGTTACTCCTACAAGATCATGATCAAGCTTTGATAGTGAAATCAAAAGTTAAAACCATTAGAAGTCATCTAATCTGACAATCTTGATAATCAAGAAAATATCAGCTAAACAATCAATATTTAGTCGAATTTAAGTAATAAGATAGCAAATTTGAATAGAAATAAAAGGTGGAGGATAAGGGAAAGAGAGGATCATACATATTAGTGATATGACAAACAGTACTGTCGATGAAAGAACAATCACATGTGATATTCCTTTTAACGTTTTTAGTAATATTAACGTTCCATCCACAATCAATGCAAGAAGATCGTGTGACTTCGGAAATATTTCTGATCTGCAGTTTCGTAATAATGTTTTGGATAGTTTGCACTGTTGCATCCACATCATAGGTAAATCAATTAGTTTTACATACAAGAATTGAGAAGTCAATAATTGTAACCTGAAAACCGATAATAGCATCTAAATTTATCATTTCAGAAAATAAATAAATAACATTTTATGGTCTAACTGTCTAATTATGAATAATAATTAATCTCACTTAAATCAAATACCAAGTTTTTAACTACTTACAAATATGGTTTTAAAAACAATATTATATTATAGAAAAAAAAATAAAACTAACACAACAACTAAAGAAACTAATTGAGATCAGATTAGTACTGTCACTACCTTTTCTTACTATTAAAGCTTGCATTTAATAAGTTTACGATTATTAGATACATACAGCGAATGAGATTTGTTTGTGTTTTGTGTTGTTGAGTATAAAACAAGTTGTCACCTATAAATGAATAATCAAATTATAGTTGTGAGGTGCATTAACAATGGGAATGTAACGTTTGAAAAATAAAATGAGCATTGCAAGATTGAAATGGTAAAAAAAAGGTCGTACAAAATGAGCATGTTATCCAAAAGTGAGCATTGGATCCTCAACATAAATGCCAAACGCGTTTACATGTCTATAAATGTATTTCTCAATCCACAAATATTATCTGTCAGTCTCAGTCTTGAGATTTGATTTATTTAAATGACAATTATTCAAAACCGATAAAATAATATTAATAATTGGAAGTAAGACGGTCTTTCTCCATAACATGCTAAATGACTATTTTAAAAAATATATATATATATAGAGAGAGAGAGAGAGAGAGCTTCTCTTTACAATCCACAAATTATCTATTCACACTCCAATTTAATTTTTTTTATTAATGACAATTTTAACCTAAATTAAAATTACTAAACAAGACAAAAAAAAAAAAAAAAAAATTAAAGACATTCCAAACTAATTAAATTATTAAAAAAAAAATTCTCTCTCTTAAATCATTAGATTAAATATTACGTATTAAACTCTCCCTCCTAAATCTGTTATTACCATTTTAAACACTCTCTCCTAATTAATCTCTATCCATTTTTCAAAAAAAAAAAAAAAAAAAAGCATATTTCCATACTTTCTTGATCAATCTCTGATTAATAGTTAAAGAAAAAAAAAAAAAAACTTATGAATATTTTAGTTTTTTACTAACAGAATATATATATAAATATATATACATTAAAAAGTCAATTTTCAATATATATATATATATATATATATATATATATATATATATATATATAAGCTTGAATTGTTTCAACGAGATTCGATTAAACTCGAAATTTCTAAGACTAATGAAAGAATTAAAGTTCTTTAGACAATCACATACCTACAAAAGTAACAAAAATCATTTTCATATTTCGATTTTTTTAAAAATATATATATATATGTACATATGATTCCTAAAAATTAAGCTTATTAGTAAGTTTTTTTTTTTTTCTTAACCGTTAGTCTTGTTTGAGATAGAATGGAGATAAAAAATTGGAGATATGTAATGGAGGAGAGAGTTTAATATGGTAATTAAAAATTTAGGAGAGAGTATTTAATATGTAAAAATTAATTTAATGATTTATGAGAGATAATTTCTTGTTTTAATAATTTAATTCAAAAAGATAAAAAGGATAATCTTGTGACAAAATGAAGTGTCTTTAGAATTTTTTTAAATTTAAATTTTGAGATTGGAGTGTTTTTAGAAAAGAAGTGTAAAAAGAAAAAATTGGATTGTCAAAAGAAACTCTCATATATATATAGTCTTTCTATTATCGGTTCGAACGAATAAAAATATATGAGTTCCTTGCATGTGGGTCATTAGATTTAAAACGTCTAGAGACAAAAATTATTCAATTTCATATAACTCAATGTTATGACAAAATTATGACAAACTTTAACAAAATCTATACAAGATTATGACAAAATCTATATAATCCATGGAATCCATCAAAATCCATTAATTATTTAAAACAAATCCATAAAACTCCAACAATCTCTAAATTGAATACGCAAATTGAATACGCCAACCGAACATTAATCCTCACACCAAATTGCCAAAGACAATTGAAAAAATGGAAAAGTGAAAGATTGGACTGCTTGTTGGAAGGAGTGTACGTACCTTCTTCAAGAGGTAAAAGTTGAGCGTGAGATCCGAATTCCAAACAGCAGTTGAAAATAAAAACTCCAACAAAAAATAACCGTGTCAATAAAAACATCAGAATCCATTTTTTTTTTTTTTTTTTTTGTCTCAAAACCAAACACTAGAACTCGATAGTGTTCCTCGTAATGTAGTTGTAAACATTAAACAAAGAGTTTCTCAGATAAAACAACAAGCTGTTAATTTTCTACATAAACAAATAAAAGCTGAAGTTTAATTGTTTCAGAGAGAATGAGGACTGGTTGGAGAGAATTAAGAAGGGATCATGAGGAAGGTACGTATTTAAAGGTCAAAAGTCAAAGCAGCAAAACGGGTGCAAAACAGTGAAGTACCACCTACCGACAGCTACAGTGAAAAAAACTTGGATACTTCGTGGTGATGGGATGAGATGGGGACAGGTACTAAAACCTACACATGGCCATGGCTGATGCGTGATGGCCTTTCATCCTTCAAAAAGAAAAAAAAAAAAAATGAAGAAAACACGTGGGTTTCATTCCTTGTGTGTCTTCATTTTATTGGTTGCGTAAGACAAATTTGATGTTGATAGTTGATGTGAGTAGTGGCAGTGTATAAAAAGAAGAAACTACAGATGCTATTCTAACTTTCCACGTAAATGCTTGTTAAGCAAGTAAAATAATATTAATTTTTTTTTTTTTTAATGTTGTCCGGGTTAACCCCCAAGACGGTCCGCCTCTGTCGGTGGCTTTCCACCAATTCTCAAGCCTTCCACAATATTCTTTGCACGTGAAGATAACATATGCATTTCAACCACAAGGTGGTTTTCTTGGTGGTCAAAGGCTTGAGATTAAATACCCAAGTCCTTAGTTCTACTCCTGCTAATTACATTGTAGCCAGCCCTCAGGGCATTTAGCTTTACTAGTGGAAGGACGAACATGAGGCAAACGTCAGCGGTTCGAATCCCACATATGCGGTGGTGAGTTTTGATTTAACCGCTTGCATTCTTTTGGGGCTAGGGGTGTGGGCCGGGGTTTTCTATTTATCCTACTCCACGATCCAACATATAGGCTACAACAAGTCACACAGTTGGGGAGGACAGGCTGATGGACGCCTAGACGAAGTTCGGGATCCTCGATACCAAAAAAAAAAAAAAAAAAAAAAAAAAACAATATGCGTTTCATTCTCCGTGACACGGACTCCTTTATGTGTCTTTATTTTATTGGTTACGTTTGCTTATAAATCCACTCCCTCTGTAATCTGTATGAATTGCTGATATAAGCTTAACAAATATAAATGGAAAGTTTGCACTCTTATATATCTCTGATTTCTTCTGAATTTTTATGATTATATTTTCTCCCCTTTTATTTTCATAACTTTTTTTTTTTATATTTTTATTATTTATTTTTACTGTTCTTTAAAAAATATATATTAAAACTTCGTAATTTAAAAGAAAGCAAAGGAATGTATATGTATATATAAACGCTCTGAATCTTAACATCTCTTTCATTTTTTACTTTAACGCAATAAAAATTTCCAACACTTTTGCTTCGCTATTTATGTTTAGGTGATTGAATTTATTTAAATTTTAAAAAAAATTTACTTGTTTATTCGTTGGATTTATGTTTATTTAATGATTTTCAGCACTTTATTGTAACCACTTTAGAAAATCATTAATTAGTTATATAATATAAAGTCTCTCTTCTAGGTTTTCTCTGAAACCCTAAAACGAGAGTAGCGTAGTTTTTTCTATGGGGTGGCGTTTTCTGTGATAATGAGTGCTAATGAGATTGTCGCTTTATGTGCGTCTATGTCCTTAAAGGATATAGAAGGACCGGTCCGGAGTTTGAAGAATGAGTTGAAAGACGACAGGTTGAAGAAGCTCTCGTTGAGTTTGGTTGGTAAGGTATTGGCAAACAAACTTATCAATCGAAAGGCTTTCAGAAGGGTGTTGCAGACGATATGGAAAGTTAAAGAGGGCATTACTATTAAAGCTGTCAGAGACAATATTTTCACATTTCACTTTCAGAATCTAGAGGACAGGAGGCGGGTTCTTATAGGTGGACCATGGAATTTTGATAATTTCCTTATTGTTCTGGTGGAGTCGAGTGGGAAGGGTGATATTGCTGATATGAGCTTTAATAAAGTAGCGTTCTGGGTGCAAATACACAACACCCCATTGCTATGTATGACAAAACGAATTGGACAGTTTTTGGGTAACATGATTGGTGAATTCGAAGAGATTGATGAAGGTGCTTCGGGGGATTGTGATGGAAAGTTCCTGAGAGTCCGAGTTATTATTGATGTGGAGAAACCTCTGCGGAGGATTTTACGAGTGGACGTGTTGGGAGATGGTGAGGAGACAGTAATGTTACTCCGGTACGAACGCCTGCCGGATCATCGCTTTCGGTGTGGAAAATTAGGGCACAAGACAATTGAGTGTACTGATGTGGGTGCCTCCTCGGAGTTGCTTTTCGGGGTGTGACTGAAAGCAGGCAGCCCTGTTTTTAGACAATCAAATAGTGAGTCATCGTCGATCTGATGGACAGGAGGGGCTCAGAGCAGTATTGGGGGTGGGAATAAAGAGCTCCGATTAGTTTCTCAAAATGGAAAGTTGGCCGATGTGGGAAGGGATTTAACGGAGAGGCGGTTCAGGCTTGATTCTGGTGCTGCTTCGAAGAAAACGGATATGGAAGGTGTTAGAAATGGTAAGGAAAGGTTGGGGATTGATTTGCCTACTGAGTCTTTAGGAGTTGACGTTGACAAATCCCGGGATATGGGTAAAGTAGAGATTGATGTTTCTTTGATGAGTTCCGGAGATGTAGCTAATTCGAATTTTTTCAAGTTTTCAAGTCAGAGGAAGGAAGAGTGGGTGGCTGGTAAAAAAAGGGCCCAGGTGGTGGATCCAAAAGTGGGCTTGGGCAACTCTGGAGGCCCTAATAGTGATATGTGGGCTAATGGATCTTTCCTTCAAAGTGGATCTAGGGAAGTGACTAATTTTTCTTCTGTTCACTGTGGGCCAAATGTTAAGGGGGTGGCTTTTGGGCCTGACAAGGTTAAAGAAACAAATGAAGGAGTTGCTAGTAAGATCCATCAACCAGGTAGGTGGAGACGTGTTGATCACGGGGAAGCGGTGTATTCTGATAGCTCTGGCAAGGGGTCATCGGTAGGTAAAAGAAGCTCATGTGATCAGGCCTTCTATCAGTAGGGGTTCAACAAGAAGTCGAAGGCAATCATGCGTCTGGATGGTGATCCACGGCTAGGTGTGGCTGGGATTTGCGGCGACAATGCTCAAGCTATGATGTCTGGTTCACTGGAGGTGGGAATTGTGGAGGTTGAAGATGCTGAAGGTATGGGATCTGAAATGGGGTAGGAAAATACGGGGAAGCAGGATGCAGGTAAGGGGTCAAATTCAGTGTACCTCTTCTCAGGTGGCGATTTGGGTGTTGGCTCAGTTCAGAGGCCTTCAACTCAGATGGATGATGAAATAGAGATATCGGCAAGCCGGTCTTCACCGACCTATCGGAAGTAATGAGGATAATGGTTTGGAACGTCCGAGGGCTGGATAGTGGCCGGGCGTTTCGTACTCTGCTTAATTTGAAACATAACCACAACCCGGAAGTTTTAATTCTTTTAGAAACAAAGGTGACTCATGTGGCTTTGGAATCCATTAGGGTTAAGTTAGGTTTTTCTGGTAAATTAGTGGTTGATTGTGTTCGTAGGTGTGGTGGTATTTGTTTGTTTTGGATGGGTAACATTTCTATTGATCTTCTCTCTTATACGAAGTCTCATATTGATGTTAAAGTGGTCTTGCACGGATCACAGATTTGGCATCTCACAGGTTTTTATAGGCAGTCGAAGGTGGATCAGAGGCGGCATTCCTGGACCTTTCTGAAACGTCTCAATGAACTTGTGGATTTGCCCTAGTTATGTGTGGGCGATTTTAATGAGATATTATGTGGGGATGAGAAGGCTGGTGGGTTGGAAAGGTCTCAACAGCAGATGGATAATTTTAGGGAGGCTCTTGATCATTGCGGTTTAGAAGATTTGGGGTCCTCGTGTCCTAATTTTACGTGGTCAAACAAGCGAAATAGGGATCAATCGATTCAAGAGAGGCTTGATAGGGGGGTTAGCAATTTTCGATGGAGTTAAGTTTTTCCTTTTTCAAGTGTTAAGCATCTGGAGTTTTGGCGGTCGGATCATCGACCTTTGTTGGTTGAAGTCTCTAATACTGGAAGCCAACAGGGGAATGAGCGCGTTTGGCGTCGGTTTTTTCTTCGAAGCCTGTTGGGCAAAAGAAGAGAGCTGTAAACGGTTGATTGATAGCAGTTGGGGGCAAATGGCGGGTAATTCTTCTATGCATGATGTTGTCAATACAATTGGTTCTTGCACTAATAGTCTCTCTACATGGAATAGACAGCAGAGACTGCGTTTAAAGCAAGATATTTCAAATTGTAAAAGGGATTTGATGAGAGCAACCTCTGTGATTGGTCTGGATTCCTGGAGTGAAGTTAGAAGTATTGAGAATAAATTGGATAAGCTCCTTGAGGTTGAGGAAACTTATTGGAAGCAAAGGGCTAAAGTTTTGTGGTACAAAAATGGGGATCGTAACACAAAAGTTTTTCACTGGAAAGCTACTGCCAGGCGGTCTAGAAATAAAATTTAGGTTCTGAAAGATGTGAGGGGTGTTTGGAAAACAGAGAATGTGGAGATGGAAAACATTATGGTCAGCTATTTCGATAATCCTTTTTCTTCTGTGAATCCTTTTAAAGTGATTTTGGATAGAGTAACTAGTACTGTGCAGTGCAAGGTTTTTGAGAGGAACCGTATTTTTCTTGATAGGCTTTTCTCAGCTGAGGAGATCAGTAAGGCGACTTTTGACATGTTCCTGACGAAGGCACCGGGTCCGGATGGGCTTCCTACCCTTTTTTATCAAAAGTTATGGGGTACTGTGGGGGTGGGGGGTGGGGGGGGGGGGGGGGGGGGGGGGGGGGGGGGTGGGTGGGGTTGTGGTAACTGCTTCCTGCCTTAGGTGTCTCAATAATGGTGATTCTGTGGATATTATAAATCAGACCCTGATTGCGCTGATTTCGAAAGTTAAGCGTCCGGAGTGCGTGGAGGAATTCCAACCCATTAGTTTATGTAACGTGGTTTATAAGATAGTTGCGAAAGCTTTGGCGAATAGGTTTAGATTGGTGATGGGTGAGACAATTTCTGAAACTCAGAGTGCCTTCATCCCTGGTCGTCTTATCACGGATAATGCCATCATTGGTTTTGAGTGTATCCATGCGTTGAAAAGACAGAAACGAAAGGAGGGATCTATGGCGATCAAGCTTGATATTTCGAAGACGTATGATAGGGTGGAATGGGTCTTTTTGGCTAAAATGATGCAGAATATGGGTTTCTCTGAAAACTGGATTGGTAGGATTATGCGCTGTATATCCTCGGTTACCTTCGCTTTGTGGTAGTGTTCGTCCTTCCAGGGGGCTTCGTCAGGGAGACCCTCTTTTGCCTTATCTTTTCCTCATATGCGCCGAGGGGCTCTTTAGTATGCTGTCTGCGGCGGTTCATGGGCAAATTCTTTCGAGGTTTAAATGTATTCAGTCGGGTCCTACTATCTCTCACTTATTTTTTGTTGATGACTGTTTACTATTTTCCAAAGCTTCTAGTAGGGATTGCTTGGCTATTAAACGAATTTTGGATGACTATGCTCTGGCTTCTGGCCAGAAGGTGAATTTTAGCAAATCTGCTCTTTGTGTGAGTAAATCGGTGAGTAGGTTGGAGGGTGTTAGGCTTGCGGACCTGGTGGGTGTCAAATTAGTGGATTATCATGAGCGTTATTTGGGCATTCCTTGCTTTGCTAGCCGAAACAAAAATCAGCTGTTTGCTGACTTAAAGAATAGGGTCTGGGAGAGAGTTCGAGGTTGGAAAAGTATGATGCTTTCTACGGGAGGGAAAGAGGTGCTTATTAAGGCGGTGATTCAGTCGATTCCTACGTACTCTATGAGCCTTTTCCAGCTTCCTAAGGGTCTCATTGCGGATATCCATCGTATGTGTGCTAGATTTTGGAGAGGCGGTTCTGACAATTCTAAGAAGGTTCATTGGGGTGTGTGGTCTAGGTTGTGTGCTAGCAAAGATAGCAGTGGCATGGGCTTTAGGGACTTGTCAATTTTTAATCAAGCTCTTCTGGCCAAACAGTGTTGGCGTTTGGTCTCTAATCCTCATTCTCTCGTGGCTCATATCTTGAAAGCGTGTTATTTTCCTAACACCTCTTTCTTTCAGGCTGGTAGGTGTGCTCTAGGTTCTATGATTTGGAATGGTTTGTTATGGGGCAGGGAGATTCTTGAGGCAGGTTCTTGTTGGCGTATCGGTAATGGCTATTCTGTCTCTATTTATGGGGATCGTTGGGTTCCTAGGCCTTTTACTTTCAAAGTCCCCCACCCCCCCACAGGCTGGGAGCTAGGGCCACTGTTAATTCCCTACTGTCCCCATCGGGAGGTTGGAATGCTCCTCTTGTCAGAGATTATTTTCTGAAAGATGATGTTGATATCATCTTAAGTATTCCTACCGGTTCTAAACAGATTGCTGATACTTTGCTCTGGCACTATGAGAAGTCTGGTGCTTATACTGTGCGGAGTGGTTACAGAGTTGGCTTTGAGAATTCTGTGGTGGCCAGCTCTTCGGGGGCTGGTGGTTTGGAGAAGTGGTGGAAATATCTTTGGGGGCTCTGGATTCCGGCGAAAGTTAAAATTTTCATTTGGAAGGTTTGCCATAATTGGCTTTCTAATTCTCTTAATTTGGCTAAGAGGGGAATCCAAGTTGATCTTCACTGTCCTGTCTGTAAGAGGAAGCCAGAATCTGTTGTCCATGCTATTTGGGGTTACGCTGTGTTGAAGGATAAATGGAAGGGGAGTGTGTTAATGCAAGGCAAAAAATGGCTGGATAATTCGTCTTTCCTTGATCTTATTTCCTCTTGTTCTACTAGTTTTCTCAAGGAAGAAATTGAGTTGGTGTGTATCTGTTTCTGGTGTGCTTGGTGGCTTAGAAATCAATGTTTACATAATGCGGCTGTGTTAAATTATGAGGATGTGGAGGGCTGGTCCAGAAATTTTCTGGATGGTTTTAGAGCTGCTAATATCCCGGAGATTAATACGCCTAAGGTTAATCATGGTCATGGGGTCAAATGGAGCAAACCGAGTAGGGGTTGGTTTGAGATAAATGTTGATGCTGCTGTGGATTATAGGAACTGTTGTGTTGGGGCTGGTACCATGATTCGGGATCATAGGGGTGCTGTTAGGAGGGATTTTACTAAAAAGTTCCTTGCTAGCTTTTCCCCACAAGTTGCAGAAGCTTTGGCTCTGTTACATGGGATCCGTGGTGCGGTAGAGGCTGGTTTGGTCCCTGCGGTGGCTGAGTCGGATGCTATGGTGGTGGTGGATATGGTTAATTCAGGGGTGGTTCCTTCTGCTAACATAGGGAACATTATTGCTAATATTCTGTTTGTTATTCCTTGCAATCCTATTTCTGTGGCTTTTGTTCCAAGATCTGCGAACTTGGTTGCGCATAATCTCACTAAGTCGGCGATTTCTTCTGTGGAAGACTCTTGTTTGGTTGAGTCCTGTCCTCCCTGCGTGGAGAGATTTGTTAAGGCAGATATGCCTCTTTAGTGTCTTCTTTGTTTCTTTTCCCTTAAAAAAAAAAAAAAAAAAAAATGTAACCACTTTAAATATTATATGTTTATTTATTGTGTTCAGGGGCGGACGGTAGAAGGGGTTGACTGGGTCAACCCGGGTCTGTTTTTTTGTAAAAAATTAAAAATTAAAATTTATTTAATATTATTTAATTAATGATAGAGTTAGAGTATCTATAAATTGAAGGCTACATCATATTCAACTCTCTCCCTCTCTTTCTATTTCTCTTTCTCTCATTGTACCAATTTTCTCCCTCTTCCTAATTCATTGTTTTGATTTGAGCATGCTCTCGATTGTAGACTAGCTTGTGCGGAATCCATGTGCAAACTAGGGACGGAAAAGTAGAGCTACTACCAGGGACGGAGCTAGGATTTTAGCTTTGGGGGGCCAGGACAGAAACTAATATTAAATATCACGTAAGAAAAATATTATTATATCTAAATAGGGTTCAAAATTTGAATGTCACTATTTGGGGCGCTTTTTGGGAAACTATCACCACTTACTAATATAAGTTTAAAAGGCACATATTTAGGTGACCAGACAAAAATACCCTTATTTGTCTCTTTGTGTCCTTTTCAAACGTTGAGAGAAAAGCTTTGATAGAGGAAACCTGACGGCGCAATAGCCCTAAATTAGAAGAAAATGGTACGGCGAACCACCGATGATGGCGCTACATAATGAAGTTGACGAGAACTCACCGACGAACTCAAAAGTCACCGGTAAGTATTTGTTTATGACGCGTTTTTGATCTTGATAAGTTTATGTGTGTTTGATGTTGGGTTTGATTTGATTTGTTGTTGATTACGTTTGTAGATTAGATTAGATTTGATTTGTTGTTGAAACTACTAGAAAAACCAACAAAGATGACAGTTTTTGGATGACAGTTTTATAAAACTGTCATAAATTTATTTTTTTTGACAGTTTTTATTATTGACAGTTAAAAACTATCATTAATTATAAGTTTTTTTTTTTTCTTGATAGTTTTAAATTGTCAAGAAATGTTAATATATATATACTTTTTAAATTTCATTATTTAATATTTAATAATAATATTTAATTAAATAACATTTTTTATATTTATAATAACCACCTCCCTCACCGTCGGACCACCGGCCACCCACTGCCTACGTCCGTCCATTCCAAAGATACCCTCCTTTCCTAAAATAATATATTATTATTATATATTATATTAATGATATATAAATATATATTATATTATTATATATATTATATATTATTATTATTATAATATATATAATAATATATAAACATATATAATATAATATATTTATATATTATATTATTATATATATATATTATATATATATATATATATATATTATATCATACATATATTATAATATATATATTATATTATTATATATATATTATATTATTACATATATTATATAATATATACATATATATATATATATTATATTATTACATATATTATATAATATATACATATATATATTATATATTATATATATAAATATATTTATATATTATATATAATATATATGTAATAATATATAATATATATAATATATATAATAGTATAATATATATAATATATAATAATATAATATAATATATATATATATTATATATAATAATATAATATATAATATATTATATTATATATGTTTATATATCATTTTATATATTATAATAATATAATATATAATAATAATATATATAATACATATAATAATATAATATATAATACATATATATAAAAAATATATTTATATATCATTAATATAATATATAATAATAATATATTATTTTTGGAAAGGAGGGTATTTTTGGAATGGGTTGGGGCATATGAGGGTATTTATGGAATATAAATTTTAGTTTGGAATGGAAGGGCATTCCATTGGTTTTTGGATGGAATGCCCATTTAACCAAAATGGTGGAATCCCCATTCCAATGGAATCACTATTCCATTGCATTTTAACAAACCAAATGAATGGAATGACTTTCTTTCCATTCCATTCCATCCAACCAAATGTGGCATATAGGAGACTCGTGACATCAATTGTAATAAACATGATTTGGAATACAACTCTCACTACATGGGAGATATTTCTCAACATACATCTTGCAATTTAATGAACAAATGTAACATTCAGATTACTAATTTATATGGGTAATTGAATTATTAACGTGTCTCTTAGTATGAAACAAGAGGGTGCAAAATAAATAAACAATTTTTTTAAAATTATTTTTTTGAATTTTTTAAAAGCAAATGATTTAAAAGTAAATTTATTAAATTTAAAATTTTACTTATCCAATATCGGTTTGCCCAAAAATCGATATCTTACTATAAAATAAATCCATATCGGGATTTTGTTTGGTGTTAAAAATAGGAAGTAAGAGTTTAAAAAAATTATTAAAGATAAAAAAATAATTATATATTATGAATGTTTTATAATATACAATATAATATATATTATATATTATTATATTAAATAATATTTATTATATATTTATTATTCAATATATATATATATTATATTATATTATACAATATATATAATAATATATTTATATAATATAAATATATAATATATATTATTTAATAATATATATATATTATATAAATATTATAAATATATATTATTATTATATTATTAGATGTGATTTGCTATAAATATATATATATATATATATATATATATATATAATACATAAACATTATAAATATATAATATATATATTATATTATAAAACATTCATAATATATAATTTTTTTTATCTTTAATAATTTTTTAAAACTTTTACTTCCTATTTTCAACACTGAACAAAATCCCGATATGAATTTATTTTACAGTAAGATATCGGTTTTTGAGCAAACTGATATTGGATAAGTAAAATTTTAAATTTAATAAATTTACTTTTAAAAAATTCAAAAAAATAATTTAAAAAAAAAATTGTTTATTTATTTTGCACCCTCTTGTTTCATACTAAGAAACACGTTAATAATTCAATTACCCATATAAATTAGTAATCTGAGTCTTACATTTGTTCATTAAATTGCAAGATGCATGTTGAGAAATATCTCTCATGTAGTGAGAATTGTATTCTAAAGCATGCTTATTACAATTGATGTCACGAGTCTCCTATAGACCATGTTTGATTGGATGAGATGTAATATAATGGTGAAAGTTCTGGAGGCGTGTTTAATATAAAGCTAGAGGGGGGTGAATAGATTTTATCTAATTTTTACCCAATTTTTGCGTGCATGTCAATTTTACGAAAATACCCCTAGCAAGTCAACAATACATACAAGTGTAATAAGATGCGGAAATAATAAATGACACTTGATGTTTACGTGGAAAACCCAACCACTGGGAAAAACCACGGGCTGTTTAGTGCGCCACACTCGGACCTCGAAATCCACTAATTGAAATGGAGTTTACAACCTATGTAGACCTCGTCTAACACTCCGGTCAATAACCCCCCACTTCTACCACGCGGGCCTTTAAAAGTGGCTCTAGTCCAATTGCTTATGTGACCACCTGTTCCCGGTGTCCGACCTAATCCCGGTCAATCACACAAGACTTCAATCTCTCAAAAGAGATGCACAACCCTATGTGAATATGTATGAATATTCAATTAACAAACAAGGCTAGGGAACCTTAGATGCTTATCTAGGATGATGATATATTCAATTTAAATCAATCCTAGATATGAAAATAGCTATATGTCATGGCATACAACTTTAGCTAAGTAAAGGATAACCAATCCTAGATACATAGCTATCACAAAAAACCCACAAACATTCAAAAGATTAACTAGTTGATTAAAAAACAATCTATCAACCTAGTTATAAATAAATCACACAAGAATGTTTATGGCATAGCTTTTAGGCAATAATGACCTAATCAATTAAGCTATCAAAAATAATCTCAATCATATAATGAGATTAATTAGCTAGATATAAAATAGGCATGAAAACCTAGCTAACATAAATAACCCAATCAACACATAATCTCAATCATGTATGTAGAAATTAATCTAAACACATACAAGTAATAAATGAGATAAAATTGATAAGTAGAAACACTAATTATGTAAGATAAAAGTGTTCAACAAATCATACCATGTGTGTTGAAGAAGACCCATGCATTAGCACATGCTAGATGAACCTAGATGATGCCTAGATGATGATTTGTGCATGTGGGAATGGGTTTAGAGAGATAAAGATGTAATCTTTAAGCTTTTTCTCTCAAGTCTCTCTTTCTCTCTCAAGAATAAGGAGCCTCTCTCTCTAGGGTTTGATTTTGTGGCTCTCCTCTCAAAATGATGAGAAAGATATGTATTTATAATGCCCAAATGAAACTACGTCGTTTTGGAAGAAATGGAAAAAGTATGGGCATTTTCGCGGTACTCGCGTCAGTGCAGCGACTCAACATTCGAGCGCTTCGAAACATGACCAAACGACATCGAAACCTTTCATATAATATATCGTTGGAAAGGTATGGATGTCTACTTTCTACTCGTTTTTACAGAATGACATTTTGATATCTGTAGAAAAAGTTATGGTCAATTGAGTGACCAAAGGTCAGAAACGGACAACAACAGAGTTGCCCTGTTTTGGTTGTAACTTTGGAGATTTTAAAACCAATCCAAACGGTCATGAAATATTACGAATAATATACCGTTGGAAAGGTATGGGTGTCTAGTTTGTACAGAAATTTTCAAAACTCATTTTGAAACTTTGTGTAAAAAGTTATGGTCACAAGACCATGCAAAGGTCAGTTTTGAAAACACTTAAAACATTGAAATCCAATCTTTTAAAACTAGACACCTTACTCCAATCAACCAAACCAAAACTACCACTTATCCAAGAGAAGAATGAGACCTTCTCAAGTGGTCAACCATCGCGCTAAGACATGCACACCATCGTGCAAGCGCGGACGTTTCCGATCACACAAACGGAAACGAATTACACCACACTTAAGACTAATCATGAAGTGCAAGTGTGGGTATTGAATGCATCCTAATGCCTAACATGTCATGGCATTATCATTGAACAAGATGCACTCAATTCAAACATGCATGAATAAAATTCATGACTTTGCATCCTAATGCCTAAACATGTCATGGCATTTCATAGAACAAGATGCAATCAATTTAATGCAAGAAGAGATATTGAATAATCAATAAAGCACAATGCACACAAAATATAAACACAACATTCAAGAATAAGAGTTATGCATGTTGTGTGTGTGTGCAACTATATCTCTTCAAGGCAAAGTAAGCACAAGATATATACCTTTGGTGCTTGTCCTCTTGAGGTCTTGGAAAGGGTCTTTGATCTTCAACTAATCACCTATACTACCCTTACAACCAAACCCCAACTTGTGGTTTGCCCACGAAATAAGCCAATCAACTAAAGGGAATCCTTACAATCTCCCCCTTTGGCTATTTCGTGACAAAACCACCACTCACAATGATTCCTCACAACAAAATAGAAACTACGGGTCTATAATGATATTCTACAATACAAAGAGATAAGATAAAATAATCTTGAAGTCTTCAATCTCTTGTAGAATAATCAATCCCTGAAAAACAAAGTTTCTATACTTTCCAATACAAGAAAAGGTGAGATGAATCAAGTGAGATAAAACAAGCATTTGCATTTAAGAATTTAAGCACAACATCATGCAATGTATGTAATGTGCAAATGCTCCCCCTCAAAGGGTTACTCCCCCTCAATTAGTATTCTCCCCAACCTGCACAATTGCTACTACAATTTGCAACTCCCCTTACCACAACCTACTCCCCCTTTTTGTCATGATATAGACAAAGGAGTAGTCCCTCAACCGGGTCACTCAAGGCAAAGAGAGATAGTAGCATTCTAGATATTTGCATAATCAATATAAGTCACTTTATGCAATCTCAATTAATTGGAGAGAAACAAGGAGATTTATTTAAGGAAAAATGTGTGAATCAAATAATTGCTTTGCATACAAGACATGTAGCATTTAAGTCCAAAATACCATGGTATTTGGCAAAGCAAATGACAAAGGTTTTTAATATGAATTCAAACCAATTTCACCAATGTCATGAGAGAAGCAAGGATATAGGTTTTCATTGATTTTAATTTAGGAACAACTATATCCAACTTTATAAGCCAAACATGTCATGAGCGACTTTGCACCCTACTTGATTTTTCCGGATAAGATATCCGTATGATAGTAGACATGTTCAACCAATAAAGAAAGAGAGACATTTGGAATGTAAAATCCTTGAATGGATACAAGATCCTTTTTCATTTGAGTCTCATAAGCTTTTTCACACATTTTTTGCAGTTAAGAAATGTAATCATCAAAACATGCTTTTTAAGATTAGCATTTAGCATGTCATTTAACAATCATCATGTCATGGAGATCATTATAGGTCATTCAAATTTTATCCTATGTATATATCTCCTAGTCCAAAAATGCATGTTTGAACATAAATATGACATGGATTGCAATACAAGCATTGATCACACTTATTGAATAGAAAATATATATACATAGTGTAACCAAGCTTACTCAAGCAACAAAAAGAGAGGCATAAGATATTTCAAATTTTTTGCAAGTGACAAGAATGCAAAATAGCTCTCTTTGCTCAAGTTCCCCATATGGGGTCAATTTTCCATACCTCTTCAAAGAAGGGTATGAGGTCCTATGGACCTATTAAGTCCTTTGGACTTAGTTGAACCTATTTGAGACTTGTTAGTCTCGTAGCAAGCGGGTTCATTCTTATTATTCCACTTTGGTGACACTAAGTCAATCCTAGTGGACAAAGGTTCTAGAGTACAAGATGAAAAAGGATCATGCACATGATTTTCTTCCTTTTTATGAAGCATCTTAGCTCTAGCCTTTTTCTTGTCAAACATGCTTTTAGCTCTACACATTTTAATGTAATGCACGCAACTTGGTCTAATATGACCAACAATACCACAAAAATGACAAGTGGGAAAAAAGTTAGGAATCATACCATTCCCTTGAGCATGGATGGGTGCTTTCCCTTGTCGTTGTGGTTGTCTTGGTTGTTGGATAGGATCTCTCCTCCTTTGTTGACAACCAAGATGAGGTTGCTTGCTTGTCTGAGCTTGCATGTCTGAACTCTTCCCATGTTGTTTTTGAGTTTGAGGGAAGATAAGGTGAGGAGCCCTTTGGGTGTGAGCTTGAGCTTGACCTTTTGGTGCCTCAACCACTTGGGCACTTCTTGAACACTCTCCTAGGTCCATCTTCTTCCTAGGGTGTTGAGGAGGAGGGGACATATTGAAGTCCATGTCCATGACCAAGGATGTCTTGCTTGAGGAGGAGGCATCCTTGTCATCAATGTAGCCAAGACCTCTCTTGTCACTTGGCTTTCTTCCTACTCCCAACATGTGGTCAAGCATCTTGGTGCTTGAAGTCATCTTAGCCATTAAGACCTTAACTTCTTCAAGCTCTCTTTCTAGCTCTTCTTCTCTCCTCTTAGATAAGGCTAAGTCTTCTTTTAGCTTATCTTCATCCGCCATGGATCTTACCACTTCTTCACACAAGTGGTCTACTAGTGTTGAAAGCTCTAGATTCTCTTCTTTTAATCTTCTAATTTCTTCCTTGTTCCTCATCATTGAGCTCTCAACTTTGACTTTGTAGTCATTAAGATCCATACACTCCACATTTCCATTTGTGGAGTTAGATGACAAATATTCAACACTTGTGTCATCTCCTCTAATTTCCATTTCACCAATGGAGTCATCTCCTTCATCAAGATCATCAAATTTGTCTCTTGATGAGGAATGAGCCAAATCCCTATGAGTAGCTACACCAACTACTTCTATATCTACTTCTTCTTGGGGATTACAAGTAAGAGCAACTATGCCATCTTCTTCAACCTCTACACTCTTGGCTCCAAATTTTGTGTAGATGATGGCAAGTTCTTCATCACTTGAAGGATTTTCGTCATCTTCATATTTATCCCATAAGGTGGCCAACGCCTTCCCTTTTCTTCTATCCTTCAAGTTTCCACACTCCGGGGATAAATGCCCGAATCCTCCACATTCGTAGCACTGAATCCCCTCTCTTGAAGACACTCCTTGGTTTGGCTTGTCATTGAGTCCCATGTCTTCAATAGAGATACCCTCCTTCTTGTCATGCTTCGAAGTCTCCAAAGCAATTATCTTCTTCTTCTTAGGAGGTGAGGTGGTCAACTTCTTCTTAGGAGGTGAGGTGGTTAATTTCACAAATCTCCTAAATCTCTCTAGTAAGAGAGACATCTCCTCATCGGAGTTAATTTCTTCTCTCATGAAATCACTCATAGTGTTTGAGTGATTGCGTTGAATGAATGCAAAAGAGAAGAATGCAAAATGTATGAAGAAATCAAACAAACATACAAAATGCAAAAACACACCAACAATGAGCAAAGGATCACCTAAGTATATCTAGGAACCCGCTCTGATACCAATTGAAAGTTCTGGAGGCGTGTTTAATATAAAGCTAGAGGGGGGTGAATAGATTTTATCTAATTTTTACCCAATTTTTGCGTGCATGTCAATTTTACGAAAATACCCCTAGCAAGTCAACAATACATACAAGTGTAATAAGATGCGGAAATAATAAATGACACTTGATGTTTACGTGGAAAACCCAACCACTGGGAAAAACCACGGGCTGTTTAGTGCGCCACACTCGGACCTCGAAATCCACTAATTGAAATGGAGTTTACAACCTATGTAGACCTCGTCTAACACTCCGGTCAATAACCCCCCACTTCTACCACGCGGGCCTTTAAAAGTGGCTCTAGTCCAATTGCTTATGTGACCACCTGTTCCCGGTGTCCGACCTAATCCCGGTCAATCACACAAGACTTCAATCTCTCAAAAGAGATGCACAACCCTATGTGAATATGTATGAATATTCAATTAACAAACAAGGCTAGGGAACCTTAGATGCTTATCTAGGATGATGATATATTCAATTTAAATCAATCCTAGATATGAAAATAGCTATATGTCATGGCATACAACTTTAGCTAAGTAAAGGATAACCAATCCTAGATACATAGCTATCACAAAAAACCCACAAACATTCAAAAGATTAACTAGTTGATTAAAAAACAATCTATCAACCTAGTTATAAATAAATCACACAAGAATGTTTATGGCATAGCTTTTAGGCAATAATGACCTAATCAATTAAGCTATCAAAAATAATCTCAATCATATAATGAGATTAATTAGCTAGATATAAAATAGGCATGAAAACCTAGCTAACATAAATAACCCAATCAACACATAATCTCAATCATGTATGTAGAAATTAATCTAAACACATACAAGTAATAAATGAGATAAAATTGATAAGTAGAAACACTAATTATGTAAGATAAAAGTGTTCAACAAATCATACCATGTGTGTTGAAGAAGACCCATGCATTAGCACATGCTAGATGAACCTAGATGATGCCTAGATGATGATTTGTGCATGTGGGAATGGGTTTAGAGAGATAAAGATGTAATCTTTAAGCTTTTTCTCTCAAGTCTCTCTTTCTCTCTCAAGAATAAGGAGCCTCTCTCTCTAGGGTTTGATTTTGTGGCTCTCCTCTCAAAATGATGAGAAAGATATGTATTTATAATGCCCAAATGAAACTACGTCGTTTTGGAAGAAATGGAAAAAGTATGGGCATTTTCGCGGTACTCGCGTCAGTGCAGCGACTCAACATTCGAGCGCTTCGAAACATGACCAAACGACATCGAAACCTTTCATATAATATATCGTTGGAAAGGTATGGATGTCTACTTTCTACTCGTTTTTACAGAATGACATTTTGATATCTGTAGAAAAAGTTATGGTCAATTGAGTGACCAAAGGTCAGAAACGGACAACAACAGAGTTGCCCTGTTTTGGTTGTAACTTTGGAGATTTTAAAACCAATCCAAACGGTCATGAAATATTACGAATAATATACCGTTGGAAAGGTATGGGTGTCTAGTTTGTACAGAAATTTTCAAAACTCATTTTGAAACTTTGTGTAAAAAGTTATGGTCACAAGACCATGCAAAGGTCAGTTTTGAAAACACTTAAAACATTGAAATCCAATCTTTTAAAACTAGACACCTTACTCCAATCAACCAAACCAAAACTACCACTTATCCAAGAGAAGAATGAGACCTTCTCAAGTGGTCAACCATCGCGCTAAGACATGCACACCATCGTGCAAGCGCGGACGTTTCCGATCACACAAACGGAAACGAATTACACCACACTTAAGACTAATCATGAAGTGCAAGTGTGGGTATTGAATGCATCCTAATGCCTAACATGTCATGGCATTATCATTGAACAAGATGCACTCAATTCAAACATGCATGAATAAAATTCATGACTTTGCATCCTAATGCCTAAACATGTCATGGCATTTCATAGAACAAGATGCAATCAATTTAATGCAAGAAGAGATATTGAATAATCAATAAAGCACAATGCACACAAAATATAAACACAACATTCAAGAATAAGAGTTATGCATGTTGTGTGTGTGTGCAACTATATCTCTTCAAGGCAAAGTAAGCACAAGATATATACCTTTGGTGCTTGTCCTCTTGAGGTCTTGGAAAGGGTCTTTGATCTTCAACTAATCACCTATACTACCCTTACAACCAAACCCCAACTTGTGGTTTGCCCACGAAATAAGCCAATCAACTAAAGGGAATCCTTACAAATGGAAAAAAAAGTCATACCATTCGTTTGGTTTGTTAAAATGCAATGGAATAGTGATTCCATTGGAATGGGGATTCCACCATTTTGGTTGAATGGGCATTCCATCAAAAAACCAACGGAATGCCCTTCCATTCCAAACTAAAATTTATATTCTATAAATACCCTCATATGCCCCAGCCTCATTCCAAAAATAATATATTATTATTATATATTATATTAATGATATATTATTATTATATATTATATTAATGATATATAAATATATATTATATATTATATTTTATAATATAGATATATATGTTATTATATGTATTATATGTTATATATATATAATATTATTATATTAAATAATATATATATATATATATATATATATATATATATAATATACTTATATATATATATATATATATATATAAAATATTATTATAATAAATAATATATAATTATATATATTATTATTATCCATAATATATCATGTTATTATGAATGTTTTATAATCAGGGGTATTTTGGTCAAAATACAGTTAACCCCATTCCATTATGTTGTTAACCAGACAAAATAATACTGATTCAGAGACTAATTCTAAAGTTTCAACCAAACAAAAAACTTAGTTTTCCTTTCCTTTCCATTCTCATTCTCATTCCGATTACCATTTCACCATATAATCAAATGTGACCATAGAGTATTGACCAATAACTCGACTATATATGTTTTAAACAATATAAAATATAATTTTATTAAAAGTTTCAATTAATATTTTTTAATATATGTTTGTCGTAGAAATTAGAATTTTGATTAGTTGAATAAATTTAAATTTATCTAAAAAGGTTTTTTTTTTGTTCCTAACAACTAATATAGGTTATATATAAATATTGTTCAATATATAACACATTCAATGTTATGGTCAGGTGGTAAAGGGTTACAACTTTTGGATTGAGGTCTCAAGTTCAATCCATACTAATGACAATTAATTGTCATTATTTTTAGAAGAGGGCAGGGCCGGACGGTGGGTGGCGGTGGAGGCCCGGCAAGCATTGGCAGCGGAGGTCCGGTGCGGTGGAGTGCCGGACTGTAGCAGAGGTCCGGCGGCGACAATGGAGGTCCGGCGGCGGCAGTGGAGGTCCGGCAGTGGCAGTGGCAGAGGAGGGCGGCCGGACAGTAGGGGTGCCCGGTGGCCGAATGACGGTGGTCCGACGGCGGCGGCGTTGGCCGGACGAAGGTGGTCCGGTGACGGCAGCTAGGTGGTGGTGTTAAAAAAAATGTTATTTAATTAAATATTATAATTGATCAATAAATAATGAAAATTAAAAAAAAAATTATAAAAACATCTTGACAATTAAAAACTGTCAAGAAAAAAAAAAACTATCAACACTTTTCTTGATAGGGGCTTTGTTGACAGTTTTTAAAACTGTCATTAAAGGCTTTCTTGATAGTTAAAAACTGTCAACAAAGCCCCTATTTTCTTGCACTGTGATTACATTTGTTTTATTAGGTTAGGTAAAGGTTTTAGTTTTTGTAAAAATTTGTATTGAAGACGATGAAGATCTGGGTTTTCGAGCCTTTTATAACTATCCCCGAGCTTTTTAAAATCTCTGAGCCTTTTATAACTCTACTCGAGCCTTTTATAACTCTACCCGAGCCTTTTATAACATTCCCCTAGCTTTTTAAAATCTTCGAGCCTTTTATAACTTTCCCCGAGCCTTTTATAATAGTCCCCAAGCTTTTTAAAATCTTCGAGCCTTTTCATACACTACTCGAGCCTTTCAATGAAGTGTTCGAGCCTTTTCATAATTAACTACTCGAGCCTTTTCATACTCTACCCGAGCCATTTTCGAAGTGTTCGAGCCTTTTTCATACAATGCCCTAGCCTTTTTGTTTAAGCCTTTTCATTAACTTATATGTTTTTTTTCTATGAATATGCAGAGGAATCAGCTAAAGGATTCGCTTAAAATCCCAACGGGAGCATGGTACAATGAAAAAATTACTCGGCAAGACCATTTTGATGACCTTAGAGATATCGACAATGCACTTGACAGTGTACCTGAACATCTGAAGATCGAAGACCGACGTCAGTTTACTGAGTCGTGTTTTGGTCATTTCCTTCTGATGCATCATGACATTCACTTTTCGGCTGGGATTGTCCATCATCTGCTTTTGCGCGAGTTGCATCACGATGGCCCGGAAGATGAGATGAGATGAGATTTTTGTTAGGTAAACATGCGGTCCGGTTCTCGAAGGTTGAGTTCTGTCTAATCACCGGTTTGAAGTTCGGAGTCATTCCCGACATGACGAGCTATGATTTGGTCGAGAATGGTATACACGAGCGGTACTTTCAGGGTCGAGACATCAAGCTTGAAGAGCTAAGAGCGGTGCTATGGATTGGTATTTTTGAGGAGCAGTACGATGCAATGAAGTTGTGCTTATTGTTTATGCTCAATAAAGTTCCATTATGGCACTTTTGCCTAGTCGAAGACTTGGACGCTTTTGATGCGTTCCCTTGGGGAGCACACGTGTATAGACGGTCTATCTGTGGTTTCAAGCATGCGTTGGATGATCAACGGGAGCGGTTCGAACAACGACAGCAAGAAAATGGCGCTGACGTACACACCGGTGAGACGTACAACTTATACGGTGTATTGCACGCACTGTTGGTGAGAATTTAGAATTTGAAGGCGTACTTTATTTGTAATTTTTTTTATGATTGATGTATTTACTTTGTTATCTATTACAAAGATATTTGCTTTTGAGGTTATCCCCTAGCTTGGCAATAAAAAATGTGGGACCCGTCGGTTCCCCCCCACCCCACGTATTCTGAAATTGGAGTTGAATAAACGATCGAGGGGGGAGAAGCTAGATAAAATTTTCACCAAAAGGGTAAGTATTTTTTTTGTTAATGTTCACTAAGATGGGTAAGCATTTTCACATAGTTATTAGTATGTATACGATTATAATTATCTAACTCCGATTTTAGATGTTTGCGCAATGTGAATTGGTGCCGACGGCTACTGAGAAAGCTCAACGGTACTATGAAGGCATAGAGCTAGGAGGCAGTCTGTATGATTCCGATGCCGCTGATATACCTTGTCACCTCTCGGATCCAGAACTTTATAGGACTGCCGAACCCAGTGATATGGAGGGTTCATCTTCCAGACCCAGTGATACGGACGGTCGACATTCTGGACCCAGTGATACGAAGGGTCAGTTTTCGAGACCTACTGATACAAAGGTTTCAAACTAAGAGGGTCATAGTGGGAGTCCCCTGAAGAGGCGTAAGTGGGTACGATTCAGTTAGCCTAGACGGCCTCGACATGAAGGTGATTCATGAGGAGGCGTTGGAGGGCATCAACAAGTACATAAAAATTTTAGAACCGTATTATTTAATTTCAATCGAGTTAACGATTTTAGTACTGATAGAGTTCGAAATCCTTTCAGGACCGTTGGGACCATAAATTCACTGAAGTGATAGATGCTTTCAAAGGTTTACGAGATGATATGATGGCTGCTATTCGAAACAGTGATCAGAAATGAGATCAGCAGCTTCAGGAGTTGCTGGTTTTGATCCGAGCGCTTTAGGGTCAGACGTCACAGCCGTCGTAGTCCCGTATGGATGGTCCACCATCCGATGACCCACCGTTCGATGACCACCATGATTATGGAGAATTTAGTCCCGCAGACAGGACAAGTACTCATCAGGATAGGACAGAGACCAGACATGGGCGGGCACCTACTACGGAGGCACATACTATGGACACGATATCCGATCAGCAGGGTCCTATTGTGATAGAACCAGAGGAGGTACCGGGTGGTATAGAGACAGCATTGGTGGTACAAGAGGTACCTACTAAATCAGAGACAACACTAGTGGTACAGGAGGTACCTGCTGGATCAAAGGTAGCACTGGTGGTACAGGAGGTACCTGATGTATCAGGGACATCACTGTTGGAACATTCTGTTCACACAGCGCAGCGCACCCCTCATTTGGTCGATCCTAGCGCAGTACGATCCTCTAAGCGATCCCGACACGGCTCCCAGATCCAATCGATCGAACCAGAATGCACCCATCACCACAGCGATCCACGGAGGCAGAGTTCCTCCTCACAACGCAGGTTAGATGAGAACGATTCACGGGGGTAGAGTTCCTCCTCACTGTGCACCCCTCTGGTCCAGCCCAGTGCTCAGGACCGTAGTCCCCCCCTCCCCGATCAGTGTCAGCATCGGGTTCGTAGGCCAAGTTGGATGCTACTGTCCCCATTCACTGACCCCTATCGATCGAAGAGGCCGAGGATGAGGCCACAGTCATCAGAGCATGCGTTCAGGTCCCACGAGTTGGTAAGTATAATCGTACATTTTACAAGCCTACAAGAGGATCATCTTATGTCCTATCAAGCCTACAAGAGGAACACTATAGAGGAATTGTAAGTATAATCGTACATTTTACAATCTTATAATATTATTTAACACCTAAGTAATATTACTTGGTTATCTAACTTTTTCAACAATTATGCAAACATGATGTGGATGTACATCTACCAGTGGGTGTCACTTGGTTCCACTGGTTCCAAACAAACTACATGGAGTTAGAGGATACGGTATGTTTCTTACTTTAACTGTCTGTATAAGTTTATATCAGTAATGGTTGAATCCTAACAATATTAAATGTTTACATTGTCAGCACATCGACGCGTTCTTGAAGATTTTACGGAAGCACCAACGAGCATACCCCACTGTCTACCACAGAGGTTCAACCTACTAGATTCACAGTTCTATGTAAGTATAATTGTGTTGTTAGGTTTTCATTTGTGCATTGATGTATTTCATACATCTTTTACCTAACGATGTGGTAAATTTTCTATGTACAATCATTGTTATATATTCAATGGGGGCAAATGTTTGGCCGTGGGGTTGTGGGCAAACCCCCTCCGAAGTGGGCTTTGTTGGATCACAAGTGGTCCGATGATGAGCTAATGATGGTCCGAGGATTGCTCCCGGCAGGAACCCGGCCATGGCACCAGGTTGACGCGGTGAGTGTTTAAATTACATGGTTTCAATTGTTAAATACTATGTTTAAATTTATCACTGATAACACTATGTTGAAACACATACAAGTTCTGATTTCTTACAACCTGGGTCGTCATCATTGGGTACTGGCCAACGTCGACCTCTCAAAAGGGAAGATCTACCTGTTAGACTAGAGATGGCAGTATTCCCCATGGGGCCGGGGCCCCGCGGGGCTCTGCCACGAATAGGGCGGGGATGGGGAATAGTATTCGGGGACGGGCATGGGGATGGGGGCAAAGTCTTATCCTCGAAAGTGAAGCGGGGCGGGGACGGGGGAAGCACTCCCCGCCCCGATATATATATATATATACCGTAAGAGTCTTCAATAAAAAAAAATGGTTTCTTCTAAGAGATTTAGTAGTAGGTTGTAGAAAAATGATAAAAGATTGGAAAAATGGGGAGTCGATAATTAAGGTTAGAGTAAAAAAAGAGTAAGAAGCGTGTTAAAGATTAACAAGTAAAAAACTGGACAAGTAAAAAGAGAGTAACAAGTAATAGGCGGCTTGAATATATATATAATATTCAGATTTTTAACATCATTTCACATTAATTTTTTTTAACATAAATAGGTTTTTTAATTTAAAAACTAAACTTTCGAAGTTGGTTTGTTTTATAAAATCTTTGAATTTGGACTAAACAGAAATTTCTACTACTTTTTCTTTGTTTTAACTTTTAATTTTTAAATGTATAGTTATGTTAAACGGGGAATGGGGCGAGTATAGGGAAAGCCCCTCCAACGGGGAATCCCCGCCCCCGGCTCCGCTTCTCTTAATGCGGGGATAGGGACGGGGATGGGGATGGTTTTGGAGGGTGGGGATGGGGATGGAAAAGCATTCCCCGACCCCGACCCCGACCCGCCCCGTTGCCATCCCTATGTTAGACCCGTTCAGATAGGAGGTGACATGGGACCACAGGAATAAGCAGGTCGCATGCTTAAGGTGGTTTATACCCTCGATGTTGAATCACGTCGGGTTTCACAACAACGGACGGGAGGAAGATCCGATGTACAAACGATCCAAGAAACCCTTTCAGATGAGCATCGTGTCTGGCCCACGTGTGCCCCAACTGTAGGGAAAAATACCGGTCAACGCAGCGAAAGAGAGACTAAAAAGAGATTTAGTATGTTTTAAAATTTTTCCTTTGATGAACCTTAACCCTTTAAATTTATTAAACATACATATAAACCAACAAAAGAAGAATACCTTTTGTCGCGTGATTCGATTGACTTACGTCGATGGTAATCCGCAAGATCTTCAATCCTAGCACGAACGTGAATCACTTAGGAGCGTGGTCTCCCTTTTCTTTGAATTGCATACCTGAGAATGGACAAACAAACTTTCTTTTTCTTATTGTTAGTCACAAAACAATCAAAAGACCACAAAGATTATTCCGGTCACTTTTGAGTTCTCAATCTAATGATCGAAACTCACGTGAACCTAATTCGATATTGTACACACAAGCCTATTGATGAATAAGCAAATAGTGTACTATCAAAAGAATGATCTCTTCTCTCTTTTTTGTCTTGGCAGAATAATCAAACACTTTTCTATGAGTATGAGAAGAAGAAGAAATTGATTCAGTAAAACACTTGGGGTGGCCGAACCCTATAAGGTGTACTATATAGGGTGGTCGAATTTCACCTCTCTTTTCCTTTAGGGTTGCCGAAATCTACTTGTTGTTGTATTAGAGTTAGCCGAAAATCCTCTACAAAAAAGGATTTGTGCTTTACCCTAATTCCCATCAACTTTTAGACTCCTAACCCTAATTTAACTCATAAGTATTTTTATTCTTTTTATTGACTTAATTAAAAGACTTCTTATTTGATTAAATAAATAAACTTTAATTATTTATTTTCTTACCAAACAAGTCTTTTACTTTTAGTATACTACTACCAATAGTATAATTCTAGGAAACATATTTCCTGATCAGAAAAAGATTTTATTTCTTAATTAAATAATTAATTAATAAATTAATTAATTCTCATTTAATTAAACAATAAAATAAAATAATATTTTTGACTAAAAGTCAGCCTTGCCGCCCCACATTGAATATATGGGCCAAATATTATTTTCTTATTTTATTTAATCCATTGGACTTTAAATAAAAAGCCCACATGTGAACCAGACCCATTCTTACTAAAAGAAACAAGCCCACGTGCCTTTCATTAATATATTAATATAATTGATCAGCCCATTAAACAAATAATATGCAAATTATATTCTTAATATATTAAATGCAATTCTAGATGGACCCATAAATTGGTCCGGTAGAATATATCAAGTGATCTATGCAAGTCCGTGTGGATTGGGGATCTTAGCAGGCTATCTAAATTTAAGCTTCAATAGACATAACCTAATCACAATCAACAAATGATTTACTTAGGTCCGATCCATTAATTTTAACTCATTCCACTAAAGAGCTAAAATTGAACTCTTAAATAAAGATAGAATAAGAAGATGTTCCTCATTCATACCCTAGACAATCATGTTGGAGATAGTGTATCCTCGTGATTAATATCAGTAATCGCCAAGAGTTCATAGACCGCCTATAACTCTCCAAGTTACCATATTTACTCATATGACCACGTTTTGAACTTGGATATTTTGACTTGTCCAGAAACCATGTTTTCAATAGTCACTATCAAAAACTCAACGTTGAGATTTAATATCCAATTACCTCAAAACATCCATATGATGATATTATACTCTCATTTAATAAATGGAGCCACAATGTCCATATCTATAAATGAAGTCCTCTATCGATTAACAAATGAATATCACCAAACTATCGAAGATAGATTATGCTATATAATCGTACTCATTGATAACTCAAATGATATCACTTGCAACCATAAGTCCATCATTTATCTCATGATTAAGATAGACTCTCCGATTGTCCTGATAATGAAAAGACTATTATCTATTGACGGTTCTAGATAAAGCTTTTCATTGTGATCCAATTCAATTCACCCAGTGCACTAGATTCTTTTACTCGAAGACACTCCGATGATTTTAGACTCATCATATCTCATTTGATCCCACTCAAATGCTAGCAAAAGAATTCTACAACTTTAACAAGATAAAGGTGCCCAACCTTTAACTTAAGTTGTGAACATTATTCAAGACTAACTAAAGAATTATGTCTTCCTCATACATATCCAGATGTACGAACAATTCTTCTTTTCTCATACTCTTTAGACCTTATGATTATTTACTTTGACAATTATAATATTAAACTATAAATGCTATAAGATTTGTTAAACCAGAAATCACTTTATTAATATGAAAAAGATTGTCAATTACAATATTACACTCTTGCTATTGAACATAATCCTAACACCAACAACAGAGAGGGGTATGACTATTTCAAGATATTATTCTATCCCAATTAGTTTGAATAAAATTCCTTCTAACGGTTGTACATGTGGTGATTTGTAGGGGTAACTGTGGTGCCCATACTTTGAGATTGGCAGAGTACTTGGTGGCAAATAGGACGGAGTTCGACTGGAGGGAAGAAGATATGGGCACCATCTGGGAGAAGATGGTCGTGAAGATTTTTTGCAACTCGATGCCCAATTTTGTTTTGTAGTTGATGTATATATTAGGGTTGTTCTCTAGCAGTTTATGTACATAACATTGTTCTCTCTTAGAGTACTTGGAAGTAAGTCCCTTCATCTCTCCTCACAGCTCTTAATTTCCATGTACAATCGTCAATTATGCAAACTAAATGTAACCTTGTCTTATTAGACCTTTTCAACTTCCATTCAAAGTTCTGCAGCATTGCAAAATGTCCAACTAGCCTCTTTAAATCCTTTTTACTAGGAAAAAATTGACCTTTATAAATCATAGTTCTAAGTTCTTGTGCTGCAAATGTGCTACTTCTACCAATACCAAACGAGTATGAATCTGCTCTGGGAATAACCCACGTTGTCGCATTATCAGAATCAGATGCAGTTGCATTATGCCGGACCTCATAAGTCCCAAGCATATCTTGTGCAGAGCAATTAACTCCTTCTACACATCTGCCACGTCTTTGAATTTGTGCCAGCTCTTCATCCACATTTGCTACATCATCAACCTGTGCATTAGTTGGCTCATTATCCACCTCATGGTTCTGCTCATTGTACTGCTCATTGTACTGCTCAATTTGACTACCAAACACATAGCGAAATTGAGGTTCAACTACATATGCATGGTCGACCGCTACCGATGGGACACCACATATGTTTTCCCCACCTTCAGTGAACTGGTTGCTACCGCTAAAGGATCCAAATTGTTAAGTATTTTCAAGAGGAGGAATATCATTCCCTATCACATCTCCAGATGTCCTCTCAGTTAGACTGACACATACTTGAGGGATCACCCACTATTCCCCTAGCATAAACTGAACATCATCGTCATTTGTCATAAATGTACGACATATACTGCCAGGAACGATTGATATTGATGACAGATCAACATTGAATTTGTTTACATCATATTTCACAATGGTATGCATGATCGCCACTAATTCTTCATAAGTCATATTCCTTGACACATACATTCCTCGGTTATTAGATCCAACAAACCTCTGACTTCCATTAGGTAACTGCTCCCATCGACCGTTGTAAGATTTTACTATTCTAACCTGATTCATGATGCTATCAAATTAATCATCACAAACCATTAATCAAAACTCGAATACTAAAATATTTCTAATTAATTCAAATATTACATTAACAAAGGCTCGAGTGAGGATATTGAAAAAGCTCGGGTACGACATGAAAAGGCTCGGGAAAGACATGAAAAGGCTCGGGGAACACATTACATGAAAAGGCTAGGGGAAGTAATGAAAGGGCTCGGGGAAGAAATCAAAAGGCTTGAGGAAGACATTACAAGAAAAGGCTCAAGGAAGAAATCAAAAGGCTCGGGGAAGTAATGAAAAGGCTTGGAGATCCAAAAGTTCTCACAATGGCTTAAGGTTTACAAAATACTCGGATAACATATGAAAATGAACAAATGAAAATGATAACAAATTAAAAGAAGTATTTGCAAGAAATATTACCTTACTGTACTGAACCACGTCCCTTCTTTATAAGTTGAAGAAGAAAGTCGAGGCAACCTTAAACTTTTATTTTTAGAGAGAGAGAGAGAGAGAGAGAGAGAGAGAGTTACTGAGTTAACACTACTGTCGTTTTTATTGGAAGAGTGGAGAGAGAAAAGTACAAAGAGAATAACATAAACTCATATCTAAGGGCAATTTTGGTAGTTCATCATAATAAGTGTCTTTTAAACTTAATTTATTAAAGCACTGACAATGTCACCAAATCAGTTTGAAAAGGTGACATTTTCCACCATTTCCACTATCGAAATATAATACCGTTTAATCTTTAAGTTAATGATACAAATTATGTAGAGTAAACCATAAGAACCACCTGGTCCACCTCAAAACAAGATAAATATTGCATAATAAAATAATAAATAAAGTCTTTTTTTTTTTTTTTGGAAATATTATATAAATTCAGGGTTTTTTTTTTTTTTTAAGGACTTGAACCCACTACCTTATGGTGTAAGTATGAGGGGTTTACTATTGGACCAACCTCATGTCGTCTAAAGAATGTCTTAATTTGTTTTAGTGAATACCTAATAAAAAATAAAAATTACATACATATATAGTATATAGACGGGTTTAGCTGCTACATAGTTTATGTATAGTTGCAAGTGTAATTACGAGATGAGGTTATTTCCTTTTAGTTTTAATTTCTTTTAAATTTTAAATCTTTAATTTTTGTAGACCTTTTGATTGAAATCCTTGAAAATTAACAATGTAACTATCCAGTAACCGTGTAGTCACTGAACCCATATATAGACTATATTAGGAAATAATGTATGAAATCATAAGAAATTAAAATACTAAAAGGGATTGATTTTGTGTTGGCAAAACATTAATATGGAAGAAATTTATATTATGAATAACATGGGGGACCAGGTTACAATTATCATATGCATATATAATTATATACTACAATATTATAATATGCACAATAGTCTTTTTAATCGGTGAACTCAAGTTAGGGTGCAACATACTTTTTTATTCTTTTCACATGGTCAACTTAAAGCATCTTTGTCTATGCACCTTCCAGGGGAGATTTTTACTTTTAGCACTACAAAACAAACCGAATCCCTCTCTCGATCTAAACTAATCCCTTATCTCTCTTTCTCTCTAAACCAAATTATGTGTGAAAGATAGAAAGCAAAAGCAAAAGGGATCCAACAACACCATTGAATGTGTTTTGAAAATTATCTAAATATGTTAGATTTTGAAAATTTATCACCATTTTCAATTAGGAGAAACTCTGCATCATATAATACATGGTAGAGTTTTAAGTCCTTTATTGGGAACTAGCAAGTAATTGCAAATATATATAAGAGTTACATATTTTTCATTTGGTAAATGTATCACCATATATTTAAAAAAAAAAAAAAAAAAAATCGTTGGTTAATTTTTTCAAAATAGGTATGGTCTATCTTTGAACTTTCAGGCACCTTTTATAGGAAGAGAAAGCTCATCAAGTCTTTGAATAAAATTGTTTGTTCTTTCCACATATTGATATTGCCCAAAGAGCTAAAAGAGTAAAATGAAACAGACTAGTGAGTAGAGAGGGTCCGTTGCTTTGTAAAAACAATAAAATAAAGGTGATGCTTTTGTTGTTCAACTTTATTCAAAGAGTTGATGAGCTTTCTCTTGCTATAAAAGGTGCCTGAAGCTTCAAATAATGCAACCGAGGTACAAAGATAGACCATACCTATTTTGAAAAAATTAACAAATGAATTTTTTTTTTCTCAAATATATGGTGATACATTACCAAATGAAAAATATGTAACTCTTTTCTATATTTGCAATTTCTTGCTTTCAATAAAAGATTTTACTATGTATTATATGATGCAGAGTTTCTCTTAATAGAAAATGGTGATAAATTTTCGAAATCTGATATTTTTAGATAGCTTTTAAAGCACGTTCAATGGTGTTGTTGGTTTCCTTTTGCTTTTGCTTTCTCTCTTTCACACACTTAATTTGGTTTAGAGAGAAAGAGAGATAAGAGATTGGTTTTTAAGCATCTCCAACCATGCTCCCTAAATTTTTGCTAAATTTTAGTTATTTTAGCTTAAATGCTATTTTAGCTAGCAACTATTCATCAGGTCACTCCAACCATGCTCCCTACATTTTTGCTAAATTTTTGTTTTAAATTGTATTTAAATAACCATGCTCTCATGATATTATTTTTTTAATAAAAAAATCAATTTAAAAATATTAAAAAATTAGGAAAGAGAAGATAGGGAGCTCCCTACATTTGGAGAGCCACCAAGAGGCTCTCTAAAATAGGGAGCCATTTAGGGAGCCCCTTGGAGTGCAAAAAAGCTAAATTGGCTCCCTATTTTAGCTAAGGAGGCCGTTTAGGGAGCCTCTTGGAGATGCTCTAATAAAGTGTTAAAATTAAAAATCTCCTTTGATTAGTAGTGACGCAAACAAATCAAATGAAATGGTTTGCATCCATCCTATCAATTATGTCAAATTCTTAGAGAAATCATTTGAGATTATGTCATCCATCCTATGATTTTTGTGATATTTAAGACTATTTTCGATATATAATTAAAACAAATTAAACGAAAATCAAAATATAATTTACAAGTATTAATTTCTTTTTTTGTGAGAAAGGGGGCTAAACGCCCAGCAAAAGAACAAACAAGAAAAAACTAAAAGCTAGAACACACTCTAGCAGAACCAGCCCCATTAAAATCATCTCTCAGGCTATCGAAAACCAGAGGAGGGGGGGAATGAAAGATAGAAACATCAGAATTCAAATCAAGAGAATGCCCAAGAAAGGCCATCCTATCCGCAACTCTGTTTCCTTCTCTAAAAACATGGTGAATGTAGCAGCTCCAGTCATTATGCACGAGAGACTTACAGGCCTGTATGATGCTAAGGAGGGGGTGACAATTCGGGACAGAGTGATTCAGCAAATCCACAGTAGACTTCGAATCAAATTCAACAATAACCTGTCTGAAACCACACTCCCAGACCAGCTTCAAACCTTCTAAAATACCCCATAATTCAGCTTCAATAACAGAGCCAGTGCCTTTCTTCAGAGCAAAACTAGTCAGCCAAGTCCTCGTATGATCCCGAACCACCCCACCAGCAGCAATGGAGTTCATATCACCAATCATACTTCCATCAACATTGAGTTTTACCCAACCAAAAGCAGGAAGGCACCACGAAATGATACAAGAATTCCTAGCATTTGTGTTATCCTCAACAACATTAGCCGTCGTCCAATCCTCCAAGAATCTCCAGATGATTTGATCAGGTCTAGGGGGCAAAACAAACTCAGAATTAAAAACACTATCACACCTCCATTTCCAAATGTACCAAAGGGTCACACTAAAGATAAGATAGTTGGGAAATCTGCCCATCACCAGATTCTTGCAATTCAAATTACTCATCATCCAGTTATCCCAATCAGTTTGGAAATCAGCATTGCTGGTAACACCCAACACAAGACTTTCCCAGATGTGAACCAAGCCCGAGCAACATCTAAAAACATGGTCAATATTTTCCTCACTGACATTACATCTCACACAAATAGCATCAGCCATGAGACCTCAGCTCTAGTAGCACGATGGCAGTTGGTTAAAAGTTTCCCATGGAGAAGAGTCCAAATGAAATAGCTAACTCGTGGGGGAAGCTTAAGTTTCCAAAAAAATTTCCACTTCCACTCAACATACTCATCATCATTAAACAGACCATCATAGGCAAAGCTGACCGAGAAGACACTAGTCGTGGAAGAGCCCCAAATAGCAGAATCCACATCATTACTGTTACAATCAACGTGAATGCTAGCAATGCGAGAAACCACATGCCAAGGCAGAACAGCCTTCAACTTCTGCAGATCCCAAGAGCTATCAATGAAAAAATCACAAACTTTCTCAGTACAAGAGTCAACCGAGACAGGGGAAGAAGAATAAGTATGGAGCTTGCCAAAGAAAGGGACCCAGTTGTCAAACCAGAAATTAATACTTCTACCATTGCCGATTCTCCATCTCAAACCATCCATAAGCATTTTCGCTCCGAAAAGAACATCTCTCCAGGTGCTAGAATAGTTTTGGGGAATCAGATTATCCAAGGCCATTAAGCTGCCACATTTAAGGTATTTATCTCTAAGGATTAAACTCCACAGCCCCAAATCCTTGGAAATCAAACGCCACCCAATTTTAGCTAATAGAGCTTGGTTCATCAACTTCGTTTTTTTGATACTAAGACCACCCAACTCTTTCGGTAAGCACACAGTGTCCCAGTTAACCAGGTGAACTTTCTTTTTATCCGTAGTACTGCCCCATAAAAATTCCTATTGATTTTATCCAAACTCTTGGAAATCTCCGAAGGCAATTTTATTGATTGCATTGCATACACAGGAATGGCTGAAGAAACAACTTTAATAAGGGTGCAACGACCAGCAAAGGAGAGGGTAGCACTCTTCCAAGCCGCCATTCTCTTTTGAGTCTTCTCAAGGATCACTTTATACGTATCTCTCCTAAGGCGGCCATGAATAAGCGGAACACCAAGATAAGATCCAAGATCCTTCGTAATGGGGGAACCACATAAATCAGCAAGAGCTTTGGCATTACCATTGCTAACATTACCAAGTATTAATTTCTTCATGTCATCCTCTACTTAAATGGTAGTAGTTCTTCCTTCTTCTTCTTTTTCTTCCACCAACTTACTCATGCCATTTCAAACAATAAAATAGAAAAAGTTTGCACATGAATTCCACTACAAGTCTACAAACGAGAGCATGCAAACGAGAGCATGCGCAAATCAAATTAATATAAATATGTTGATTAGATGCTATATCCTTACTATATATAAAAGGGAGAGTTGGCGGTGAGATTCTAGCCTTCCATTTTGTTTGTTGTTTGAATGTAAAATTACAGATATAACCCTTAAAATTTATATAATTACATCTAGAAAATTACAAAAACTACCCTTAAAGTTTATATAATTACTAAATATAGGTTTTAGTAAGATTTTGATTATAGTATCCCTTAGATTTTCTTTGAAAGTCAAATGATAAACACAAGTCTTCGAGTTTGTAGAATTACTTAATAAACATGTCTTAGTAATAGTAACACAATAGGGATTGTATAGTAATTTTCAAGATTTATCTTAATTTACAATTTTAAATAGGTTAAATCATTGTTAAATAGTTTACCCCAATTATTATGAATTTAGATTGAATTTATTTGAGCTTGTAGAATTACTTATTAGAAATGTCTTAGTAATAATGACACATAATGATATGAACTAGACCCAATTAATAGGTATTTGGATTGATGATTATTTTATATTGTAAAATGAGATAGGGGATGAAAATATAATTTTATATTTAATGACTTGAAAAGGAATAAGAAATATTATAGGGTATAAATTTAATTAGACATGCAACTTGATGACTTAAATATAAATATAAGGGGAAATTTGTAAAGATTTGACTGCAAGCAGTGGATTCATCTGATAAGGAAGATATGGATATCGGTTATTAAATATTTAAATAATCATTTCATCACAATTTATGCAATTTAGTCAAAAAGTACTTTTGGATGTAAAAAAATATAATTTAGTTGTTGAATTTAAATTGTTGAGATGTTCAATAAAAGTTGCAAACAATTGTATATAGATTACCATTGTTAAATCATCGTGAGAAGAATCTCTTTTGAGGTAAGTGTAGAAAAGCTTCTTGTCAAACCCATGAATTTAAGACTTCCTCAAGGTGTTATATCAATGTAATAACATTTACATGAATTAAAACTATACTGTATTATATTAACATCTCTTATTTTTCAAGGATATGTATATTTGTAAATATGAAACTCAAATACAAATTTAAGCACATGCCTTGCATGTGCCCCAAACCTAATATATACTAGAAGAGGGACTCATTGTAAATGCACTCAAAGAAAGGGACTTTGTTGCGGGTTTTAATGAAAATGAATTTTTTCAAAATTTCATTTCATTTTATTTTATTTTTATAAAAGAAAAAAAAAATAGGAGGCCTTGTTGCCTCCTTGCCTTGAAAGTGAAAAGTGGGACCATCTTGTTGTGGTTTTGAGTCCCACTTCAAACAATCACCCATACATATACGACACTGACGCAGAGTTTCAATCCAGTGAACATTAATTTTTATGCTTTAAAAAAAAATGTATTTAAAACATTATTTTTAAAATATATATATATATATATATTTGGTTTGTTCTTGTTTGTAGATAAATAATGTATAATGTTACATATGTCAAATGTAACCCAACCTCACGAGACCCCTTAATTCAATCATACAAACAATAATCTTTCATGGAACAAAAGCCCACATTAATTGTATATGATTTGTAGTTTGATTGAGAAGCTTCATATTAATATATAGTCTTAGTGAGACGGGATCGAGTCTTGCCTCACTTAAAAACAAGCGTTGGAAGATCTCTTATATTTATGTGAGTCTGATTTGGTTTGTTATGTATGAACACGATATGAAAAAGGAGGTATGATCAAAACTAATAATAGCTTAATTAGAATCAAGTCTTAGTCTTTCAATATTTAGGTTCTCCTCTTATATTTTAAGGTTTAAAGCAGATTACTTTTTCCAAAAGAGAGCATTTGCATGCCCAGTAATTTATTTATTTATTTATTTTTGAGATATAATCGAAATTAATAATAGCTTAATTAAAATCAAGTCTTAGTCTTCCAATATTTAGGTTCTCTTATATTTTAAAGTTTAAAGCAGATTGCTTTTTCCAAAAGAGAGCATTTGCATGCCCAGTCAATGAAAATGCTCTAAGTTTTAATTATAGCAAAATTATGATATAATAATATACAAATGATAATATTAGCTTGATTCATTATATATTTTAATAATATTAATTAATTAATAAATATCTTTCCTATTTTATTGCCTATGATTGTAGGATACAAAATCAATCTCTTTTCCTTTCATGATTTTAATTTCCAATCAAATAATAATAATAATAATAATAATAATAAATAATTTCCTATTATTTCATACATTATTGTTTAGTCTATTATACATTATTATTTAATATATTTTCACGGTAAAAGGCTAAATAAATATTGGAGGCTTACTATCTTATTCTACAGTACTCATTATCAATGCCGATCCTGATTATTTTGAGGCCCCTGGGCGAAATCATAAAAATGGGCCACTTGTGTATATCCATAGGTTTTTTCAATATATATACAAATATATAACCTGTTTTAATATATATAGCCTGAAAATGATAATTTCATTAAAGATTAATAATATCATAAAATGATAAATTCATCAGAAGTACTGTCAATGCCATACATCAAAATAGTTGCTAATAGCATATAATTATTCACCCATTACTCTTTTCAGTTTCACCCATCACAAATTCACCCAAAAAGATTCAATAAACAAAAATATAAGGAAAAAAGAGAAGTGCAACATAACAGAATTCGGAAGATCAGTATTCACTATTCAGTAGACAATAGTGATTCAATTTGAAGTGACAAACACAATCAAATTAACAGAAACTAAACAATAAATAAGAGAAAAAAAAAATAGAGAACAAAGAAGATTAAATAGAAATACATATTAAAAAAGACTACAATTTATAAAAATTACAAAAATCAAAAGCAAATAAGAGAAAGGAATTACCTGAATAAACTGAGAGTTTGATACTTGAGAGGTGAGAGAGAAAGCCAGAAAGAGTCAAAGATATAGCTACCGTTTTTCTTGTCTTTTGTAGTTTAGTGGGTAGAGAAAGATACGTATGTAACAGGTGATAGACTGATACTCTGATAGAAAAGTATGAAACCTTAACAAATTGGGTTTTGTATGAGATCATAAAATGAATTGGGCTTTTCTAATTTAAAACAAATAATATGGCCTTTTCTATTTGGGTAATGTTTGAGCTTTTCTATTTTAAAACAAATAATATGTCCTTTTCTATTTGGGGGCGGCCCTGCTCATTATATCTTGATACAATTCTTTGAGTTTTACTCTATATTGTTTGTTAATTACAGAAAAAAAAATTTAATATTTAGTTCTAGATGATTTTTGAGATTAAAAAAAAAAAAAGCGATAGGTTACATTTTAATTTTAATTTTTTTTTTTTTGTGACACTACATTTAAGACTAAAGGGTATCACATTTTTTTAACAACTTATTTTTTAATTATATATATTTGTCACGCGTGACATTGAATATTAATTTTTTGTGTTGACCCCCCCAAAGCCAAATTCCTAACTTCACCCCTGGAAAAGGCCATCCCGACAAGATTTAACACATGGTGAAATGAGTGAGAGATGCCGAGTTATGTTTAATTAGGTGGTCACAATGGCGAAGTCACATAATTGGGGATTGAAAGTGGCCCTTCCAAGAATATGATAAAATATATCTCATTTTTATCCAATTTTTTAATTTATATTTATATTTTATATTTTTTGTCATGCCCCAGAGACCTTCGAAATTTAATGAAGTTGGATTTGCCACCGGTGGCCGCTTATATATTTTATTAAGGTTTGGGGAAAGAGAGATGTAATTCCAACATACAACCTCAATGATGTAGGTTTAGGGAGCATATCATTAGAGGTTCAGGGGAATTTACATTTTTGATTTCCAGGAAAGATATATGGTGAACTTATGTTTTTTAACTTCAAAACTTTTATGGTTTTCGGCATATATACATATAGTGGAAATGGTATCAAATAGCATTCTTTTTAGGTTGAATTTTGAGAGTCACCATTTTAATAAATTAGGTTTAAATGGCACCAAAGGACTAAAATACCCGCATTCCCTTCTTTTATTACGTTTGTGCCACTGTTAGATTTTTTTTTTTTTTTTTCTTTCTAAATCCTCCATTGATGGAGATGAAAGACTTCCATTGGAGGTTGAAATCAGCCTCCAATGAAGGTCGAAATCGAACACCAATGTAGGTCGATCCAATGAAGGTTTCAAGTTTCAACGAAGAAGATGAATTTTTTTTTTTGTTGAAAAATTTCATTTTTTTTCTAGAAAGTCTCGAAAATTACAAAAAAAAAGTCTCTAAAACTACAGAAAAAGTCTCAGAAAACTACCTAAAAAGTCTCAAAAATTACCTGAAAATAAGTCTTCAAAATACAAAATAAGTTTCAGAAACACAAAAAAGTGCAAGACTTATTTTTGTGAGTGTGTTTTAAGGGTATTCTTGTCAAATCCACACTTTAGGTGTTATTTAAACTTAAGTTATTAAAATAGTGATACTCTTAAATTTACACCTTGAAAAAGTGTCATTTAATTTTTGAACCCTATATATATATATTCATTTTCTCTTCAGTGCGCACTGATATAAGGAAAAAATAGGACATTCAAATCTAAGCGATGGTTTCATCCAATGGTTAGATTTGGTTCTTTAATATATATATATATATATATATATATATATATATATATATATATATATATATAAGATATACAATATAGAAAAAGAACGTCTTTAAAAATTATTTTTTACGTTATCAACAAACAATTTCTCAAATCTTTTCTATACGTATTTTATTCTCTCTCCAACAACAAAACTACTTCTCTCCTCTCCACATCAATTTTCTTCTACAACAAAATAAAAAATAAAAAAAATTAATGAATGAATGAGTAAATTAACCAAGCAAATGAAGGTCATGAACAATTCAATTTATGGTAAATGATTTTTTTTTTTTTCTGAAATGCATATATAATTTTATATATTCTAAAGAGATTAATAGATTTATCTGGTTGCAAATTCACACCTTAAGTCCACCATACTGTTTTTTTCAATAACAAAAAAATGTCTACCATACTATTGCATTCAATGTCATAGTTTTTGAAAACTATTACCATTTTCCTTCCTAACTGGAAAATCATATTGAAATTTTCTTATATGTGTGTGTGTGTTTATCATCGATCAAACATGTTTTGTCTTCGACCTTGATTGTTTCACCAAATTTTTGTCAATTTTTTTTTAGTTTGTTGTAGAAAAAATTTAGATTGCCCATGATCTTCATTTGCTTGATTAATTTATTCATTGGTTTATAAAAGTTTTGTTATTAGTATTATTATTTTTTTTGTTGCTGAAGAAAATTGATGTGGAGAGAGAAGTAGTTTTGTTGTTGAAGAGAGAAGAAAATACATAGAATACAGATTTTTGTTTTTATTTTTATAGAAAGAGAAGATTTAATTTCTTGATAATGTAAATAATAATTTTTTAAAGACAACTTTATCTTTAATGTATATCTTTTTTTATAAAGATATATTTTTTAAAGAACCAAATCTAACCATTGGATGAAACTAGGGCCGGCCCATTGGGGCAGCAAACCCAGTATTTTGCTGGGGGCCCCAATTGATCCAATTTTCTTCTTCTTCTTTGGGGCCTCATGATCCAATTTTCTTCTTCTTCTTCTTTTTCTTTGGGGCCCAATTCCAAACATTTTCTGGTTTCATTTATTTAGTTTCCTTTTAGGCCCAACAAACTAATTCAATTAATGAAAAAAAACTTTAAGGGCCCAATATTCTGAGATCATTAGACATCACTGCACTATTAATATATATATATATATATATATATATATATAACCTGCTTAACAAATTACTAATCAAAACCTTCACTCTGCTCTATTTTTCTTCTCTCTACCTCTCTCTTTTCTTCTTGAAGCTGTTGCCGTTTGATTGTTTGAAGAATCTAGGTATGATTTATTTTTTCAATTAATTTCTACATGTTGATTTTGACTCATCTTTTAATTATTTATTTTATTTACAAATTAGTAAATTACAATTTACAATAGTATTAGTATCCACTAATTTTAGGCTTTAGTGGCTTTAGTGATCTTAGTTATCCTGGGTTCTTTCACTTCTTTTATAACAGATTATATAAATATATAAGTATAAATAATTATAATCAAATTGATTACAAGTCTATATTCTACGGTTTACACAAATACATTGATACACAAACAAATTTCAATTGGCCATGGGTTCTTTCTTTTATGGGTACAAGTCTATAAGTATCCATAAAAGAAAGAACCCATGGCCAATCAGATTTAAACTGAAAAAAAAAAAAAAATTACAAGTTAAAAAATATTTTTAGGCAATATAATATAATTATATATAAGACAATATGACGGGTGTTAATGTGTTATATAATAATATAATTAAAAATACAAGTTACAATTAGAGTTATTAGACAATTATAATATGTTAATTATATATGTGTGTCAGTATGTGAATGTGTTATTATGTTAATGTATGTCAGAATGTGTTATTGTGTATTTGTGTGTTTAGATTTAAGTTTTATCTAACAGATTTTATAATATATAATTTTAGGTAAAATCTTGATTCTTGAATAGTTATGACGAGTCAGCGAAAACATGACTCTGGAAGCCAGAAAAGAAAGGCAAAAGAAAGAAGAGATATGGTGATACAATCTTTTGCGGGTTCTATGGATAGGTATGTAAAAAGAAAACCTAATCAATCTGAGAATGTGAATGTGAATTTAAATGTGAATGTGAATATGGATATGAATACTAGTTTGCATGAGAATGATAATGCACATGATTTGAATGAGAATGAGCATGTAGATGGGTTGAACGAATCATCAATATTTTCGTTCAACCCATTTACATGTTCGTTCTCATTCAAATTTTATATACTATCATTTAAATCAAAGTCTTTATACCATTTCTTGAACAATACACAACAAAAACAAAAGACTTTATTTTTTTAGTTGTGAATACAAGTCCGATAAAGGTGGAGGAGTTCTTTATTACATTTGTGAAAGTGGTTGAGACAATGGGAGAATCACTTTTCAATACACTTAAAAGTCTTTTAGAATCTTATGAGCTTGATTTTAATAATGTGCGAGGGCAAGGCTATGATAACGGTTCTAACATGAAATGGCAAAATAAAGGAGTACAAAGTAGAGTTATAAGAGAGTATCCTAGAGCATTTTATACTCCATGTGATAATCATTCTCTTAACCTTGCAATTTGTGACATGGCTATGGTTGTTTTCAAGCTAAATCCTTTTTTGGGATTGTGCAACGAATTTATAAATTGTTTTCAGGTTCAACCAAACAATGAGAGATTTTGAAGAATCATGTTAAGTATAGTGACAGAAAAGGTCTCACACTTAAATCATGGTCGGAAACATGTTGGGAGAATCGCGTTTCTAGTGTTAAAGCAATAAGATTTCAAGCTCCGCAAACAAAAAATGCATTGATTCATCTAATGGAGAATAGTGATGCTGCTACCACAGTGAGTGATGCTCAATCTTTAGCAAAGTGTCTTAAGTTTGATTTTCTTGTTGTCATGATTATTTGGTACGAAATATTGAATAAGGTTAACAAAGTTAGTAAAGTGCTTCAAAAAGAAAACATAAATATCGATGATGTTATATCTCTCTTTGAGGGTCTCATTACTTATTTTGAAGAATATGGAGAAAGAGGATTTGATGAAGCTATGATTTAAGTTGAAAAAATTGCTATTGAAATGGAGATTAAATCCAAATTTCACAAGACACGTGTTCGTTCCAAAAAGAAGTTTTTTTTTTTTTATAAGATTGCTAGTGATGAGACAATAGAATCAATGGAAGAAGCATTTAGAGTTACATATTTTTTATCTATAGTAGATAATGTTATTTCTTCTTTGAAGAGTAGATTTGAGCAATTTCAAAGATATGAGGACACTTTTGGGTTTTTTATTTAACTTGAGTAAATTAAGCTCTTCAGACAATGAGAGTTTGAAGTATTCTTGTGATACTCTTGTAACTTTTTTGCAACATGGGGATAATTAAGATATTGATGCAGTTGATTTGTTTTCAGAACTACGATTGTTAAGAAAATCATTACCGGAAGGCACAACAAAACCTATTGAAGTCTTGAAGTATATAAAAAATATTCACATTTGCTTCCCAAATGCTTGGATAGCTTATAGAATTTTATTGACTATACCAGTTACAGTTGCTACTGCGGAGAGAAGCATTTTAAAGTTGAAGTTGATTAAAAATTATCTTCGATCAACAATGTCACAAGATAGGTTGAGTGGATTGGCTATATTATCTATCGAGAAAAAAATGTTAGCTAATCTTGATGGTAGTAGTATAATTAGTAAATTTGCACTTCATAAAGCAAGAAGAATAAAAATGTAAATAATGTTTTATTTTTATGTTTTTAGATACAATAAATATTTTTTGTTTTAATTTATGTAGATTACATTGTATTTGGTAAATGAAGAATTATTTATTTAATTTTTTTCATGTTAATGATAATAATTTTATATAGGGCCTCGATTTTTGTTAATGTCATAAAATCGTTCGGGCCCCAAAATGTCTAGCGACCGCCCTAGATGAAACCAACGCTTAGATTTGGATGTACTAAGATTTTTTTTCCATCAATGCACACTAAGGAGAAAAGGAATATATATATACAAATTTTCTATTGTTAGTTCAAACTGACAAAAGATATAGCAGTTCCTTATATGTGGACAATTGGATTTAAATACTTTGACTTGGCTGCATGCACTTGTCAAATCATCTTTTAAATCCAATGACCTACATGCAAAGAACTGATATATTTTATATCAGTTCGAACTGATAATAGAAAGACTGTATATATATATATATATACAGAGAGAGATGCAAAAATTATAATGTGCGGGGATTTTGCACATTTTTATCATACGAGAATCGATTCTACGACTATAATATGACGATTGTAGTAAAAGTCCAAAACCTTTAGGATGTGTTTGGCACGTGGGTATAGATGAGACTGGATAAAATCCAATCGCTAGCTACTGTTTGGGGCCAACACCAATCCTGTGGGCCCTATAAAAAGTAAAGGTAGGTTTGCAATAGTCCGGTGTGGACCAGACTATTAGTTTTTTGTTTAAATTTGTTTTTCATTTTTATCAGTAACTATAATTACTTAATGTATTTAAATTAAATTGTTTTTAATTTTAATTTTCTTATTTATTAGTAAATAAATTTTAAAATTATTTAATGTATTTAAATTTATCTGTTTTTTATTTTTAATTTTTTTTAATACATAAATTCAAAAATTATTTAATATATTTAAATTTAACTGTTTTTTGTTTATATTTTTTTTTTACTTTTTCATTAACAAATAAAATTTTAAATTTAATTAAAAATAATATAAATTAAAAATTTATCTTAATATATATATATATATATATATATATATAATTTTATTATTTTAACAACATATAAATTAAAATATTTATTCAAAAAAATTATTTATTTATTTATTTATTTTAAAAGTTAAAATATTATTATATTTAGTCAAATCCTATGTTTTATCAAATAAAATATAATATTATTTCAATTCAATCCTATGTCTTACAAAATGCAGCATAATATTAATTTAGTCGAGTCTAGTTCAAGCTAACGGTGCCTTATAGCTAAAAAGCTTTGAGCCGACACAGAGGATGAGGACATCCATAAAATCAATTCTCTTGTATAAGGACATGCGGAATATAATAGGGCCTTCAACTGCTTTATTTAAAGGGATATTATCATAATCCACCTATAGGTTGACATATTCATTGTTTTCTCTTTACTTTGAGCTTATTTTTATGAAATGTAATTAATCGTTATCGTACACCGAAAATGTTACTTTTGCAAGTTTACTTGTATTTGAAAATGGTAGTGTTAACTGCCAAAAATGGTGGGGACCAAAAAAAAATTTTCCACTAGTATAGAGAAGAAAGCCGGGATGCAAAGTAGCAGCGGAAAAGATGTCCGGATACCCGGCCTGCTAGCAGACGGGCCAGAGTAAGAGCCTCTACCCACCTTGGCAAATCTCCGGGACCAGGAAAGCACTAAGAAGCCGAAAAGAAAAGGGCCCTGGAGACACAACCTTCTCAAGATCCTGATACCCAACTACCCCGATCCCCGAGTATCTCGGTACCCCGACACTTGGCATCCTGATATCTGCAAACATCGTTCTAAGAGGGGTAGGAGGGACGTGGGATACCTAGGGTACCCCGACCAGCAAAGCTCGTGACATACACGCAGCGAGATAAACCCTAGGGTCCCCTTACGCCGACCCCGCTGAAACAGGAGGCAAACACCCCCAAAGAGCAAGCCCACATAAAGGCAAACATTAAACGTCACCGTTCAAGATGTAAACTCTAGTTACAACGCGGCATTCATGCCCGCCATGAAGATTCCTATTTTTATAGGAGTCAACTTATTTGGAACCGAGAAAGAAGGAATCGCCTAATCTTTCGGGATCAGTTTCCCGACGAATTCATTAAACTCCAAAGGAAGGCCCGTGCATCACTAAAACCCTCGACCGAAGTTTTAGGAGTACTCAGCAAGAAAGTGGGCCTATATATCGATCTAATATTCAGAGAAAAAGAGAGGACACTTTTACTACTTATCAACAGGCATGAAAAGCTCCATCTCCATTGTTCCCCCATATGCTTTACTTTCTCCTTACTAAAATATTGATAGTTCAAATACCAAGTTGTAAAGATCCCACCGAGATCGAGATCGAGATCCGTATATATATAAACAGCTTTTGTTTTATACATCCATCATAAAAGAAATCATCCTACTTACTACTTGCATCCACCATTATATCGAGATTGGGGTACCCAGCGGGATACCAGACTACTAAGTATCTCGTTGGCCCTTATTGGATCCAGATTCGGATCCGTCAGCTACAAACCTTATCACGCCTAATAGATTCCAAATAACTAGCGGGGTATCAGGGTATAGAGTATCCCACTAGCCCAGATCCAATTAGATCCGGGTCCCTCACATACCGTTAATTCTGAATTGCACCCCGGTGACAATTTTGGGTTAACAGGTAGTTTTACAAGTTTAATTGTATCTGAATATTTTGAAAATTTATGTACTCTTTAAATTTTGCATAATAAATATCTTAGAAGCTGACCGCTAAAGTGATAGACTTTCAGGAGTTGGAAGTGATTGAAATTTTATGCAATGTTTTCTTTTGCTTTGTTACTTAGAATTTGAGTTTAGGTGCTCGGTATTGTTTTAATTTCCTTTAGAGTGTTTTGAACCTTATTGTTGGAATTATTTGGAGATATATTTTCATTTTAGAATGGTTTATTTGGGGTTATTCAATGATTATTAGTTTTTTTTTTTTTGGTGAAGTATTTAATGGTTTATGTCATAACACTCCATATCAAAGTGTTTAATTACTCTTTGATTTTTGGAGTGTTACATATACCTCTAGCTAAATTCGAAATAATCTTTGAATGCTAGTATTCTCATGAGAGATCATAGAACCTGACCTTGACCTGAGCATTAGAGGACTTCTTCCATGTCGGATTGAAATCTTGAACCAATGGCTGGAGACATAAGATACCCGGCTTAAGATGAAGAGAACCCATACCACAAACAAGAGTATTTTTTGCCGCAGAAATCAACATAATCTAGAAATAACCCTTCCCAAGAGAAATCAACTGTCAAGAGGTGCTCAACTTCCAGATAGACTGAAGATTAGCCTTAAGATCAACAAACTTTAAAGGCTTCTCTTGGCTGGAAAGAACGACCCGACCAATAAGAGAGTTCTTCCACTTATTCAACCGCGATTGGTAAGCCTTTGGATCAACCCAAATCGAAACATACCCTCCATTTTTTCATAGGGATTGAGGAAACCGTAGGTACTGTAGACACCGAAACGCTGTCAACCTGAACCTCTAAAACCTTCACAATGTTAGCATAAGAAACCGCCCGAGAAACCTTAACACCTAAATTCCCAATAGGAACCGACGAGGAATTCACCCCAAGCTTAACAGTCGTAAAAAGACTAGAATCAATACCAGATGAAGCCACAGCCGGGATCGGAACAGGCATAACCACCCTGAAGAAGCCCCAGAGAAACCACCCAAGGACTCCTACATGCACATAAGATCCTCAACAGCTAAGCAAGCCATGCATGAAGGAATCCAAACTCCACTAAAAAAGAAACAGCCTAGAAAATCAAAACTCCATAACTATCCAACATGAAAACAAGAATGCAAAACAAAAACAAAACTCCACCACGATCCACACTAAGCACTAGAAAGATTCCCGCAAAGAACCAACCTGGAAGAAAGAGACTGGAAAATCCCAAGGATCCGTCAGAAGAACCGTAAGAGAAGAAGATCCGGAACCCTAACCCTAAGCCATGCAAGAACGAGAAACACTAGAATATAGCTTGTTTTTTTTTTTCCATGCGAACATTACCGTGAATAGCGCTGCACATTGTTGTGAATAGTGCCACAGTGAATAGAGAGAGCCTTGTGAACAATGCTAAACAATACCATGAACAATGAGAGACTTGTGAACAGTGAACAATACCGTGAATAGTGAATATATATATATATATATATATAACATGTCTTATTATATCTAGAAGGCGAGGGGTGAATAGATTTTAATCCTTTTATTACAAAAATTTCCAAATTAGACAATATTATGAAAATAACCCCAATCTAGTCAAAAACAAAATCAACTGTAAAGCGGAATTTAAATGACATTTGATTTTTATATGGAAATCTTCAACAAGGAAAAACCACGGGCTAATATGTGTGCCACACACTGTCCTCAAATCCACTACTTGTAATGGTGTTTACAACCTAGGTTGACCACGTCAAACCCTACACAGTTACCAACCCACAATTACTACCTAACGGGCCTCTAATAGCGATTCTAGACCTAAGGTGCTTAAGCCCTACACATGGTAGTCATAAGACTTAACTCTCAAAGAGAAGAGATAAACAACCTAAAGTGAATATGAGCAATATTCAAAGTGCATAAATGCCAAGTCAAACATTTAAACTTGTCTAAGCATGGATGAACATGTTAAGGACATTCCTAGATATCATATAGCTATATGACATGCATACATTTTAGCTATATATGCAAATCAAACCCTATATGCAATAGTTATCACAAACAACTCACAAAACACAATAAAAAAGCTATCTTGAAACTAGTCAAGTCATAAAGATGCTATCTTGTAAAGCAAGAACATGTGAAAAGATGTAGATGATGTTCTAGCTACAAGTCATGTGAGCAATAATGAAAATCCTATGAAAAATCAAACTAGAACATGTTAGATGATGTATGAATCATGAAAGGATGATGGGCGTTTGTGTTTTGTGTAATAAAGATCAAGTCTTGATACCTTTGTTTTGAAGATACTTTATAGCTCTCAAAAGTTGTAATTTTTGCTCTAAAAAATGAGCCAATGCTATCAAGACATATATATATATATATATATATATATATATATATATATATAAGACCTAGACAAAGTGAGGTCGTTTTGGAAAAAACGCTTCAATTCCTCACCTTGTGCGTTGGTGTGTGCGCTGGTCAAGTAGCGCACGACCAGTGCACAACGTCTGTGGAAGTTACACTGGTGAGCTGCGCATGACAACGACCAGTGACAATCCTTGTTAGGAATAATTTCGAACCGATGAACGCGAAAACATCGTGCCTAATATACCCCCATTACTCATAGCAATTAATAACGTCAATAAGCAGAAAAATAGATGAGAGAGAATAATTAATCATAACATAAGATACACGTGGAAAACCCAAATAGGGTAAAAAACCACGAGCCGTCAGGACTACAAAGAAAGTTTCACTATATGATAAACTATTACAACCATATAGTCTAGGATTAACTCTCTCACCTCAACCCTAAACCCCACTCACAAGATCCTCACCGAGTACCCTAACGATATCCCCTAGGTCTCCCCTGAATATCACCTATGAATCTCTAACTTGATCCACTAATATTCCCTTGGATCTCTCCCCGGATATTCCCTTGGGTCTCCCCGGATCTCACCACACTCTCTCTGATGTTACATGGTATTCTTTTTACTCCACAGCCTTAAAATCTAATAACATAAATATTAGGACTATTTATACTAGTTACAGGGAGTTTAAGATAAAAGGAAATCCTACTCCTAATCGCACAAGACTTATTTGTTTCACATAAATACTATTTTCTTTTATGACAAGTCTTCTTGTAAAAAGTATTCCTTTTCCTTCAAGCACAAGAACTTCCCAAAAGAGCATTTTCCTTTTCCGTTGAAGATTTCCCGTTCCATGCATGCTTATGATTGACTACGATTCGAGTCACAGTTGCACACCTACTTCCTAAACCGTTACAAGTCACCTTAAATTACATCGCTCAGAAAACCGCGATCCATACGCTGAAACAAACCACTTCTTCAATTCTTCATGGTCTTTAAACCTCCTTAAAACACCAACTTCAATCTTCCAAACGTATCCCACGTCTCCAGGAAGTTTCACATCAGTTGAGTCTCGTTTGGTTAACATTGGGTTTACTTAGGAATACAAGTCAAAACTTAACAATTCTCCTATTTGACTTGAATTCTCAAGACCTTTGTCCACAGCCATAATTCTTATCACCGAGAATCACCATACCCCACCACAAGGTATAACCACTTAGGAACGAACCATCCTAAGATTTTTCTTCACACATTTTTTTGTGTTCGTTGTTCCGGCACCATGTCGAAATAACTTGCTGAAATTGTGGTGCAACTCCTTAAGTCAGATTTCCAGGGAGCTCGTCAGCCATTAAAATCTTTGTCCACCATACATCTTTCATCACTTTCTAACCAATGCCTTGTGTACAATTATAGACCACTAGTAGCAACATATAATCTTCCATGGCCAGTGGGGAAAACTGCCAAAAGAATAAACATGTCCTTACATCACTTAACCATGTGAAAGACCTTCTGTCCTTGTATCACATACCTGGTGAAAGACTTGCTGCTAGAAACTAGGAGTGCTTTGCCGGATAAGCCCTACATCACACCAAAGACTACGAGCGTTCACTTTTTTTTTTTTTTTTTTCAAATCCACAATTAGCTCCTTGTGTCACCCAGATTGTATCTCTATGACTCGTACTTGTCACCACAAGCCAAACTTCTCCTCCATCAAAATTCTTCTTTTCATCAAACCCTTACCGAGTTTGAAACCATCTTTAAGACGTATCTCCTTTACTAAACCATACTAGGCAACCATGATCATCATTATCCCAATGCCACCAAGTCCTCTATACGATCTCCCGTAAAGGTTTGTCACTGCCATCGCCAAACCATATGGCTCTGATACCAATTATTGGGAATAATTCTGAACCGATAAATATGGAAACGTCGTGCCTAATATATGCCCATAACTCATAGCAATTAATAACGTCAATAAGTAGAAAAATAGATGAGAGAGAATAATCAATCACAACATAAGATATACGTGGAAAACCCAAATCGGGTAAAAAACCACGTGCCGTCAGGACGACAAAGAAAATTCCACTATATGATAAACTATTACAACCATATACTCGAGGATTAACTCTCTCACCTTAACCCCAAACCTCACTCACAAGATCCTCACCGAGTACTGATCGTGCCAAATATGTTGTATATTTCGGCCCTCAAATCCGTAACCTTTGTGTCATTTTCGTGCGTTTTAACGTTGCTTATGGGCTCTATGTTCGTATTTATAGGCATTTACCCATTTCCGGTGATTAGAGCGTATTGTGGGACTATCGGGCGAAAAAAGGACCAAGAGTTGCAAAAAGAGGGAGAAAAGCATCAGAGGCTACAACAGTGCGAGTCCTAATCGCACTTGACCCGCACTCATGCTCAGACCAGAGGACTTGATTGTTGAAAATAGATAAAGTGCGGGTGAGTGTGGGTCCCAACCGCACTTCACCCGCATTATTGCCTAGACCAGAGGACCTAATTGTTGAAAACAGATAAAGTATAGGTGAGTGCAGGTCCCAACCGCACTTTACCCGCACTATTGCCCAGACCAGAGGACCTGATTGCTGAAGATTGATAAAGTACGGGTGAGTGCAGGTCATCCAACCTCACTTCACCCGCACTATTGCCCAGATCTGGGAGTCCAAAGTCGAAGGAAATGATAAAGTGCGGGTGAGTGCGGGTCACTAATCCGCACTCCACCCGCACTCCCTCGTGTCAGATATCATTTTAAAGCTGATTTGTAACCTATTTTTGGGGGGACTATAAATAGAAAGTGTGTGTAATGTTTATATTAGCTTTTGACACTTAGAAATTCCAAAAATTGTAACTAGACCGAGGAATCCATTTCTTCTCATTTCATACACTTTCTACTCAACATCTAAGGGAATATCAAGGTGGAGATGATCTTCAAGGGTTATTTCTCTTTTTTACCCTTATTTTCATTATTGTAAATGAGTAGCTAAACCCCACTAAGGGGGTCTATGGATTGATTTGTGAATGATTGGGCTTTTTGTATATAAGCTTTATTTCTTTTATATGTCTATCTTCTATTGATTTATTCAAGAGTATGAATGGATTTCATTGGATTTACTTGTCTTAGATACACTCTCTTTGCAAGCTTCCCTTGGATTCTATCTTTTTAGGCAACTAGATATACATCATATGTAGTTGTTTATTGCTCGCATAAATAGATGGGATTCTCGTAATCCCGGCTCGATAACCACACTCTTCATCTAACTTCAAATGGGTGTTTGTTTTTATACATCCTAAGACGGCTCTCGTGAGAGGCTTAGAAGCCTCTTCTATACACCCTAGATTGGCTACACTAGTATTGGTTGAGCCCGAAATAGATATACAAGCTTCATTGTAAGGGTCCTAACCGAGTAACCAACACTATACACCCTAGATTGGTTGTTTATAAGGGATCAATCACTAGTAGGAGGCCTCATATACACCCTAGGTTGGCCCTTTGCTAGGGATAGATAACCAACCTATACACCCTAGGTTAGCTACATTCGTCAAAACGTGCATATTTACAAGTTTATTACATTTGCCCAAATGTTTGCTTACTAATCCGTTAACTCCCTAGTCTCCATCATATCTATCTTTCGTTACATTCATATTCCATTTTTAGTTACATTTCTACTTTCGTATTAAGTATATGCTATTTCACATTTCAACATCATCAACCATTTATCTTTATTGCATTAATATCACTTAAGTATCGATTAGTTTGAGCTAAATTCCAATCTTTGTGGACGACCCTTGCTTGCCACTATACATGTGTTTTCAAAACCCTTATAGGCAATACTAGGTTTACAAATAGTGTTTGACAAGAGAATTTACATACAAACGACCCTTTGTCAAGTACCCCCACAATATCCCTTAGGTCTCCCCTGAATATCATCCACGGATCTCTAACTTGATCTACTGATATTCCCCAGGATCTCTCCCCAGATATTCCCTTGGGTCTCCCCGGATCTCACCACACTCTCTCTGATGTTACATGGTATTCTTTTTGCTCCACAGCCTTAGAATCTAATAACATAAATATTATGACTATTTATACTAGTTACAGGGAGTTTAAGATAATAAGAAATTATACTCCTAAACGTACAAGACTTACTTGTTTCACATAAATACTATGTCCTTCTATGACAAGTCTTCTTGTAAAGAGTATTCCTTTTCCTTCAAGCACAAGAACTTCCCAAAAGAACACTTTCCTTTTCCGTTCCACGCATGCTTATAATTGACTATGATTTGGGTCACGGTTGCACACCTGCTTCCTAACCCGTTACAAGTCACCTTAGAAAACCGCAATCAATACGCTGAAACAAACCACTTCTTTAGTTCTTCACGGTATTCAAACCTCCCTAAAACACCAACTTCAATCTTCCAAACGTATCCCACGTCTTTAGGAAGTTTTACATCAGTTGAGTCTCGTTTGGCTAACATTGGGTTCACTTAGGAATACTAGTCAAAACCTAACAATCCTCTGCCAAGGTTGCACTGGTCTGCAGCGCTGGTCCGGCGCAAGACAACTAGCACACTACGCTGGTGTGCGCGGGTAAGTGGACCAGCGCACTGCACACATACTCAAATCATATATAAAAATTGTGCAAGTGTGAATTGTGAAATACATACACTTAAAATGCAATAATCACACATGCATGCTAGAGTAGTGTGTGTGCGTGTGCATGTGTGCATGTGTGCAACTAAATCTCTTCAATTAAGAGTCAAGGCAAGTAGACTACCTTCTTTGAAACACTTGATGTCCACAATGAGGTCTTTTAGCATTTGAGGAGAATTTCTTCAATCATAAGCTACCATTACATATTTGAACCCCATTGTGATTTTATCAATGAAATAAGTCAATCAAAAAGTGAGGCACTTACAATATAGTACCGCTACAGTGTTGTGAACAGTGCTGCTAAAAGAAAGAGACCGGAAAATCCCTTGGTTCCGTCGAAAGAACCACCGAAAAAGAAGATTCAGAATCCTAAGCCTAAGCCATGCAAGAACGAGAAACCCTAGAAAAAAGCTGTATGATATCCATTCTATTTTGTGAACCAATGTTTTTCTCATTTTTATATTTCTCCATGTCACTTTATCTTCCAAAGCCTCTTATATATTTGATAAACTAAAATTATTTTTTAAATTAAAATATTATTCTCATTTTTATAATTATTCAAAATTATTTAAAAATTTATTTTAACATTTAATGGTTTATTATTTGAATAGAATAATATCTATTAGAAAATAAGGGAAAAATAATAATAATAAGAAATTCAAAATTTTCACTTGTGCCCATGGTGGCCTCCGGAGACAAGGATCTGCGAAATCCATGGGACATCATGCACAATGGAGGCAAGTAATATCACTTCCTTATCATTTATTTTTATTATGCATAAGTATGTTCAATTACAAAAAGGAGGAAATACCCCTTTTTAGTCAAAAAAAATAAGGAGGTTTATTGTTTTTACCCAGCATTAGTATTTTTATTGTTTCTACCCAATAATTGTTGTGAAGACCTAAATGCCCATAATTATTTTCTTTACCTCTTCTCTCTCCTTTGGTCAGAATCTTTTTTTTCTTCCTTCTCTTTCTCTTCAATCTCTTCTCTCTCTCTCTCTCTCCACCACAATTTTTTTTTTTGCAACTAGATCTCCTCTCTCACACCTCTCTCCTCTTTAATCCAAGCATTTTTTGGTTCATCTTCTCTCTCCTTTGGTTTGCAAATTTGGGTTGTGTTTGATAGCTGGAACAGTGGTTCGGATTTGAGTGTTAGCTGTTGATTTTAAGGGTGGTTGTGGTTATGTTTAAGTTTGGTTATTGTTTGTTTAAAAAAAATTCAGATGTCATTTTGTTTAAAAATTTTCTAGATTATGTTTGTTAATTTTTTTTTTTCCAGATTTGATTTTGTTTAAAGAAAAATTACAGGGTTTTTTTTTATTTTGAAAATTTTCAGATTATGTAATTTGTTAAAAAAAATTTCTAGAATATGTTTTTTTTAAAAAAAAATTTTTCCAGATTTTGTTCCATTGAAACAAAAATTCCTTCCTAAAAAAATAACATTTACTAGAGATACATTGTTTCAAAGATTTTTTAATTTTGTTTTTTTTGTATGAGAAAATCTAGAAAATTTCCAAATCTATTCAAATATGGAAATTTTTCTAGATTTCTTTAAACACACCAGGACAACTTAATTTAACACACCATGGAAAATCAATTATACACACCAGGGCAACACCAAATTAAACACACCAAGTCTAACACAATTAAACACATCCGGGAGGAAGAAGAAGAATACTAGAGGTCTGGGAAGAAGAAGAAGAAAAAGGACAAAAAAAATAGAGAAAAATAGTTGGTTTTTTTTTTTTTTTTTTTTCCAGGAAGAAGAAGAAGAAGATAAAGAAAAAAAAAATAGAGATTTTTATTTATTATTATTTATAAAGAAGGGAAATTTTGTCCAAATAGTGGATATTTTGGTAGAAACAATAAAAAATGCTAATCTTTGGTAAAAACAATAAACCCACTAATTTTATAGTTAGTTTTAAAGTTCTCCCTACGTACAAAAAGAATATCTCCCATCACAATTTCTTCTTCTCCCTAACATTATTATGTAAATTTTTGTCATTTGAATAAATTTAAAAGTTGAAAGAAAAGAACTTCAAAGCATTAATGCTCTTCAATTTCTAGAGATCATAGCAAACTAACGTCATATAGATCCTTATCACGAAGCATGCTTGATGAAGAATACTCTCGAGTCCCATCTGTAGTTTGAAGAGAAACTGAGGAATCTTTCCAAGATCCATCCATTGACATGCTACTCTGTGACTGATTTTCTTGAGAGAATGTTGTGACACGAGTTTGGCTGTCCTATGATAGTATCTCAAAGGCTTTGAACCTTGCATCCTGGTAATCTGAACTGTGCAATATAATTTGTGCTTGGACCGGAACCTTGCCTTCGAGCATGCTAACTACAACAGACGTGGATGGTCTGAGAGTGGGAGATGGATTGGTGCATATAAGAGCTATGTTAAGCATCCCCACAAGGACTATTCCCTAGAAATTTTCGAACCAAGAATTGGATCCACAAGTTTAAGAAGGTTCCCCTGTTCTTGCAGTACATATGCCTACAATAATGTGCATAAAAAGGAACAAATGTTATTTGTAATCTCGAAGCAAGAATTGTAAATGTTAAGTGTAATAAATTTATCAAAAATAATATATATATTCCATCAAACAAAGCAGGATAGATGATTTTGGCTTTGTTCTTGATTTTGAAAGCAAGACAATATTATGAAGGCTAATTGGCACAGATGTCCCCTAAACTCTTTAAAAATTTGCACATTGCCCCCTGAACTTTTTTTTTCGGCAGTAAACCCCCTAAACTAACGGAAATTTGCAAAAGCTGACAGAATGGCAACGGAAGTCACATTCCGTCTATTTTCAAGTCACGTGCCTGTCACGTGTGTTCCATAGTACAAATCATTAACAAGAACTAATTACAACAACCTCCCCTAAGGTTTTCCCTAATACTTTTTTTAAAAAGAAAAATAAATATTTTTTTTAAAAGAATATAATTTAAATTTTTAATTTTTTCAATAAATAGATTTAAAAAAAAAAAAAAAACATTGATCTGCACCGTCCATCACCATGATGGATGTTGGAGATCAAATTAATTTAAAAAAACGAAAAAAAAAATTAAACTAAACTTTTGTTTTAAAAAAAAACGAAATTAAAAAAATTTATTAAAAAAAAAAAAAGATTGCTCAAGAAGAAAGCCTGTGCTTGATGATTTGTTAATATTAGTTTTGAAATCCCCAGTACGACATCAAGTTCACATTTCCATTAAAAAGAAGAAGAAAAAAAAAACAATTGATGGAGATTGATGATTTATTGATTTATTTTAATAATTTATTTTAAAAAAAGTTAACCAAAAATAATTGAGTTGGTGACTTGGTGTACAGATCTCGAGAAACCCAACACATCCTTCCTCTCTCCTTCATCATCAAACCCAAATAACCCTTCCAATCGGTGGAGATTAAAAAAAATTAATAAAAAAAAATTGGGAAGAGATCTGGAAATTTTCCAGATCACTCTACCCCTCATCCTTCCTCTCTCTTTCATGAGGCTTCATCTCCTCGCCCACATCCAGATTTCTTAATCACTCTTCTTAAAGATCCTCTACAACACAAACACTTCGACCACATCCAATTCGATTCCTCCAAACAACACCACCTCTCCGATCGAATTTCCTCTCAATGGAACCTCTTCTAGCTTTCCTCTCCACCGCCGCCGCCGTCTACACCATCGCCGCCATCTACACCGTCAAACAAATCTCCTTCAGATATGGAGCCGAATCACTCCTCTCCGTATCTGGATCTGCTCCATCTCTGATAGATGAAGCGGCTCCATCTTTTCATCAGAGTTGGAGAATTTTTTTTTAGTTTTTTTTAAAAAAATTGATGAATAATGAGGTTTGGTGATAATTGTGGGATTGTGGTGTTGAATTTTGTTGTGTATGGAAAGAGATTGAGAAATAAAAAAAAATAAAAGTAAAAAATTGTGGTATTTATGAAGATGAAGAAATATGGTGTGGATTGTGGAAGTTGAAGATGAATTTTTTTTTCTTTATTTAATTTGTTTTTGTTGTTTGATGAAGATGGATGGTTGAGCAATTAATATGTATTGTTGGATCATTTTGTTTTTGTTGGAGACGATTATGTTTGCTTGTTTTTGTTGTTTTTCTTGAATTGATTAGTAATTTTTTTTTTCTCTAAATGCTCATCCACCATACCTGACAGACGATGATGGAAGGTTGAGCAATCTATTTTTTTAAAAAATTTTTTTTTTTTAATTTCGTTTTTTTTTTTAAACAAAAGGTTTTTTTGTTAATGCTTCAGACAACTCCTCGGCTTCAGACGCATCTACAATAACAGTGACCTGATTTTAAACAAAGAATTTAAATTATAAAAGACCAGTCCAAGTAAGAATGAAGAAGATGGAGACATGGAATACTGTTTTTTTTTAAACAAAAGTTTAGTTTAATTTTTTTATTCATTTTTTTTTAAATTAATTTGATCTCCAACGTCCATCAAGGTGATGGACGGTGGAGATCAATCTTTCGTTTTAAAAAAATAAAAACTATTTATTGAAAAAATTAAAAATTTAAATTATATTCTTTTAAAAAAATATTTATTTTTCTTTTTAAAAAAAGTATTAGGGAAAACCTTAGGGGAGGTTGTTGTAATTAGTTCTTGTTAATGATTTGTACTATGGAACACACGTGACAGGCACGTGACTTGAAAATAGACGGAATGTGACTTCCGTTGCCATTCTGTCAGCTTTTGCAAATTTCCGTTAGTTTAGGGGGTTTACTGCCGAAAAAAAAAGTTCAGGGGCAATGTGCAAATATTTGAAGAGTTTAGGGGCCATCTGTGCCAATTAGCCTATTATGAATGATGTATAAACCAAGAAACTATATATGAAAGTGAAGAATGCAATTAATTTAGATTACCCAATCAAGAAGATAAACAAATTCAGGAGCCATATAGCCTCTAGAGAAAAAAAATATATCAAAACATATAACTTAATTAAGACCATGTGATGAAGTAGTAGCTAAGGCAATGGAATACATGGAGTTGGGGGCGAATTCGTATTTGGGTCACGTGGACCAACCAAATCCGGGCTAAACTTCGTGGACCTCTACAGAGGACATATGGGGTCAGATCGTCTACTATAATATGTTTCCGGAAAGCCCAAGACGAGCCCTACAGATGTTATGAAGACTCTGTCCTCCGTAACAGATCACAATTGGCCCAAATTCGGCCATCTATCTTGTTGCATGAAAACTTGAGCTGGACGTTGTTAAGTCCTTGTTAGTTTCATTTTTAGTTTCCTATTTAGTTTAGGATTGAGTCTTGGAGTCTTTTTAGAATTATGTTATTTGAGAAGTCTGAATCTGTTAGGATTCAAGGATTTAAGCTTTTAGGATTAGTTTTGAAGAGTTTGAATCCGTTTAGGATTCAAGGTTTTGAGCTTTTAGGTTTAGTTTGTTTTCCTATTTAAATTCATTGCAATTAGTTGTTTGTTTCTTAGTTGTTGAATTAATAAAAATTAAAGAGTTTACTCTTTTATCATCCATTTTCAAAATCCTGTGTGGGTCAACGAATTTAAAGCCTGATATTCTGGCACCTGTGCACGGATCAACAGAATATTGGTAGGTTGCTTTTTGAATTGTTCTTGCGACTTTTTCTCGTAGACGCTTCTGCTACATCAATTTGGTATCAGAGCCAGGTTCGCTCGAGACGACATTGACATGGTGCAGATGACAAGTCCACCAAATCGGATCCCTGTAGATGAAGCCAACGAACGTGACTGCTTGGCACAATTAGAGCAGCAGGTTGCACACTTAGCAAAGCAGATTGCTATGTTATGGGCTAACCAAAACCCGTTCCGGGGTCTAAACCCTAATTTGAGTAGTTACAGTAAGCCTGAAGAAAATGATGAGGAGGAATCCGATCCTTCATTGTTCTACAATGAGACATGTCTATCTGAGGAATCTTTTGCTGATTTTGATCTACCACCGGTCTTTGTTGAAGAGATATTTGAAAAAGAGTCTGTGAGTAATTTGGGATTTATGGATTATTTTTGTGAATCACTCGTTTCTCACCATAAAGATTCATCAGTTTATCTTTTGTTGTCAAAAGTGATGATTAATGAATTTGTTTCATTCCATTGGAGCGATTGGATGGACATCATGACAAGAATCGAAGAATTTAGAGTTCGTCGTATACGATCTCAACTGTTAGCACAAAAACATTTTATACAGGTTTCTAGGATGAAGGTAGTCAAAATTCGAGAACAAATTTTCACCAACTTGAAGAGAATGATGCAGCAGCAGCAGCTAAGGCAATGGAATACATGGAGCAGGTGGCGAATTCGTATTTGGGTCGTGTGGAACAACCAAATCCGGGCTGAACTTCGTGGAACTCTATAGATGGAATATGGGGTTGGATCGTCTATTATAATATGTTTCCGGAAAGCCCAAGACAAGCCCTACAGATTTTATGAAGACTCCACCCTCCGTAACAGATCACAACATGCCCAAATTTGGTCATCTATCTTGTTACGCGAAGACTTGAGCTGGACATTCCGGGCTGAACTTCGTGGACCACTACTGAGGGCATATGGGGTTGGATCGTCTATTATAATATGTTTTCAGAAAGCCTAAAATGAGCGCTACAAATATTTTAAAGACTCCTCCTCCGTAACAGATCACAATAGGCCCAAATTCGGCCATCTATCTTGTTGCACAAAGACTTGAGCTGGAAGTTGTTGAGTCCTTGTTAGTTTCCTTTTTAGTTTAGGATTGAGTCTTGGAGTCTTTTTAGAATTATGTTATTTGAGAAGTCTAAATCCGTTAGAATTCAAGGTTTTAAGCTTTTAGGTTTAGTTTTGAAGAGTCTAAATCCATTTAGGATTCAAGGTTTTGAGCTTCTAGGTTTAGTTTGTTTTACTATTTAAATTCATTGCAATCAGTTGTTTGTTTCTTAGTTTTTGATTAATAAAACATAGAGAATTGTTTCTCAACTATCCAACTACTACATCTTTATGAAGATTGGACTATTTGAAGCCTGACAACAATCCTTCGTGCTCAAAGTTGATCATTGCCAGTAGGTTGCTTTTGGAATTAGTCTTGCGAGTTTTTCTCATTATAGCTTCCGCTACTACTACATCTTTGCGAAGATTGGAGTATCTAAAGCCTAACAACAATCCTTCATGCGCGAAGTTGATCATTGCTAGTAGGTTGCTTTTTGAATTAGTCTTGCGAGTTTTTCCCGTTATAGCTTTTGCTACATCACCATGCCACTAGTCAATTAAGATTTAGAAGAACATCTAATTAGAACATTTCCATATGTGAGAGAGAGAGAGAGAGAGAGAGAGAGAGAGCTCAAATTGTTCCAGCTATTCTTGTACTGATATGGGTATTCTATTCTTCATCAAGCTTTGCTAAACCAAAATCAAATATCTTAGCATTTAAATCGATGTCAAGAAGCATATTGGATGCCTAAATATCTCTGTGAACTATTTTCAACCTCAATTCCTCATGAAGATAAGCTAATCCCCTTGCTATTTGTATGCATATCTTCTGTCTTGTTTTATAGTCCAAGTTAAGCTTTTCTTCCTCTTTGCCTAAATAGAAGAAAATAGGGGTTAGAGACAATTTAATCCTATTTAATTAAAAAAATTCCAACAAATGGTGCATTAGATGTTAGTGATGCAATACCGAAAGTGCACGAGCAAGACTGTTGTTTTCAAGGTATTCATATACAAGTAGTAATTGATTTCCTTCAATACAGCAGCAGAAACGCTTCACAAGATTTCGATGTTGTGAGGCCGATATCATAGCAAATATAAGATGTCCATAAACACCTTTTTCAAGAATAGAAGTGGTTCATTTTCCTACCCAGTATAAGTGGACCTCTAGAGTGCTACCATTAACCCATACATCATTAAATTCCTTAGTGATGCCTATTCCACAGAATGAAAAACCACCACATCTTCTGAAGAAGCCAAATCAAAGCGAATCACTGCAAAAGCATTAGACACTAGGACCACAGAACGTGCCAAAGAAACTGGCCGAAACTCCATACGAGTAGAAGAAACCTAGACTCATTACCAACCACAACCGACCAAACCTGAATTAGAGTCAACATACCCATACCCGAAGAAACATTGCCACACTTGTTCCATCTACAAGCATGAGATAAATGCCCATTGGAAGAACAAGTTGAGCAAAAAGTAGGGAGATTCTCATACTCAACCATAATGAACGAACTATGAGAATCATCCCTCTCCAATAACAAAGAGGTCGAAGGTGACGAAGAGACATCAATATTCACAAGCACTCTAGCAAAATGCCCAAAATCACTATCAATAGTGGCTTTGTACAACCTCAGAGGAATACCTATACCTCTAGCTAAATCTGAAATAATCTTTGGATGCCAGTATTCCCAGGAGAGATTATAGAACCTGACCCTGACCTATAGTGAACAATACCATGAATAGTACCGCTACAGTGTTGTGAACAGTGCCGTTGAAAGAAAGAGGCCAGAAAATCCACTGGTTCTGTTGAAAGTACCACCGGAGAAGAAGATTCGGAACCCTAACCCTATGCCATGCAAGAACAAAAAACCCTAGACAAAAGTTGTATGATATCCATTCTGTTTTGTGAACCAATGTTTTTCTTATTTTTATATTTCTCCATGTCACTTCATCTTCCAAAGCCTCTTATATATTTGATATATTAAAAATACTGTTTATATTAAAATATTATTCTAATTTTCACCTGTGTCCATGGTGGCCTCCGGAGATGGGGATTTGCAAAATCCATGAGACAGCATGCACAATGGAGGTAAGTAATATCACTTCCTTATAATTTACTTTTATTATGCATAAGTATGTTCAATTACAAAAAGAATATCTACCAACACAATTTCTTCTTCTCCCTAACATTATTATGTAAATTTTTGTCATGTGAATAAATTTAAAATTTGAAAGAAAAGAACTTCAAAGCATTAATGCTATTTCTAGAGATCATAGCATATTAATGTCATATAGATCCTTATCAAGAAGCATGCTTGATGAAGAATACTATCGAGTCTCATCGGTTGTTTGAAGAGAAACTAAGGAATCTTTCCAGGGTCCATCCATTGACATACTACTTTGTGACTGGTTTTCTTGAGAGAATGTTGTGACACGGGTTTGGCTGTCCTGTGATAGTATCTCAAAGGCTTTGAACCTTGCATCCTTGTTATCTAAACTGTGCATGATAATTGGTGCTTGGACTGGAACCTTGCCTTCGAGCATGCTAACTACAACAGACATGGATGGTCTGAGAGTGGGAGATGGATTGGTGCATATAAGAGCTATGTTAAGCACCCCTAAGGCCTCTTCCTTGGAAATGTTCGAACCAAGAATTGGATCCACAAGTTTAAGAAGGTTCCCTTGTTCTTGCAGTACATATGCCTATAATAATGTGTATAAAAAGGAACAAATGTTATTTGTAATCTCAAAGCAAGAATTGTAAATGTTAAGTGTAATAAATTTATCAAAAATAATATATATATTCCATCAAACAAAGCAGGAAACAGGATTTTGGCTTTGTTCCTGATTTTGAAAGCTAGACAATATTATGAATGATGTATAAACCAAGAAATCATATATGGAAGTGAATAATGCAATTAATTTAGATTACCCAATCAAGAAGATAAACAAACTCCTCCTTTGGCCTGTAATTAGTGTTGCTCTTCCCACTAACAATCTCCAATGCTACAACTCCGAAGCTATACACGTCTGCCTTGTCAGTCAAGTAACCCCTCATCGCATATTCAGGAGCCATATAGCCTCAAGAGAAAAAAATAATACCAAAACATATAACTTAAGACCATGCCACCAACCAATTAAGATTAGAAGAAGAACATCTAATTAGAACCTTTCCATGTGTTCTTCTTAGAACCTTTCCATGTGTGTGTGTGTGTGTGTGTGTGTGTGTGTGTGTGTGTGTGTGTGTGTGTGTGTGTGTTGATGCGCTGAAAATTGGTACGCGATAGTTCTATAAACTACTGTTAATGATTGGACGTGCGAGTTTTTACCCTCTCGCAAGTATACGAATCGTTCGCCACGTATAGTGGTTACGAGTAAGGGTATCGTTCCCACGGAGGAAGTGTTTACTATATATATATATATATAATATTTACACTATATACACTAATTACATGCAAGAAAATAAATAGCAATTGTCACAAACAATTAAACTAACTAATCTAAGATTACACTAACAAAACCTTAATCTAATTACCACTAAGTTAACTAATTCTAACTACAACTAAGGGTTGTCAATCCTTAGCAATTAATTAATCTAATCACTAAACTTACCAATAACAATTAACTAAATTAACTAATTAACTAAACTAATTACCACTAATGCAAAGTTATGCAAGAGTGATAATGAGATATGTTAGGGAACTAATGAATCATGCAAATCACCTAATTACTAGTTGATAACAATTAAGCACTTCAATTATAGGTTAACTTAAATTAAGCAAGGTTTGCATTAATCAAGTAAATCCTATTTTACATGTTAACAATTGGATTAATCAATTAACAAGCATATATCAATTTAAGCTCAATATCAAATATAGATACAACTAGTTCATAGATATAATACATAAATACACCAAATTCTTAACATAGCTATTTAATTACACATCAATAACAAACTAAGGAAATAAGAGAGACAATAGAGACAACCCAATGATGTTGGTGTAGTCTTCAAGCTAGCTCACTCATCTTGCTTCCCCAAGCTTGGAATCAACATGTGGATGCCTTGTATTGAGATTGGTGGCTAGAAAACCACCTTACACACTAGTTAAAAGCTAAGTGAAGTGGTGTGAGTTTATTCTAAGCTATTATAGGTTGGTAGGGTAATTTGGGTGATTATTTGGATATTAGGGATATGTTTAGGTTTAGGGAAAGGTGAATATATATAGTAGGGAAGGTTTGGGAGAGTTTGGACATGTAAAAACCCAAGGTCGGTTAAGTTGGCGGGTTCAATCCACCAAGTTCACGGGTTCTTGCCCGCCGTCGGAAGTCACCGTGGAAAAATGGATGTTTCCCGCGAGTTTGTACCTTCTGGACTGCGGGAAAGAAGTCGCCACATGAACCCGCGGTCTTTCGGCGAGTTTGGACCGTCTGGATTGCGGGCAAGAGGCCGCCGAACCAAGCTTGCAAGCTTGCACATCCATGGAGACTTGGAGGTCTTGGATGGCATGGAAAATGTTTGCATGGGATGCCAAAAATGGGTCCATCATGACCGCCGGGAAGAGGGCTGCCGATCTAGGCAGGAAATCGCCGGAAAAATGGTCGAAAAATGGTCGAAATCAGTCAGGTAAGTCGCCGGGTCAATCGGGTCTGAACCGGGTCAAACGCGGGTCGGGTCAACCCGGCTGCATGAAGAAGACGACCTGCGTCATGTTGACAGCAGGCTTGCGCAATCACTCCTCAAAACGACGTTGTTCTGAGCGTGACGTGGCAGGCTGATCTGTGCTTTGGCTGGCAAATTACAATTTGCACCCCTGTCTTCTCCCTTAATCACAGAATGGTCAATATTTCTCCGAATATTGCACTTTAGCCCCTAATTTCTCCATAATTACCACAATGCCCCTGAACTTCCCTAATTCTCTGAAACACTTATTAACACCCTATTAAATACACAAAAATGCTCGGAAACAAATACAAAAGATAGGAAAAGGGAGCACTAAATGTGAACATTTGGAGCGCGATCATGTGTGTGTGTGTGTGTGTGTGTGTGTGTGTATGAGAGCTCACATTGTTCCAGCTATTCTTGCACTGATATGGGTATTCTCTTCTTCATCAAGCTTTGCTAAACCAAAATCAGATATCTTAGCATTTAGATTCATGTCAAGAAGCACATTGGATGCCTTAATATCTCTGTGAACTATTTTCAACCTCGATTCCTCATGAAGATAAGCTAATCCCCTTGCTATTTGTATGCATATCTTCTTTCTTGTTTTCCAGTCCAAGTTAAGCTTTTCTTCCTCTTTGCCTAAATATAAGAAAATAGGGGTTAGAGACAATTTAGTCATAGTTAATTAAAAAAATTCCAACAAATGGTGCATTAGATGTTAGTGATGCAATACCAAAAAGTGCACGAGCAAGACTATTGTTTTCAAGGTATTCATATACAAGTAGTAATTGATTTCCTTCAATGCAGCAGCCATAAAGCTTCACAAGATTTGGATGCTGTAAGGCCGATATCATGCCAATCTCATTCACAAATTCACGATTTCCTTGCTTCGATCTAGAGGAAAGCTGCTTAACAGCAATTACTGCACCATCTAACAGTGTACCCTGTGATCAAGCAGCTAAAATTTTCAATATACTATTTTCCGGTGTGTATACACAGATTGGAAAACCGTGGTTACCTTGTAAACGGGCCCAAATCCTCCTTCACCAATCTTACTTGTAGGGTAAAAATTATGGGTAGCGTCTTTAATTTGCCTAAGGGTGAAATAACCGGTTTGAAGATCAAGCGCACGAAGTTCTATACCAGGAAAAGAAAATGAAATTCAACAAAACAAGAATGCAAGAAGAGTGGATAAGATATCTGACTCTTATTTTAATGTCAATAATATTGCAAACATATCTGACTCCTACAAGATTTGTAAACCAACAGGAAAGTACTTAATATGCAGATATTTTTGCATTAATATCGATCTTATTACCTTTGTTTTCGAGGTCTTTTTCCCCAAAGCAACCTTTCATCCAGAGTAAAACAAACAACAGTACAACAGCAGCACATGAAGCAACTATGATGCCAACAATGGCTCCAGCAGATAAGCCCCGAGTATGAACTTCAAAGTCTACAAGAAGAAAAAGAAGTTACGGTACAAGTTGGAAGAAAAGAAAAGAGGGAGGCTCCGTAGAGAAGATAAACATACTTGGTGTGATTGTAATAGCAGATATAAGAGGTCCATAGACACCTTTTTCAGGAATGGAAGTGGTTCCTTTTCCTGCCCAGTATAAGTGGACCTCCAGAGTGCTACCATTAACCCATACATCATTAAATTCCTTAGTGATGCCTATTCCAACGCCTCCAGCTTCCTCGGCAATATTGAAGTCTTTAAGAACTAATTTTCCCTGTGTACGTAAATCCCTATGATAAGTATATACTTGGAACTAAATTCTAACAATAAAGAGTATATATTTCACCTGAATGGACACATCAAATATACGCCTTCCATGGCTGGCAAATGTCTGATCATCGGTAAACATAATTTCAGCAAAGTGCAGCATCACTTTATAACTGCCTTTCCGCATACACAGGCCATAATACTTAAGTGATTCCAGTGAAAGCCGTGCAGTCTTGTAATAGTCAGCACCAGTTACATTCAAATCAAATTCGTTGGTTGCTAGGGAATTTGCATCTTCATTTCCCATGTAAACCCCTGTACTGCTATAAGCCCACCTGGTTTCTATAGGAGCAAAGTTTGATTGGCCCTTTGTGTTTAAGTCTTCTTCGTAATTGTTTCCCTCAACTAAGATTTTTTTTTCCTCCGCAATTGATGAACAAGGAATGGTCTACAAATGCAAAGGAAATATAAGTCGAATTACGTGGTTTTTGCAATTCACAAACCCATAATGTTACATCTAATTATGCTTACGTTTGGCTTCTGCATGGCAGGGAAGGCCTTTCATCAAACACCAAGGAATTCTAGCAGTTGACAATTTATGTTTGGTTAATCATTTATTTTTCAATTACAATTTGAAAAGGAAATAAAGTAAGTTGAAACCTTACTACGAAAAAATTTAGATCAATAAACTTACGATTTGTTATGCGAGGATGAAGAACTGGACACTAAGTTCCTGTAAAGTGACCAAGGCAGGATTATATACAACAGGAGACTATTTGAAATTGTGGAAACTGATATAAGAGACTATGCACATATAAAGAGACGTACACATCGGATTGTTGACAACTAGCTCGAGGTGAACTGGTAAAATTGTTATAAGATAAATCCCTGCAATAGATTTTCCATGGAATTGACAATTAATATTAATTGCAGAAGCAAAAACAACTATATAAATTAAAAATGAATAATAGATCATAACACATTACAGATTCATAACTTTATGTCCAAATAAATTAAAGATGATAGGTTGAAAAATGACTTACATATTCCGTTTGCTAGTCAATATCCAATCAGGTATGGCTCCAGTCAGCTTGTTGTTTGTCAGAAAACTAAATCAGAAAAGCATTATATCAAAACACTAGCAAAAAGGCAATCATAGAAGCTTTCGATGAATGAAAATATAAATAGAATGCTTGTTAGAGGAGTAGATGTCAAGTGCTTGCATATTTGAACTGAACAAATTTATTCATTAACTTACAAGAAATCTATTTTTATCAAACTATCGAGTGTTGCTGGAATTTGACTGCTCAACTGATTGAAGCTCAAGTCTCTACAAAAATAAAAAAAAAATAGGTCGACATAAGAATAAAGAGTTTCCCTATTAACCATTTTCAAGATATAGAACAAAAATGTGCATCTCTATGGAATAAAAAAACATCCATCAAAACACTTACAACAGTTTTAATGATTTCATTTCTGCAATGTATGATGGGATTCCACCGGTAATCAAGCAATTTCTTAGTACCCTGAGTCATAGAAATAGAAGCAATATTGATGAGCCACATGGGATGATTTAATGCAGTAAATTAATTCAATATGTACTCACAATCTTTTCATCATTTTCATGTCCTTCAAATTGGGGAACTTCGATCTTGCTCCAGTCAAATCTGATATCCTCCTTAAAACAAAAATGTACCATAAAAAATTATGAATTGTTCCATCTTTCAAGTTTCTTTTTTTTTTTTTTTTCAAATTCTTATTATTCATAAGACAAACAAACTGAATATATCATCTACTACACGTGGGATCGAATGCTTACAATTCTTCTAAGTTGGTCAACAGAGAAATACTCGAAGGAATGGGTCCTTTCATGGATGTGCCCTGCAAATCCCTGCAATATATTGATTCAACATGTCTTAGATATATAGCTGCAAAATACAATACAGTACAAAATGAATGCAATGGATCGAATACAAAACTCACAGTATTGTAAGTTTAGTCCAGTTCCCAATGAAATCAGGTATCTTCCCGGTCAAGTTACTCCCATCTATCCGATTGAAAGCAGTATTAAGAGATGAGAAATTTCCAGACTCCTGAACAATAAATTTGCACACATTAAATCACTTACAAAGCAGTTAAATTCTTCAGATTTCCAAATGATTCTGGTATTGAACCTGAAAAATTGTTTGCAGAAGAGAGGGTTAATTATAAGTTCGGCTGAAGAAGTTTCTTGATTCTTCTGTAAAAGAATATGAGGACAGAAGCCTTACAATCTTCTTAAGTTGCTCAATTTTCCAAAGTTTTTATGAAGAGATCCTTGAAGCTGATTGTCATCCAAGACCCTAGAAAATGAAACCTAAATTGTCATGATGTTGTACATCATCAAGTGTAGCAATTTAGGGCAGAGCTTTTTTCAAATGACTTACAGCTCCTCAAGTGTAGCAATTTCACCAATTTCCCAAGGAATTGAACCACTTAGACCATTTCCCTGAAATGACCTACAATGTTTTTACGAACAGATAATTAATTGACCTAAATGAATAAATGGAATTCATAGACTAGTACTTCAAATAAATAAAAAATGAAAATAGTAACCAAACTTACAAAGTGGTAAGATTTTTAGCTGAGAAAAAAACATGGGGATTGATCCATTGATAAGATTGCGAGTCATATCACTGTTAAAAAAAACAAACAAACAAATTTCAGTTGACTGAAATATGGTAATGTGAAGATAGAAGGAACATGCATGGACTTACAGTTCTCGGAGAAAAGTGAGGTCTCCAAATTCTTCAGGTATAGTTGTTGCTAATATGTTTAGACGCTTAAGCTCACTGTCAGTCACGTCATACAAGTAAACAATGAAAAATAAAAATCAATTATACATATATATTAGTGAATAGTGATGAGGTAATTAAGGAGATGATGAGACATACATATTAGTGATATGACAAACAGTATTGTCGGTGAAAGAACAATCACATGTAATATTCCTTAGGATTTTCTCTTTGGTAATAGTAATGTTCCATCCACCATCGGTGCAAGAAGATTGCTTCACTTCAACATTTTGCAACTGCAGTTTTCTGAAAATTGTTTGGAGAGTTTGCACTGTTTTTTGCATCCAAATCAATTAGATAAAAATAATAATCGAGAATTGATGGTCTGAATTTTGAAAAATAATAATAGTATTCACCAGATATAACCACTGCACGATTGAAATGCTGAAAGTATAGTTTAAAGCGAGGGTTGTAAATAACCTTATAAATAACCTACGGACTTTAGATAAAATATCAATTAAATCCTATGGTTTGAAAAATCAACAAAATATATATATATATATATATATATATATATATATATATATTTGTCATTACCGTTAGTTGATTTTGTTAAATCTAACGGAATATAATAATTTAAGTGAATTTTAGAGTAAAAATAATTTAGAAATAAAAAATTTATATTTAATTGTTTTAAAAAGAGGAAATTTCACTAAAGTCCCTACTTTTAAGTAAAATTCCACTTTTTAAACGTCTTTGTCATATTTACAACTTTAGTCCCTAATGTTTTCTAAAATACATCACTTTAGCTCTTTCGTCAGTCAAAGGTTAGTCAAACTTAATGGAACTAGGGTTATTTTGGTCTTTTGAACAAAAACACATGGCAACCAAATTTTAATTTTTATTTAAAAAAAAAAAAAAAAATCAATGGATCTCCACTATTAGATCTTGAACAATCCAATGGTTGGATCTCCACTAATTCGATGACAGAAATCTACTATAGATCTCCATCATTGAGTGATGAAGATTCTTCAATGGACCTCGATGAAGATTTTGTCACTGAGCAATGAATATTTTTAAGTGATGTATTTTAGAAAAACTAGAGACTAAAGTTGCTAATATGAGAAACACGTTTAAATAGGCCACATTTCGTCAAAAAGTATGGATTTTAGTGAAAGTTTCCCTTGTAAAAAGTAAAAATATATTATAACTAAACAATAAAATCATAAATAATTTTTTTTTTTAAATAATAAATATAACTTTCACATACACATATCTATCTTGAAAATGTGCACGTTATATACATAGTTTTTGTTTCTATATTAAATATTATTTGGTTTTTATTTTTAATTTTTTAATGTTAAGGATTTAATTTTTTTTATTCATAATAAATCTTATACTTTTTGAAGAAGTTGATTTAATTTTTACTAGTATATTTTTTTATTCAATTATACAGTAAAGGTCCAAATAGTCATATTTCATTAGAGTTGACCTAAATCAACTAACGGTACAAGAGTTTTTGTTGATTTAATTTTTACTAATATATTTTATATTCAATTATATAGTTAAAGGTCCAAATAGTCATATTTCATTAGAGTTGACCTAAATCAACTAACGGTACAAGAGTTTTTGTTGATTTAATTTTACTAATATATTTTTTATTCAATTATATAGTTAAAGGTCCAAATAATCATATTTCATTAGATTTAACCAAATTCAACTAATTGTATGAGATTTTTTGTTGATTTATCACACTAGAGGGTTTGATTTGAAATTTTATCAAAAGTGAGAGCGTTATTAACAATTCTCCATTTTCACTATTATTTTCTCGGGCAAATATTTTTTTCTCCCTAGCTGTGTGACTTATTGTCATTTTACTAGCTCACTCTATTTTCAGAAACCATCATTTTGTCCTTGTCATTATCCAAAAGTTAAAATAGTGTTTTTTAACATAGACAGTAAGTGTAAAGACTAAATTACCCTTGAATCGTTAGTTGGAAGAAAGAAAATGATATTTTCCCATTAAAATATTTTTAAATGAAAATAAAAATGAGCGGTAAATAGATAAATTACTAAAATATAATATTAAAATTATTTTACAATAAAATTAAAATAATACATAAATCTAATATTGGCTCTCTTTTTCTCCATCATCATCATCGTCATCATCATATTCACCACCATCCATCCTCTCTTCTCCATCATCCATTCTCTGACCAGATAGGAGATCTGGATCTGCGAACGCTAGAATTTTTTTTTTTTTTCTTCCTTCTTCTTCTTTATTTATTACACCAATTTTTTTTATGAATAATTATAATTAATTCGGGTTTAGGAAGATGAATACTACTTAAACACACAACCTTAATGGTGTAATGTTGAGGAGCATACTATTAAGCCAACCTCCTCTCATCATCATTTCACCATATTTGATTTCAAAAATAAAAATAAACAATTAAACCATATTCTCTCATTTCAATTATTAAATTACCAAATTTCCCTTAACATTTAATAGTCAACCAATTTTCTTTTAGAGAGCTTCTCCTTACAATCTACAAATTATCTATTCACACTCCAATTTAATTTTTTTTATTAATGACAATTTTAACCTAAATTAAAATTACTAAATTAGACAAAAAAAAAAAAAAATTAAAGACATTCCAAACTAATTAAATTATTTTAAAAAAAAATCATAAATCATTACATATTAAACTCTCTCTCATAAATCTGTTATTACCATATAAAACACTCTCTCTTAATTAATCTCTCTCCATTTTTCAAAAAAAAAAAAAAATATATATATATATATATATCATATTTCCATATTTTCTCAATCAATCTTTGGTTAATAGTTTTTAAAAAAAAAAACTTATGAATATTTTATTTTTTTTACTAAAAGTAATATATATGTTAAAAAGTCAATTTTCAAAAAAAAAAAAAAAAAAAAAAAAAAAAAAGATATATGAAAGCTTGAATTGTTTCATCTAGATTCGATTAAACTTAAAATTTCTAAAACTAATGAAATAATTAAAGTTCTCTAGGCAATCACATACCTACAAGAGTAACAAAAAACATTTTCATATTTCGATTTTTTTTTTATTAAAAAAAAAAGGTACTTGTTTTTTGAGTTTTTATTTTTTTATTTTATTTTAGTATATACATACATATGGTTCCTAAAAATAAAGTTTATTAGTATGTTTTTTTTTCTCCTTAACTGTTAGTTTTGCTTGAGAAAGAATGAAGATAGAAAATTAAAGATATGTATTGGAGAAGAGAGAGTTTAATATGGTAATTAAAAATTTAGGAGAGAATATTTAATATTTAATATTTAATCTAATGATTTAGGAGAGATAATTTCTTTTTTCGATAATTTAATTCAAAAAAAGATAAAAGGATACTTTTGTAACAAAATGACATGTCTTTAGAATTTTTTTTAAATTTAAATTTTGAGAATGTAGTGTTTTTAGAAAAGAAGTGTAAAAAGAAAAAATTGGATTGTCAAAAGAAGCTCTCTTTCTTTTAACGTTTAGATAACAGCAGAGGGGGGAATAATGGTTTCCAAAAATAGAGGGGATAAAACAATGATAGGTCAAACTTCAAGACAAAAAAAAAAATAATTGTCTTTATTTTTTCTCTTAGATTCTCGACAACCGAACATAAATCCCCTTATATACTAATTAAATTGCTTTAATATATATATATATATATATATTGCTTCTATGTATTCCCAAAAAAAATTGTAATTTTTCACTCTTAGACACACATTATAGGCGTATATATAGCATACTAATACACATCACCTCACTTTTGCCATATGTATTATTATGATTGAAGTTATATTACTTACATGGTAAAATTGTGATGATGTGTATTAATATGCTATTGATATGCTTATAATGTGTACCCATGAGAGAAAAACTCCAAAAAAAATTGCCCAAATCAATCATCTTGTTATCTTTTACTTCAGATGCTAGGAAGCCAAACCAATTTTTCTCTCATAGGTATACAATATAGGCATATTTATAACATAATAATACATATCACCACACTTTTACCATGTAAGCAACATAACTTCAATCAGAATAATACACCAATTTGGTGTATTATTCTGATTGAAGTTATGTTGCTTATATGGTAAAAGTGTGGTGATGTTATCACACTTTTACCATGTGTATTATTATAACAAAAGTGTGGTGATGTGTGTTAGTATCAGGGACGGACCTTGGGCTGGGCTAGGGTGGGCTCAAGCCCACCCTAGCCTTTTTAAAAAAAGTTGAAAGTTAAAATAATAATAATAATAATAATTATTATTATTATTATTATTATTATTATTATTATTAATGACTATCAGTGAAAGTGTAGGACTAGGTATTCAACAACTATATGCCTATATATACCTAGTGGCTGCGTGGCTGCTGGTTAGAAGTTAGAAGACTTTTGCTTCTTTCATTCACGAGTCTCGAGGCGTGGAGACAACAACCAACAGACTGACAGAACGACAACAGAGCAATAGGTCATTGATTTCAATTTATTTTTCTTTTCTTTAATAATTCTTTCCTCTCTCATCTTTCTCCAAATTTTATTTCAACCCTTTTATCAACATCAATAATTCATCTTCTAATTAGATATATTTTTATGAATATTGTAAATTTAAATATTTTATTTTGTAATTAAATTTTCAGATTAATCTAATTATTAGTTATTCTAATTTTAATTTACAAATTAACATTATTGTTTAATAAATTTCCTTTTGTTTTGGTTGAAATTTAGATACATCATACATGCCTGTTAATTTTTTTTTTTTAATTATTCTTTTGTTTTTAGATTTGTTAGTAAATAGTAATATAAGTGAATATTTATTTTTCTATGTGACGTAACTGCTCCATTATAACTAAACTAATAATTAAATAAATTATACTTTTTTTTATAAAGTAATGAATTAGATTTCCTTTAACATTGTATTTGTATATTTCGAATAAATCCACTAATATTATAATATAAGAACATTATATATGTAAATAATTTCTTATTTCTTGACGTATATAGAAGTAATAAAATAAAAATTAATTTAATGATTTATTTCTGCGTCTTTTTTATTTATATAGGTTGTAATGCAAAAAAGAAACTTTTTCCATTATTTCGATAAAAAGGATGACGGTGAGTTATCAAGTAGGCCAAATGCCCCAAGTGATGTTCACACTTCAAATTCAAGATCCACATCCCCACCCCCCCCCCCCCCCCCCCCCCCCCCCCCCCCCCCCCCCCAAGACTAAAAGATCCAAAACTCCAAATGATGATACTCAAACTCTATCACATCAATACTTCTTATTATGAACGTGATCCCGGAAAGCGTATTCCAATATGGCAATATCCAGTTGACAAGCAAAATGAGATTAGAAGAGCCTATGTAGACATGGGGCCATTTCAACCTACTTATGACTATCCACTCAATCCATGTGGGAATCAAAGTCGTCGGTTTCAACAATCTTGGTTCATAAAATTTCCATGGATTGAGTACTTGGTGGAAAATGATAGTGCATTCTGTTTTCCATGCTATCTTTTTTATAGTCCTACATCAAGGTATCACACATGTACTGTTGAAGGCTTTCAAAATTGGAAAAGAGTCGGTGGAAACCAATGCCCCCTTGTAAAACATGTAAAAGAAGATCACAATTCACTACACCATATGGCTATGCAAAAGTGGGATCACTTGAAGAACCCATCTCTATATATTGACAAAATGATCAATAAACAATCTTCACAAATAGTTATGCGGAATCGATTGTTACTCAAGACATCAATAGAATCTGTGAAGTGGCTAGCAATGCAAGGGTGTGCCTTTAGAGGTAATGATGAATCTATCAATTCTGTAAACCGTGGAAACTTTATTGAAATGGTAATGTTGCAGGCAAGAGTAAACAAAGATATTGCTGAAGTTGTCCTACATAATGCTGCTCAAAATGCCAAATATACATCACCAAAGATCCAACAAGAGCTATTAAAAATTCTAGCCAATAGTATGCGTGATAAAATCCGTGTAGAAATTGGAGATACCAAATTTTGTATTCTTGTTGATGAATCGGTTGATGAATCTAATAAGGAACAAATGGCTATCATTTTAAGATATGTCGATGACGAAGGGTTTATTCGGGAACAGTTTTTTGAAGTTGTGTGTGTTGATGACACGAGTGCCTTAACTTTGAAAAGAGAGATATGTATTGTTCTTAGTCGATACAACCTCTTGATTGAAAATTTACGAGGTCAAGGTTATGATGGGGCTAGTAACATGCGAGGAGAATGGAATGGATTACAAGCTTTATTCCTTAAAGATTGTCCATATGTGTACTACATTCATTGTTTTGCTAACCGACTTCAACTTGCTTTAGTTGCAGCATCTAAAGAGGTATATGATGTATGGTTATTTTTTTCTAAATTGAGTTCTATTGTCAACTTTGTTGGTGCTTCTGTTAAGCGTTGTTCTGAATTAAAATAAATTCGAGAAGATGAAATTGTAGATATGATATCTTCAGGAGAACTTGAGACTGGTACAGGAGCAAATCAAATTCATACTTTGCAATGACCTGGACCTACTCGTTGGAGTTCACATTTTACTTCTATTAGTAGGTTGATTGACATATTTGGTTCAACTTGTACCCTTCTTGAAAAACTTATCGATAATAGGTTGAATAGTAATATATGTGGGGAGGCTAAAGGTGCATATAAAGAGATGAAAACCTTTGAATTTGTTTTTATTCTATTGTTACTGCACAAAGTGTTGGGAATCTTTGATATGTTATGTCAAGCATTGCAATTGAAGTCTCAAGACATCTTAAATGCTCTAAATTTAGTTTCAAGTACAAAACTACTACTTCAAGAGTTGTGAGATGGATGGAATGACTTTTTTGGAAGTGTGGCATCTTTTTGTAGAAAGCATGACATTCATATGCCTAATATGAGTGACCGATACATGGAAGGTACAAGGCGTTCTTGTCAACAAAAGAATAATATTACAGTTGAGCATTATTATCACTTCAATATATTTAATGCTGTAATAGATTTTCAATTGGTGGAGTTGGATAGTAGGTTTAAAGAGGAAACAATGGAACTCCTTGTTCTTAGCGAGGCTTTGAATCCTATGAACGGGTTCAAATCATTCAAAATAGATTCTATTTGTACTCATGCTGAGAAACTTTATCCTAAAGACTTTGCTGAAGATGAGTTGAAAGCACTAAAGAGGCAATTGGAACATTACAATTTTGATGTACTTCGTTAGCCACAATTTCATAATATTTCTTCTCTCCCTGAATTATGTCAATTATTAGTTAAAACAAAAAAATCACAACACTTTTTTTTGATTGACAGGTAATATTACTTATTTATAAATATATATAATTATATCAATAGTTAATTGAAACAAAAAAGTTGTGACTTTTTTTTTTTATTGATAGGTTGATTCGTCTAGTTTTAACTCTCCCTGTTTCCATAGCAACAACAGAACGAGCTTTTTCAGCAATGAAGCTTATCAAGACATCACTTCGCAATAAGATGGAAAATGAATTTTTAACAAACTTCATGGTTGTCTACATTGAAAGAGAAATTGCTGGTGCTATTGATCCTGATTTCATAATTGATAAGTTTGATCTTTTGAAAAATCGTAGGATACAGCTTAATTAGTATTTGATTGTATTTGCATTTCATGTTTATTTTATATTGACTTTATTTTTGAATTAATTTTTTAAAGGTATTTATTTAGAATATACATTTATAGAGTAATCCTCACTTTGTCTTCTTAACTGGATGTATCTTTATTTTTAATTAAAACAATTTTCTCATAATGTTAATGATCAAAAAAAAAAAAAAAAATTCTAGCCCACCATAGTATTTAATCCTGGTTACGTCCCTGGTTAGTATACTATAAATATGCCTTTATTGAGTATCTATGATAGAAAAACTGAATAATACACATAGCAAAAGTGCAGTGATATGTATTAATATGCTATAAATATACATATATTATGTGACTACTAGAGAAAAAACGGAAGCCAAACAGAGAACAAATTCTTCCACCAAATCTTAAACTAAACAGAGATAAACAACGCCCAAATGATTTTCTCGGGAACCAAACAAGACAATTGAAAAAATGGAAAAGTGAAGAGTTTATTAGAGTGTACGTGTACCTTCTGCAAGAGGCAAAAGTTGAGCGTGAGATCCGAAATCCAAAGAGCAGTTGAAAATAAAAACTCCAAAAAATATGTGTATCAAGAAACCACCAAAACCCATAATGTCTCAACAACAAATTAGCACTGGAACTCGTCTTCGTCGTTGTAAACAAAGTGTTTTTCGGCGTAAGAGGTAGTTTTAGCTGTATATATAAACAAAGACTTGAGAGAAAGAGAACTGGTACTTGGAGGGAAAGAAGAGATCAGGTGGGTATTTAAAAAAGATTATAAAGGAGAAACAGTTGAAATTGTTTTTGTTATTTTTGCGCGGACTCCAAAAAATGTCAAAAGTTGATGAGTAATATAAAACAATATTAATCACAGGCATCCTCAACCTGTTAGGTAGAACGGAAGGGGTCAGCAATTGTTTTTGGAAATAGAAACAGTTTAAAAAAATAAAAATAAAAAGCAAATTACTTTAAAAATAAAATAAATAAACTAAATTGGTGGAGATCCAATGATCCAAATCTTCATCTTCAAAGCCTCTTATATATTTGATATGTTAAAAATATTGTTTATATTAAAATATTATTCTAATTTTCACCTATGTCCATGGTGGCCTCCGGAGACGGGGATTTGCAAAATCCACGAGACAGCATGCACAATGGAGGTAAGTTATATCACTTCCTTATAATTTACTTTTATTATGCATAAGTATGTTCAATTACAAAAAGAATATCTCCCAACACAATTTCTTCTTCTCCCTAACATTATTATGTAAATTTTTGTCATGTAAATAAATTTAAAATTTGAAAGAAAAGAACTTCAAAGCATTAATGCTATTTCTAGAGATCATAGCAAATTAACGTCATATAGATCCTTATCAAGAAGCATGCTTGATGAAGAATACTCTCGAGTCTCATCTGTAGTTTGAAGAGAAACTGAGGAATCTTTCCAGGGTCCATCCATTGACATGCTACTTTGTGACTGGTTTTCTTGAGAGAATGTTGTGACACGGGTTTGGCTATCCTGTGATAATATCTCAAAGGCTTTGAACCTTGCATCCTGGTTATCTGAACTGTGCATGATAATTGGTGCTTGGACCGGAACCTTGCCTTCTAGCATGCTAACTACAACAGACATGGATGGTCTGAGAGTGTGAGATGGATTGGTGCATAAAAGAGCTATGTTAAGCATTCCCAAGGCCTCTTCCTTGGAAATGTTCGAACCAAGAATTGGATCCACAAGTTTAAGAAGGTTCCCTTGTTCTTGCAGTACATATGCCTACAATAACGTGTATAAAAAGGAACAAATGTTATTCGTAATCTCAAAGCAAGAATTGTAAATGTTAAGTGTAATAAATTTATCAAAAATAATATATATATTCCATCGAACAAAGCAGGAAACATGATTTTGGCTTTGTTCCTGATTTTGAAAGTAGGACAATATTATGAATGATGTATAAACCAAGAAACCATATATGGAAGTAAAGAATGCAATTAATTAATATTACCCAATCAAGAAGATAAACAAACTCCTCCTTTGGCCTGTAATTAGTGTTGCTCTTCCCACTAACAATATCCAATGCTACAACTTCGAAGCTATACACGTCTGCCTTGTCAGTCAAGTAACCCCTCATCGCATATTCAGGAGCCATATAGCCTCTAGAGAAAAAAAAAATACCAAAACATATAACTTCAGACCATGCCACCAACCAATTAAGATTTAGAAGAACATATAATTAGAACCTTTCCATATGTGTGTGTGTGTGTGTTTGTGCGTGTGAGAGAGAGAGAGAGAGAGAGAGAGAGCTCACATTGTTCCAGCTATTCTTGTACTGATATGGGTATTCTCTTCTTCATCAAGCTTTGCTAAACCAAAATCAGATATCTTAGCATTTAGATCCATGTCAAGAAGCACATTGGATGCCTTAATATCTCTGTGAACTATTTTCAACCTCGATTCCTCATGAAGATAAGCTAATCCCCTTGCTATTTGTATGCATATCTTCTTTCTTGTTTTCCAGTCCAAGTTAAGCTTTTCTTCCTCTTTGCCTAATTATAAGAAAATAGGGGTTAGAGACAATTTAGTCATAGTTAATTAAAAAAATTCCAACAAATGGTGCATTAGATGTTAGTGATGCAATACCGAAAAGTGCACGAGCAAGACTGTTGTTTTCAAGGTATTCATATACAAGTAGTAATTGATTTCCTTCAATACAGCAGCCATAAAGCTTCACAAGATTTGGATGTTGTAAGGCCGATATCATGCCAATCTCATTCACAAATTCACGATTTCCTTGCTTCGATCTAGAGGAAAGCTGCTTAACAGCAATTACTGCACCATCTGACAGTGTACCCTGTGATCAAGCAGCTAAAAATTTCAATATACTGTTTTCCGGTGTGTATACATATGCTTACCTTGTAAACGGGCCCAAATCCTCCTTCACCAATCTTACTTGCAGGGTCAAAATTATGGGTAGCGTCTTTAATTTGCCTAAGGGTGAAATAACCGGTTTGAAGATCAAGCGCACGAAGTTCTGTACCAGGAAAAGAAAAAAAAATTCAACCAAACAAGAATGCAAGAAGAGTGGATAAAACATCTGACTCTTATTTTAATGTCAATAATATTGCAAACATATCTGACTCCTACATGATTTGTAGACCAACAGGAAAGTACTTAATATGCAGATATTTTTGCATTCATATCGATCTTATTACCTTTGTTTTCGAGGTCTTTTCCCCCAAAGCAACCTTTCATCCAGAGTAAAACAAACAACAGTATGACAACAGTACATGAAGCAACTACGATGCCAACAATGGCTCCAGCAGATAAGCCATCGGTATCAACTTCAAAGTCTACAAGAAGAAAAATAAGTTACAGTTCAAGTTGGAAGAAAAGAAAAGAGGGAGGCCCTATAGAGGAGATAAACATACTTGGTGTGACTGTAATAGCAGATATAAGAGGTCCATAGACACCTTTTTCAGGAATGGAAGTGGTTCCTTTTCCTGCCCAGTATAAGTGGACCTCCAGAGTGCTACCATTAACCCATACATCCTTAAATTCCTTAATGATGCCTATTCCAACGCCTCCAGCTTCCTCGGCAATATTGAAGTCTTTAAGAACTAATTTTCCCTGTGTACGTAAATCCCTATGATAAGTATATACTTGGAACTAAATTCTAACAATAAAGAGTATATGTTTCACCTAAATCGACACATCAAATATACGCCTTCCATGGCTGGCAAATGTCTGATCATCGGTAAACATAATTTCAGCAAAGTGCAGCATCACTTTATAACTGCCCTTCCGCATACACAGGCCATAATACTTAAGTGATTCCGGAGAAAGGCGTGCAGTCTTGTAATAGTCAGCACCAGTTACATTCAAACCAAATTTTGTTGCTAGCGAATTTGCATTTTCATTTCCCATGTAAACCCCTGTACTGCTATAAGCCCACCTGGTTTCTATAGGAGCAAAATTTGATTGGCCCTTTGTGTTTAAGTCTTCTTCGTAATTTTTTCCCTCAACTGTGATATTTTTTTCCTCCGCAATTGATGAACAAGGAATGGTCTGCAAATGCAAAGGAATTATAAGTCGAATTACGTGGTTTTTGCAATTCATAAACGCATAATGTTACATCTAATTACACTTACGTTTGGCTTCTGCAGGGCAGGGAAGGCCTTTCATCAAACACCAAGGAATTCTAGAAGTTGACAATTTATGTTTGGTTAATCATTTATGTTTCAATTACAATTTGAACAGGAAATAAAGTAAGTTGAAACCTTACTACGAAAAATTTAGATCAGTAAACTTACGATTTGTTACGTGAGGATGAAGAACTGGACACTAAGTTCCTGTAAAGTGACCAAGGCAGGATTATATACAACAGAAGAGACTATTTGAAATAGTGGAAACTGATATAAGTAGACTATATCAATAAAATAAATAGATTTTTTTAAAGGTATGCACATATAAGTAACTGATATAAAAGAGACTTACACATCGGACTGTAGACAACTAGCTCGATGTGGACTGATAAAACTGTTATAAGATAAATCCCTGCAATAGATTTTCCATGGAATTGACAATTAATGTTAATTGCAGAAGCAAAAAAACTATATCAATTAAAAATGAATGAGAGATCATAACTGACAGCCTCAGTCTTGCTTTGGATTCATAATTACTTTATGTCTAAATAAATTAAAGATGATAGGTTGAAAAATGACTTACATATTCCGTTTGCTATTCAATATCCAATCAGGTATGGCTCCAGTCAGATTGTTGTTTGTCAGAAAACTAAATCAGAAAAGCATTATATCAAAACACTAGCAAAAAGGCAATCGTAGAAGCTTTCGATGAATGATAATATAAATAGAATGCTTGTTAGAGGAGTAGATGTCAAGTGCTTGCATATTTGAACTGAACAAATTTATTCATTAACTTACAAGAAATCTATTTTTATCAAACTATCGAGTGTTGCTGGAATTTGACCGCTCAACTGATTGAAGCTCAAGTCTCTACAATAATAAAAATATAGGTCGACATAAGAATAAAGAGTTTCCCTATTAACCATTTTCAAGATATAGAACAAAAATGTGCATCTCTATGAAGGAAAAAAAAAAAAAAAAAAAACATTCATCAAAACACTTACAAAAGTTTTAATGATTTCATTTCTGCAATGTATGATGGGATTCTATCGGTAATCAAGCAATTCCTTAGTACCCTGAGTCACAGAAATAGAAGCAATCCATTGATGAGCCACATGTGATGATTTAATGCAGTAAATTAATTCAATATGTACTCACAATCTTTCCATCATTTTCATATCCTTCAAATTGGGGAACTTCGATCTTGTTCCAGTCAAATCCGAAATCCTCCTTAAGACGAAAATGTACAATTAGAAATAATGAATTGTTCATGAGCGTTCATAATACGAACAAACTGAATATATCATCTACTACTACTAGTACTACACGTGGAATCGAATGCTTACAGTTCTTTTAAGTTGGTCAACAGAGAAATACTCGAAGGAATGGGTCCTTTCATGGATGTGCCTTGCAAATCCCTGCAATATATTGATTCAACATGTCTTAGCTGCAAAATACAATACAGTACAAAATGAATGCAATGGATCGAATGCAATACAAAACTCACAGTATTGTAAGTTTAGTCCAGTTCCCAATGAAATCAGGTATCTTCCCGGTCAAGTTACTCCCATCTATCCAACTAAAAGCAGTATTAAAAGATGAGAAATTTCCAGACTCCTGAACAATAAATTTGCATCACATTAAATCACTTACAAAGCAGTTAAGTTCTTCAGATTTCCAAATGATTCTGGTATTGAACCTGAAAAATTGTTTGCAGAAAGAAGACTGCAGGAGCAAAAGAGAGGGTTAATTATAAGTTCAGCTGAAGAAGTTTCTTGATTCTTCTGTAAAAGAATATGAGGACAGAAGCCTTACAATCTTCTTAAGTTGCTCAATTTTCCAAGGTTTTTATGAAGAGATCCTTGAAGCTGATTGTCATCCCAGACCCTAGAAAATGAAACCTAAATTGTCATTGATGTTGTACATCATCAAGTGTAGTAATTTAGGGCAGAGCTTTTTTCAAATGACTTACAGCTCCTCAAGTGTATCAATTTCACCAATTTCCCAAGGAATTGAACCACTTAAACCATTTCCCTGAAATGACCTGCAATGTTTTTACGAACAGATAATTAATTGACCTAAATGAATAAATGGAATTCATAGACTAGTACTTCAAATAAATAAAAAATTAAAAGAGTAACCAAACTTACAAATTTCAGTTTGCGCGTCATATTTTTTAGCTGAGAAAAAAACATGGGGATTGATCCATTGATAAGATTGCGCGTCATATCACTGTTAAAAAAAACAAACAAACAAATTTCAGTTGACTGAAATATGGTAATGTGAAGATAGAAGGAACATGTATGCACTTACAGTTCTCGGAGAAAAGTGAGGTTTCCAAATTCTTCAGGTATAGTTGTTGCTAATATGTTTAGACGCTTAAGCTGACTGTCAGTCATACAAGTAAACAATGAAAAATAAAAATCAATTACACACATATATATATTAGTGATGAGGTAATTAAGGAGATGATGAGACATACATATTAGTGATATGACAAACAGTGCTGTCGTTGAAAGAACAATCACATGTAATATTCCTTAGGATTTTCTCTTTAATATTAGTAATGTTCCATCCACCATCAATGCAAGAAGATTGCTTCACTTCAACATTTCTCAACTGCAGTTTTCTGAAAATTGTTTGGAGAGTTTGCACTGTTTTTTGCATCCAAATCAATTATATAAAAATAATAATCGAGAATTGACGGTCTGAATTTTGAAAAATAATAATAGTATTCACCAGATATAACCACTGCATGATTGAAATGCTAAAAGTATAGTTTAAAGGGAGGGTTGTAAATAACCTACGGACTTTAGATAAAATATCAATTAAATCCTATGGTTTGAAAAATCAACAAAAATATATATATATTTGTCATTACCGGTAGTTGATTTTGTTAAATCTAACGGAATATAATTATTTAAGTGAATTTTAGAGTAACTTAAATAAATAATAATTAAAAATTAAAAAGCGAGGTTGGAATAAATCCCAACATTGCTACATTTGCGGTCAACCCGGACATTACGCAAAGAAATATCCCAACAAAAAGGCAAAGTCCGTCAGATTAGTTCAGCAACTAAGAAACATCGCTGATGAAGTTCCGTCCGATGCAGATATTGAAAAAAATATATATTTAATTGTTTTAAAAAGAGGAAATTTCACTAAAGTCCCTATTTTTAAGCAAAATGTCACTTTTTAAACGTCTTTGTCATATTTACAACTTTAGTCCCTAATGTTTTCTAAAATACATGACTTTAGTTCTTTCGTCAGTCAAAGGTTAGTCAAACTTAATGGAACTAGGGTTATTTTGGTCTTTTGAACAAAAACACATGGCAACCAAATTTAAAATTAAAAAAAAAAAAAAAAATCAATGGATCTCCACTATTAGATCTAGAACAATCCAATGGTTGGATCTCCACTAACTTGATGACAGAAATCTACTACAGATCTCCATCGTTGAGCGATGAAGATTCTTCAATGGACCTCGATGAAGATTTTCTGTCACCGAGCGATGAATATTTTAAAGTGATGTATTTAAGAAAAACTAGAGACTAAAGTTGCTAATATGAGAAACACGTTTAAATAGATCACATTTCGTCAAAAAGTAGGGATTTTAGTGAAAGTTTCCCTTTTAAAAGGTAAAAATATATTATAACTAAACAATAAAATCATAAATAAAAATTTATATATATATATATATATATATATACAGTCTTTCTATTATCAGTTCGAACTGATAAAAGTTATATCAGTTCCTTGTATGTGGGCCACTGGATTTAAATACTTTGACTGACAAGTGCATACAACCAAGTCAAAGTATTTAAATTCAGTGGCCCACATACAAGGAACTAATATAACTTTGTCAGTTCGAACTGATAATAGAATTTCTGTATATATATATAACTTTCACATACACATATCTATCTTGAAAAAATATGCATGTTATATCCATTGTTTTTGTTTCTATATTAAATATTATTTGGTTTTGATTTTTAATTTTTTAATATTAAGGATTTAATTTTTTTTTTTATTCATAATAAATCTTATACTTTTTTTAAGAAGTTGATTTAATTTTTACTAGTATATTTTTTTATTCAATTATAAAGTAAAGGTCCAAATAGTCATATTTCATTAAAGTTGACCTAAATCAACTAATGGTACAAGAGTTTTTGTTGATTTAATTTTTACTAATATATTTTTTATTCAATTATATAGTTAAAGGTCCAAATAGTCATATTTCATTAGTTTAACCTAATTCAACTAATGGTATGAGATTTTTTGTTGATTTATCAAACTAGAGGGTTTGATTTGAAATTTTATCCAAAGTCAGATCGTTATTAGCAATTCTCCTTTCTTACTATTATTTTCTCGGGCAAATATTTTTTTTCTCCCTATCTGTGTGACTTATTGTCATTTTACTCACTCTATTTTCAGAAACCATCATTTTCTCCTTATCATTATCCAAAAGTTAAAATAGTGTTTTTTGACATAAATAGTAAGTGCAAAGATTAAATTACCTTGAATCGTTAGTTGAAAGAAAGAAAATTATATATATATATATATATATTTATTTTTTGAATGTACAACAACTACTGGGACTTTGCGAGGATTGTACACTACTAGCACAGCCCGGACAACTACTCCCACAAATGGGGAGAGGACACCCACACATGAGGTGGGACAAAGAAATAATGGGTGTATATATATACACGGTGCCGGGCGTTGAACCGTGGTGGTGGAGTCTCCCTTTGGAGAGTCACACCACATTGGCAAGAGGCCCAATGGCAAAATGATATTTTGCTATTAAAATTTTTTAAATGAAAATAAAAATGAGCGGTAAATAGATAAATTACTAAAATATAATATTAAAATTATTTTACAATAAAATTAAAATAATACACAAATCTAATATTGGCTCTCTTTTACTTCATATGCTGGGAAGCCAAACCAATTTTTCTCTCATAGGTATACAATATAGGCATATTTATAGCATAATAATACATATCACCACACTTTTACCATGTAAGCAATTTAACTTTAATCATAATAATACATCAATTCGGTGTATTTGGTGTATTATTATGATTAAAGTTATGTTGCTTATATAGTAAAAGTGTGGTGATGTTATCACACTTTTACCATGTGTATTATTATGATTGAAGTTATATTGCTTACATGACAAAAGTGTGGTGATGTGTATTAGTATACTACAAATATGCCTTTATTGTGTATCTATGACAGAAAAACTGAATAATACACATAGCAAAAGTGCAGTGATATGTATTAATATGCTATAAATATGTATATATTACATGACTATTAGAGAAAAATCGGAAGCCAAACAGAGAACAAATTCTTCCACCAAATCTTAAACTAAACAGAGATAAACAACACCCAAATGATTTTCTCGGGAACCAAACAAGACAATTGAAAAAATGGAAAAGTGAAGAGTTTATTAGAGTGTACGTGTACCTTCTGCAAGAGGCAAATGTTGAGCGTGAGTTCCGAAATCCAAAGAGCAGTTGAAAATCAAAACTCCAAAAAATATGTGTATCAAGAAACCACCAAAACCCATAATGTCTCAACAACAAATTAACACCGGAACTCGTCTTCGTCGTTGTAAACAAAGTGTTTTTCAGCGTAAGAGGTAGTTTTAGCTGTATATATAAACAAAGACTTGAGAGAAAGAGGACTGGTACTTGGAGGCAAAGAAGAGATCAGGTGGGTATTTAAAAAAGATTATAAAGGAGAAACAGTTGAAATTGTTTTTGTTATTTTTGCGCGGACTCAAAAAATGTCAAAAGTTGATGAGTAATATAAACAATATCAATCACATGCATCCTCAACCTGTTAGGTAGAACGGAAGGGGTCAGCAATTGTTTTTGGAAATAGAAACAGTCTAAAAAAATAAAAATAAAAAGCAAATTACTTTAAAAATAAAATAAATAAACTAAATTGGTGGAGATCCAATGATCCAAATCTCCATCATAGAAGATCTCTCCATCTCCATTGAAGGACATTCTGCATCTCCTTCGATGAAGAAGAATCTATCTCCTTCGCTTAAGAGGATCTCCATCGAAGGACATCTCTAATCTCCTTCGTGGAGATCCGGTACTTTTTTTTTTTTTTTTTCATTTTTTTGGTTTTATTCTTTTGATTTTTAGTTGATCTCCACCGTCCATCTTGAGATGGACGATAGAGATCCAATTAAAAAAAAAACGTTTTTTTTTTGTTTGGTTTTTTTTTTTTTTTTTTTAACCAATTTTTTTTTTTTTCAATTAATATCCATTTTTACAAATTTATTTAATTTTTTAATATATATATATATTTAAATGCTTGAAATGACAAAATTACAATTATATATATAGCCTTACCGTAACAGATTACAACTCTATATAATTAATTGTAGTGTGGTCTGATTAACGTGCCAAATATAGTATGATTAGTGTAGGCCTGAGGCGGGGTCAACAAAGGGCACCTGCCCAGGGCCCAAAAAGTGTCCATTTTTTTTTATTTTTTATTATTTTATGTTTAGTGTTTACATCTTTAGACTTTGATAAATAAATGATCCAAAAAAGGTTCAAATTAATTGTTATTTTTCAAAGAGTAATGATATTTGAACCCCTAAAAAACTGTATGTACACCCCATTAAAAATTTAAAAAAATATTATATTTTGTAAGCACACCCCGCATATTACCAAATATGCCCTTTCTATTGTTTTTTTTTACTAAATGTTTTAAATTATAAATTATAAGATAATTAAAATAAAAAAAAAAATTTTAAAAAAAAAAAACCAGAATGGAGGACACCTCCTCCCAAAAACGAAAATCTCCTTTCTCCATATTCAAGATGGTGGAGGCGACCTTCCAAAAAAGAAATGGAGGAGGAGGTAGCTTTTCTTCTTTTTGTTTTTCTTATACTTTCCTTTTAACTTTTTAGCTTAGTTTTTAAATTAAATTCAAAGATATTTTTTTTAACATTTACTTTTCTTTCTTTCTTTTTTTTTTGAAAAAATTTATAACAGTAACTTAATATTCATAGATTTAAGAAAATCACAATTTAAATTTAAATTAATTTATAAATAATATTTTAATCAAAAGATGTTTTTGTTTTTATATTCGTGTGAATAATTATAATATTTGTTAAATATTCAAAATATTACATATTTTATTAATATGATATACAAAATATATTTATCTTAATCATTTTTAAAAATATATTGATTTGGGGTGCACATACGATTTTAGAGGGGTACAAATATCGTCACTCTTTTTCAAACTTCATATAATTATATCAAATTTGGTCCTCAAATAAGAAAAAAGATATGGAAATCAACTTCTTATATAAAGATTGGACTCATTATGGATTTTTATCAGAATTATTAAAAGTAAATAAGTAGCTCTATTTGCACCCCTGAAAATTTGTATGTGCATCCTTTTTTGCATGTACACCTCATTAAGAGTTTTTTAAAAACTATATTTTGTAAGCATACCCCATACAATACCAAATATACCCTTTCTTTTATTTATTTTGTTAAATTCTAATATTATTTTTTAAAATATATCCCTTTTTGCATGTACTCCTCCATTTTCATTTTCTAAGTAAGTTCGTCTCTCCTTATTTACATACGTTATTTCTTTGAGTGGAAACTGTCATGCAGATCTATTTGCTCGTAATTTTTATTTTTCAATTTTATTTTTTCTATATATCGCAATATAAACTTGATAAAAATTACTTTGATTAAGCTTTTGTAAATTTTCTCAGAAAGTAATATATATACATATTATTAAGTACGAGATTTCACAAGATTTAGATGCGATATTGAACAAAGGATCCCATTTTAAATATTCGCTCTGGAGCATCCAAAACCTCAGAACCGACATTGAGTATGAAGCGCAGGATTGAATAAGACTATTTTATAAAATTAAATAGGACTGATATATAATTAGATTGGATTGAACTTGATAAAATATTTTATTGTTATCTGTTTTGGTACAACATTAGATTACGATAGATGACAATACTTTCTTATATTTTGAAATGCTTTTTAAAACAATTTTTTTTAAAAAAGAAAAAAACTAAATTAATTATTAAATAAAATAAAATTATATTTTAATTCAACAATAATTTTAGTTTATAAAATAATTTTTAAAAAATTAATTTTGAGAAGTGGGACTAAATAATCCCAAAGCCGCCATGGGATTTGTTTAGACCCACTCTAGTGGGATTATTATTATTAAAAATAAATTAAAAATAAATAAATTTCTCTAGTCGTATTAGTTGGATGCAAACTTACCACCAAACGCTGGATTGGGAATGATTTGGTCAAATCTCAGACTAATCCAACGCACCAAATATGTGTACGGACCAAAAATTTAAATATAAAATTTATATTTGTTTTTCAAATATATTAATATATAACTTTTTATATTGTGAAAGAATAAATATGTTTTTTTTTTTTTTTTTAACTGTGATTTTAATCTTTAACATTTGCCCTAAGGGCACATTTTCTTATTATTATTAGCAAACATCTACTCCTACTTTATCACTATATGAGATGAATAATGATTTTTCATATAAATAAGTCTCACACATACATGTAATACTGATAAATGACATGTCTACTCTAATATCTACATATAAGTGATAAAAATTATAGGTTGATATTCAGATTTATGAAACAGAGAAAGGAAGATGAGTTAAAATATTATGTAGCGGTGGGTATGGTTCGGTTCGGTTTTAGGCGAAACCGAACTGAACCAAAAACAAGGGCAGATCTGGGCTTAGATGGGCTGTGCTACAGAAAAAGAAAATAAGAGTTATGATATATATGGGTCGTTTGTTTTTTTGTCTGAAGACTGAACTGTCATGAATTTGACTGAAGATTGAGTAAAGACTGAAATCTGAACTGAATGACATGTCTATTTTCCTTTTTCTCACATCCAAATACAGTATCAACTTGTTTGTCTTTTAATAATAAAATTGAAACAAGTAATTTGAACAACTTGTATACCCATTCTAAAACAATTATACACATCCGGAAAAATAAATAAATAAATAAATACAAAACAATCCAAGAGAAATAACTATACATGAACAAGGACCTTTGGAACCACGTATGAGAATGGTCTCGTGGGATTGTAAACCAAGTTCATTTTACATTTTTAATTTTTTAAAAAAAAATGTATGAGAATGGTCTCGTGGGATTGTAAACCAAGTTCATTTTACATTTTTAATTTTTTAAAAAAATGTTTTTTTTTTTAAAAAAAAATAGTAAAAGTATCATGGTGTTCGTTAGTTAGAGGGAGAAAATGTATATTTTTTTCAACTGTTCACATATATTATAACATCATGAAGTATTGATATTAAACACAAAGTATTTGATAGAAAACTTATACAGTTATTATTATTTTATTTTATTTTTTAGGGAAACAAAGGATTACAAACAAACACAGTACTCTGCCAAAACAAAGGAACCAACACAGGATGGAAATTCCTCTGGCCAAAACAAATCTTCAACACAAGAGAGGCCATTTTTAGCTAAAATATGGGTTACTAGATTAGCCTTTCCGGGAACAAAATTAACAGAGTCACGATGTGCCAGCTCCAGCAAATTTTAAGTGTCAGAAACAACAGTTCCAACCTCAGAACAAAGAGGTTTCTCGCTATTGATCCAACAAACTCCACTTCAGCATCTGATTCAACCCTACAAGGAACTAAGCCTGTGTCAATGGCTAACTGGAGACCACGATGGATGGTTACTGCTTCAGCTACTTGCGGGGAGAAGGTGGCTTCGATCTTCTGAGAGCTAGAGGCCATAACAAAGCATTCCCAATTGCGGATCACAATCCCAAAACCCACCAAGCAACCAGCGACATCGATAGCTGCGTCACAGTTGATTTTGTACATACCTGGATCAGTTGGTTTCCAAATTCCAAATAGGATTTTGGACGATGGTATGTTCAGGAATCCCACCTTTTAGCCGAATTAACATTGTGGAACTCATCAATAAAACAACGCGCCCAATCTACCACATCAACCACCCTATCAGAAGTATAATCATGTACAACAGCAATACAAAGGGACCACACCTTCCACAGACAAACACTAAAAAGACCCAAATCCTCCATCTTCAAACGTGAGAAGTAGTCTAGAATGAAATAAAAAATAAATAAAAAAAATTGGGTTTTTCCCTTATGAATATCAGCCAGTTTTGGATACCAATCAGAACGTACTAGCTTCAAACAGTTGCAACTCCAAAGCCCATGGGGGATGGTCTCACTTTTGCTCTTGCACATTGGGCAAAGAATATCAACCGGGATTTTTCGCCTAGCTAAAATCTCATAGGTGGGAAGCATATTGTTGCAAGCCTTCCAAACAAAAAGCTTTATCTTAGAGGGGATCTGAAGTTTCCAAAGAGATTTCCACCAAGAGATATAGACATTAGAAAAGAAACCCGATTGTGATGAACCAGGGTCTAAAAGCAGAGAGTGGCCCACCCAGTAGCCACTTTTAGCTGAATAGGAACCTTTTTGGTCATAGTGCCGTTGAAGAGAATCCTTCACTCTATTTCTACCAATAGGGATGCTAAAAATAGCTATAATATCTCCCTCCTAAAAGACATTTTTTACAAGTTCCACATTCCATGCACCGAAGGGAGTTAATAATTCATCAACAGTGGCATTCTCGCACAAAGAGGGAGGGGAGAAAGGCCTAAACGTGGTGGGTCTCGGGATCCAATTGTCCTTGTAAATACGAATCTTACTACCGTCTCCCACTCTCCATTGGGGTCCTGCAGTAATAATTTCCTTCCCCCATATTAGGCTCTTCCACAAAAAAGAGGTCATAGACTTAAACTCCGCATCAATAAAATCATCATCTGGATAGTAGCAAGCCTTTAGCACACGGGTTGCCAGGGATTTTTTGTTCGACATAATTCGCCAACACTGGTTGGCAAGCAAAGTTTTGTTAAAAGACTCCAAATCCCTAAAACCCAAGCCTCCTTTTTCTTTGGCCTCACATAACCGTGACCATATACACCAATGGATCTTTCTCAAAATTCCTTTACTTCCCCACCAAAACCGCTCACAAAGACGATAAATCTCATTCAGAAGGCACTTTGGGAGCTGAAAAAGATTTATTGTATAAGTGGGAATGGATTGGATGATAGCCTTTATTAAGACCTCTTTCCCTCCTGTCGAAAGGAACTTATCACAACATCCTTTAATCTTGTCCCAAACTCTACTAGTAATATCTGAAAAGATTTCCCTTTTTTTTTTTCTCCCCGTAACACATGGTAACCCTAAATTCCTTTCATGGCATTCAACAATACCAATATTGACGATCATTGTCAACCGAGCAGACTCATGAGGAAGGACTTATGCACATCGCTAATTTGTCAAAATTTATCATTTGACCCAAGGCTTTTACATAGGTATCTAAAATTTTCCTAATCAAGACACAATTTGAATCAGTAGCCTTGGTGAATATGAGGCTATCATCTACAAATAAAAGGTGGGAGATAGTCGGACCATTTTGACTACACTTGAAGCCCTGAAAATTCCCCATATTAACCGCCTGATCAACCAAGCTAGAAAAACCTTCCGCACAAATAATGAAAAGGTAGGGAGAAAGTGGATCGCCTTGACACAGCCCACGTGTCGGCTTGATGTAGCCACAAATTTCTCCATTTAACACAAACAAATAAGAAACGGACGATATACAACGCGTAATCAGGTTGATCCACCGATCAAAGAACCCCAATTTCCACATCATCTTTTTGACAAAAGTCCATTCCGCATAGGGATGGGCATTTATCCCTGGATACCCAAATACCCACTTCCCCATCCCCATTTAGGGGGTAAATTTTAGAGAAAATGGAGAAATGGGTGGGGATGGGGATGATTTTCATCCCCAAATTGAAATGGGGATAGGGATGGTGGGAGGTCCCCCCATACCCATTTTCCCCAAAAATGTTTCGAAATGGGGATGGGGATGGGGGGAGGTTCCCCCATCCCTATTTCCCTGATTTCCCCAAACCTTATATATATCGATATATATATATATATATATATATCGTAATATTTTTTATTCTTAATATTTTTCATTATTTCTATTCTTAATATTTTTGTATTTGAATTTGTAATGGATTGTTTTTTTAGTATATAATTTTTAGTAAAACCGAGAAATAGGGAAAATGGGGAAAAACAGGGAAATGGCGATGGGGATAGGGATACCTCCCCCTAAAACTCCCCCATCCCCATTTTCCCCAAATGGGGAAATGGGGAGGGATGGGGGGACCTATATCCATCCCCATTTCCCTAATGACCATCCCTAATTCCTTACGATCATAAGCCTTCGACATATCCAACTTGATCGCCATGGAACCCTGCTTCCTTTTTCTCATTTTAATTCTATGCATACATTCGAAACTGACCATAATGTTATCAGATATCAGTCTATCTGGGATAAAAGCACTCTGTGCCTCAGAAATAACCCCATTTAGTGCTTGACGGAACCGGTTGGCAATGGTCTTTGCCACAATCTTGTAGAGAACATTACAAAGGCTGATTGGTCTGAAATCCGTTTTTCTTTCCAGCACTTTTTTCTTAGGAATAAGTGTTATTATAGAAGCATTCATTTTTTCCAGGGAATTCCCATCATTTAAACACCCTAAACAAGCCTCCACCACACTTGGGTCCACTTTATCCCATAATTTTTTATAGAATAACGCTGGTAGCCTATCCCTACATGGAGCCTTCATCGCCCCTATGTCAAAAACTGCCTTTTTAATTTCATCTTTAGTAAAAACAGAATCAAGAAAGCCACTCATGGAAGCAGAGAGTCTTGGGTGAACACCATCCAAAATTTGATCCATATCAGCCTGAGAAGGATTACTGGATTGAAAAAGGTTACCAAAATAATCAATGATAATTTCCTCCATATCTCATTTGGAATTATACCACCAACCATCATTTCCTAACAGACCTTTAATCTTGTTATGGGCTTTCCTAATCGAGGCTTTCATGTGAAAGAACCGCATGTTTCAATCCCCACACTTAAGCCAATCAATTCTCGACATCTTCCTCTAATAGCGTTCCTCAGTCTCCAATGTGCAATCTAGCTGGGACTCAATTTGTCGAATTCTTTTCCATGATTGTCCTAATATTGTTATAGGCATCCTGTAACTCATCTTTTTGTTGATAATATATCCTCTCTGAGCCTATGTCTACACTGATTGTTCTAGGAATCCAGTCGATACCCACAAGCCTTAATGTTTCCAAGAACTGCATCCATTGCCTTTGAACAACTTATGTCCAACCACACACTCGAAATCAATTCTTTGCATTCCTGATTATCCACCCAACGTTCCTCGAAATGGAAACACCTTTTCCTTCTAACCTCTCCAGTCACCACAGAATTATAAGAAAATTCCAGTAAAATCGACCGGTGATCGGAGTGCCAATAATCAAGGTGGGAAACTTGAAAGTTTGGAAATAACAATTTCCACTCCATTCTACCAAGGCACCTATCAAGTTTCTCTTGAATCATTGCCTCACCCTCTCTTTTGTTACACCAGGTAAATTGCGGATGAACAAACCCCAAATCTTTGAGACCGCAATCATCGAGAGTCTCACGGAATCCAGTTAGAAGTTTCCAATTCTTAGAAACCCCTCCCAATTTTTCCTGAGAAATCCAACACTACATTAAAATCTCCCAAACACACCCAAAGGTAAAAATAAATAAATAAATAAATAAATAAATTATACAGTTATACAAACAATTCAATTGTCCAAAAAAAAAAAAAAAAAAAAGTTCAATCGTCCAATCCGAAAAAAATTCAGTACGAGAAATCATTAGGTGGTTTTTTTATTTAATTCTTAAAGCAGTTTAAAATAAGCAATTTTTTAAAATAAAGAAATCTATACAATATAAAATTAGGATAAAATTGGAAATATGTTATCTTTAGAAGGATATTGTTTGAAGAAAATATTTTAAATGCAATCCAATGATTTGAAATTAAGTTAAAATTCAGAATTTCTTACTTTGTTTTATTTTGATATGTTTAAGTTGTTTGATCACTTAAAAAAAAAAATAAAAAACAAACAAACAAAACAACTTAATAAATCCAATTCAGACCTATTAAGTTTTAAGTGAAAAAAGCAAACAACCCCTTACACTCCTGAAAATTTGTATATGCAACCCTCTTTATACGAACACCCCATTAAAAAAATTTAAAAGCTTATATCTTAGTATACACACCCCACATATTACCAAATACATATATATATATACAGAAATTCTATTATCAGTTCGAACTGACAAAAGTTATATCAGTTCCTTGCATGTGGGCCACTGGATTTAAATATTTTGACTTGGCTGTATGCACTTGTCAGTTAAAATATTTAAATCCAGTGGCCCACATACAAGGAACTGATATAACTTTTGTCAATTCGAACTAATAATAGAAAGACTGTATATATATATAAGTAAATAAATAAATAATTGTTTAGGTTGTGGCTTAAAGGTGGCAATTTAGGCCGGCCCCAGCCCGTAAGACCTAGCATAAAGGCGGGACGTGCCAGCCCAAGCATGGCACGAGGGACCGTGCTGTGCGGGGTTAAGCTTGCTGGCATGGCACAGCCCACTTGGTCCCCCGTCCCCGTGCCTAGACCAACAGACGCCATTTTTGAGTTTGGTTGGCCGTTGCTTAATTTTATTTTTTTTCATGACCGTTGGCCAACAACCAACTTGGCCATGACTGTTGGGGGCCCAAATTTTCTTAAAAACATTTCAAATCCTACCCTCTTAAATTACCATTTTACATTTTTACCAACATTTCCCTTTTCCTATAAATACCCTACCCATTCCATACACTCTCTACACTATCTCCTCTCTCTCTCTCTCTCTCTCTCTCTCTCTCTCTACTCTTATCCTCTCTATAATCTCTACACTACTATCACACTCTCTATTCTCTAATCTCTATTATTCTCTAATATAATTAATTCAATAATTCTTTATTTTCTATCTTTATTCTCCGCTCTCTAATCTCTCCACCAAATATTTCTCTACTCCCATTCTCTCAAGTCTAGGCATTTCTTCTACAAAGTACAAATTACAAAAGTAATTTCTTTTTTCTTTAAATTTAATTTAATTTTATGCTTAGTTTTTAAATTTGATATTTATAATTAGTATATTTATGCTTAGGTTTTATTTTTAATATTTATGCTTAGTATTTTTATTCATAGATTTTATATTTAATATTTATGCTTAGTTCTTAGGTTTTTTAATCAATATTTATTTTTATGCTTAGTTTTTCTATTAAATATTTATGCTTAGTTTTAAATTTAATACTTATGCTTAGTTTTTAAATTAAATATTTACGCCTAGTTTTTAATTTTAATATTTATACTTATTTTTAAATGGGGTAATTACCCTAGTGGCCATCAACTCTTGCCACCACTATCAAAATGGCCACCAAATGGGGAAATGGATAGAAAATGGCCATTTTTGGCAAATATTGTTACACTAATGGCCATTCCATCTAATTCCATCCAATAAGTGGCAATTTGGTAAATATGAGGATAACATTAATTTATTTTAGATATTTTTTGGAAATCAATTTTTTCTTTTGTTTTTTGAAACAAATAATTATATTTAGTGTGTACATATACATATAGCATATCTCAAACATATATATATATATATATATACATATATATTTCTTTTCAACTTATCTCAAATATATTTTTTAGAATTTTTAGATTTTGTAACCTTAATCTTTTCAAAAAAGAATATATATATATATATATCTTTTCAACTTATCTCAAATATGTTTTTTAGAATTTTTTGATTTTATAGCCTTAATCTTCTCAAAAAGAAAAAAATATATATATATTTCTTTTCAACTTATCTCAAATATATTTTTTAGTATTTTTAGATTTTGTAGCTTTAATCTTCTCAAAAAAGAAATACATATATATATATATATATATATATATATATATGTATGTTTGAGATATGCTATACATATATACACACTAAATATAATTATTTGTTTCAAAAAACAAAAGAAATTTTTTTTTTTTTTTTGAACAAAGGAGTTTATTAAGCCACAAGGGCAGCAAAAACCAACACCCCAGCAGGCAGCAAACCAACCGAACAGAGGCAAGAACAAAAACACACAGCCCCAAGAAACAGAGCAAGCAGACAAACGAAACAAGGAACAAAACACAAAGGCAAAAAAGGCCAAAGACAAAGACCTATGACAGGCCACAGCAACACAGAAGGAAACAGGGCAGAAAGCCACACCACCCGCCAAAACACAAAAAGAAAAAGAAGAAGGACAGGAAAACACAAACTCAAATACTCCATTCCACAAAGTCACCGCTAGAATTAGCCCCCTGTTTTGCTAAGCTATCAGCAAAAGCATTGGTAGCCCTGTTGTGCTGAGATAAACTAATCCCACTCATCGTAGCCATAAGGTCCCTGATCTCATAAATTTCTTTGACTAACTTGAGATTCCCAAAACCGGCATTAAGGATCCAAGACACAGCAGTTTTTGAATCACTTCTTATCTCAATCACGCGATCCGAAAGCAAAGGATTTGAGGAAACTAACTCACAAGCTTTGCGGATAGCAAGAACTTCAGCAATGTTAGAATCGCTTGTGCCAATACTGATCGAGAACAGGCACAGAACCTTGCCAGAGTGATCCCTCAAGACCCCGCCAATGCCCGCCGGCCCAGGCTTACCATAAGCAGACCCATCAACATTGAAAAACAGATTGTCTCCCAACGGAGGGAACCAAGACTCCACCTTTTTAGCCTTAGCCGGAACTTCATCAATACACAAGTCCTTAATGTTGAGGAGAATCATGGTCAGAGCTTCCTTCGAACCAATACCATGGTGCTTGAACCACCAAGCCAACCTAAATTTGACCATGTCAGAAGCTTGCAAAATACTCATCTCGATATTTCTAAAAACCGCTTGGTTTCTCACATCCCAAATAGTCCAAGCAACTGCATAAAACAAACAATTCCAGGCTCTAGCAGCCTTAGACGAGGGGACTAACCCATCCCACATGTCCCACCAATCGGCGATAGACCGAGAGAAACAACACTGGACTCCCCACCAGCTCATGCAGCTCCCCCACAGCTTCCAAGTCCAAGGACAGCTCAAAAAAACATGATTCACAGATTCAACAGAATCCTTACAAAAACTGCAGACCCCATCCACCTCCATAAATTAATGTCATCCCCTTATTTACCAAAATGCCATTCATTGGATGGAAATGGATGGAAATGGATGGAATGGCCATTAGTGTAACAATGTTTGCCAAAAATGGCCATTTTCTATCCATTTCCCCATTTGGTGGCCATTTTGATAGTGGTGGCAAGAGTTGATGGCCACTAGGGTAATTACCCCTTTTTAAATTGAATATTTGTACTTAGTTTTTAATTTTAATATTTATCCCTAGGTTTTAATTTATATTTAATATTGGGTTAATTGCACAAAAATTCCTTGAGTTTAGGTATAATTACACGTATATTGAACTTTTACTTCAAATTGCACAAACATACCTTGTCATTACTTGACTTCCATCCATATTAACTGTTGACTAGCTTTTTAGTATGAAATATCTAAAATGCTCCTTGTTATTTATTTTATAATTCTTAAAATTAATAATTGTATAATTATATAATAATAAAATAAAGAAAAAAATTGAAAATGTCAGATTTGATAGAGATCTCCTTCGTCAGATCGGCGATGGAGGAGACCATCCATTTGATCAACGATGGAGGAGACCCTCCACTTCGATCCACGGATCCTCCACCTGATCAACGATAGAGGATATCCTCCATACGCGATCCGATCTGACTGAGGAGATCCTCCATCTTCGATCTGATCTAATGTAGGAGACTCTCCTCTATTTGATCGTTGATGGAGGCGATCTTCCATCATCAATTTAATCAGATGAGTGAGAGCGGTTTAATATTTTTTACTTGATTTGGAGAAATTTGGACTTTTGAGTTCATTGGTTTTTGGGTGTTGAAGTTTCATATCTGGATTTCTAGGATTTGAAGTTATCACTTTCTGAGGAATAGATGTAGGTTTGGATGAAATTGATTTAAATGATGACAGTGATGGTGACTTGGGCAGTGAATGAGAAATTTTTTTCAAGAAGAGTCAAAGAGTTACCACTTTCAATTCTGCGTTGTCGACGTTGTCACTTTTGTTCAGAAATTTTTGCAAAAATCTGGGTTTAAAGCCACCTCTTCTGCATTGTTGCGTAGGTGTTTTTTTATTTTTTTTATTTTTTTATTCAGTTGAATTGATTTTGAAGTATTTTTTTATTATTATTATTATTTTTAAGTCAGATCAGTTTAATTTTATTTTTTGAAGTTGAAAAGTCTATCTAGTTGAAAATCTATTATTTTTATTTTGAAGTCTATCCTTTTGAAAACTTTTCTCGGTTGGAGAAACCATTTTTTTAAAACAAAAAACTAAATAATTGTTATCTAAATATATTTGTTTGTTTGATAAAAGTGTTATATTATTTTTCTAGAGAGCTTCTTTTGACAATCCAATTTTTTCTTTTTACACTTTTTTTCTAAAAACACTTCATTCTCAAAATTTAAATTTTAAAAAATTCTAAAGACACTTCATTTTGTTATAAGATTATCCTTTTTATCTTTTTTGAATTAAATTATTAAAAAAAAAAATTATCTCTCTTAAATCATTAAATTAATTATTACATATTAAATACTCTCTTCTAAATTTTTAATTATCATATTAAACTATCTCCTACAATACATATCTCTACTTTTCTATCTTCATTCTTTCTCAAACAAGACTAAAGGGTCGTTTGTTTTTTCCACTTAAAACTTAATAGGTCTGAATCATAATTATTAAGTTGTTTTGTTTGTTTTTTTAAGTGGTCAAACAACTTAAAAATACCAAAAAACAACTTAAAATAAAAAGTAAAAAATACCGACTTTTCACTTAATTGCAAATCACTGAATTGCATTAAATACAATCCAAAATCTTTTCTTCCGATACTATCCACAATATATAACATATTTCCAATTTCATCATAATTATATATGTTATAGAAATCTTTATTTTAATGTATTGCTTATTTTAAATAGCTTTAAAAATAAAAAAGAACCCTAATCATTTCTCATATTGATGTTTAATATCAATACTTTATTATGATATTTGGGTGATGTATTTATATATATATATATATATATATAGAGAGAGAGAGAGAGAGAGAGAGAGAGAGAGTGTGTGTGTGTGTGTTTTGAGTGAGTTTTCATGTTGCCCCATTTATTTTTTGAAAAAAAAAAAAAAAAACCTTTTCTTTCTAGTAAAAATGAGGTTTGTTTGTAATCGAAAAAGAAGATCATGATCATATGTGTTCATATATAATTATTATTTTCGGATTGTTTTTATTCCATATTATATGTATAATTGTTTAACATGGGTATAAATGTAAAATTACTTATTTTCAGACAATTTTACTTTTAAAAAACAAACATGTTGACAATACATTCAGATGTGTGAAGAAAAAAAACAAACATGTCATTCAGGTTTAGATTTCAGTCCTCATTCAGTCTTTAGAAAAATTCAGGACTATTCAGTCTTCAGACAAAAAAACAAACGACCCCTAACAGTTAAGGAAAAAAAAAATCAAAATATGAAAATGATTTTTTTTTACTCTTGTATGTATGTGATTGTTTAGAGAACTTTAATTCTTTCATTAGTCTTAGAAATTCTGAGTTTAATCGAATCTAGTTGAAACAATTCAAACTTTCATATATCTTTTTTTTTTTTTTTTTTTTTGAAAATTGGGAATCTAGTTGAAACAATTCAAACTTTCATATATCTTTTTTTTTTTTTTTTTTTAAATTGACTTTTTAATATATATATATATATATTATGTTAGTAAAAAACTAAAATATTCATAAGTTTTTTTTTTCTTTAACTATTAATTAGATATTGATCGAGAAAGTATAGAAATATGATTTATTTTTATTTTTTTTAGGAAGGAGTGTTTAAAATGGTAATAACATATTTAGGAGGGAGAGTTAAATACGTAATATTTAATCTAATGAATTAGGAGAGAGATTTTTTTTTTAATAATTTAATTAGTTTGGAATGTCTTTAAATTTTTTTGTCTTGTTTAGTAATTTTAATTTAAGTTAAAATTGTCATTAATAAAAAAAAAAAAAAAAAATTGGAGTGTGAATAGATAATTTGTGGATTGTAAAGAGATGCTCTCTTTTTCTATTCCATATGCTAGAAAGACATTTTTACCCTTCAAACTGTTAACTTTTAATGGAAACAATTAACAGCAGGGGATTTGGTGTAATTTCAAATAAAAGTTCCATATAGTTGTAATTACACCTAAACTCAAGGGATGTTTGTGCAATTAGTCCTTTAATATTTATACTTAGGTAGTTAGGTTTTATATTTGTGCTTAGTTTTTAATGTAATTTTTTATTCTTCATAAATCATAAAATTATGTATTTTATTTTATTTTATATATTTATGTTCGAAATGGTGAATTTTTTATATTTATAGTTAATTTCAATTAGACCATTAATATTTATGCTCAATTTTTAAATTTAAATTAAATATTTATGCTAATTTGAACTTTATTTAAATGTATTCTTCATTTATGTATTTTATTTTATTTTATATACTTATGCTTAATAATTATGCTTAATTAATGACTAATGAGTTAATATCTATATTGTAGGAAATGGATGCTAATCATCATATTTTTCCCGGACGGTTTTAACATGGACAATGATGACTTTAACCTTTATACACTGGGAGACAGTGTTACCGATCTGGCAGTAAGAGCAGGTCCTTCCTCCTCCATACCGACATCACGTCCCAAAAAGACCACATCTAAGGTATGGGAATGTTTTGACTAAGAAAACGAACTCGGCCTAGATGGTAAGGTAAGAACAATGGCTCACTATAAATTTTGTAAAACATTATATACCAGTTTTAGGTCGGGAATAGGACATTTGAAAAGGCATATGGACAAATGCATGCCTAAACAAGGATATGTAGATACTACCACCCTGACACAACTACAACGGAACCCAGACAGGTTCATTACGACGTGGAGTTACGACTCCGCGCATGCTAGAGAATGTATGGGATATTATATTGCACAAACTGATCAACCGATTAATTTCGGTGACAGTTTTTATAAACAATTTATCCTAAAAGCCTACAACCCCCAATTTAAAGCTGTTTCAAGAAACACCACTATGAACTATTTGAAAAAAAAAAAAAAAATTACACCCAACGAGACAACTTGATCACTAAATTACAGCATTTCTATTGCACTAACTTCCGAAATTTGGAATGCACATTCCAAACAGAACTATTTATGTGTCATGTGACACTATTTAGACTCTAATGGAACATACAAAAAAAAATTCTTGGTTTTTATTCTATGGATTTTCAACATATTGCTCAAAATAATTATCAAGTCATTAATTATGTTTTACAAACTTATATAATAACTCAATGCATCATTTTTATCACATTAGACAATGCATCAGCAAATACTAGCTCTATTGCTTTGTTTTTTTTACAACAATGTCCCGCAAGATAGGGGTTTTTTCTTCCACCAACGGTGTGCATGTCACATCATCAATTTAGTTGTAAAATTTGGCTTGAAGGTTGTATGTGATCGTATAGATCACATTAGAGATGCCCTTTCTTGGATCAATAGCTCTAATCCAACATTGGCAGAATTTAGCAGATATTGTCAAGCTAACCAACTACGATCTCGTAGATTCCAAACAGATATTCCGATAAGGTGAAACTCTACTACCTTAATGCTGTAAAATACTTTGGATTATTCTGTCACTATTACAGGTTTTTATAACATGATAATTACCAAAATGAGCTATCCAATACTACCCACATACTATTGGTATGTGGCAAACATTTTTGTCAAATTTTTAAAGGTTTTTTTACCAATCCTCTCTACTTATTTCCGGGGTCTATTACCCCATATCTTCTCTTGCAATCCATCAGATTGTGAAAATGTCTGAAATGTTAAACTTTTATTGAGATGGTGAAATCTTAGACATTGCAGTTTTTGCCATGGAGAAAAAATTAAAAAAATACTGGTATGAAATTCTTTTCCTCTATGCCTTAGGTGTTATACTAGATCTTATGATTAAATTATCTGGTTTCAAAACTTATCTTCATTATATTGGTAATAACTTGAACTTAGATTTTACTGAACAGTATACTAACTTGTGAACCTAGTTGTTCGAAGTTTATGGTATTTATGATCGCAGGTTTGGCAACGTAAACATGCAACCATCATAAGAACGGGACACACTCCCGTTAAAGAAAAGTTGGAGCATCCTCCGAAGGGGCAGACGAGGGACTTCCAATGGGAGCTCATCAAGTTCTTCATCCCAACCTTCAATTGCAAGAACTGATTATGACTGTGAAGATTTATAAAACCATTACAATATAGCAAACACACTTTCTTTTAGCAGTTTACATTTTTTTTCAACCTATATCTTCCAATCATCCGGTGTTGATGGTCATCCAACAACTAATTAACTTCCAAATGAGATCCCGGTAATAATATTATTCTCACTATCTCAATAGAGGAAAACTAGAAGGAAAAAAAAAAAGGTGAGTAATTACTTTAAGGAAAGGGGATGGTAACTACAAACATTCTTGGAAGGATGTACAACAATGGAACTTCCTAGAAAACAAATTGCAATTTGGTTAGTAGAGTTTCGGAAACCCCTCATTACAAAAAAAAGGCCTATTGGGACGAAAACTTATAGGGACGTTTTTTTTTTTTTGTCCTAATAGGATGTCTATTGGGACGAAAAAATTATTCATCCCTAAAAAACGTAAAACTGATCGGACCTTTAAGGACGAACAAATTTGTCCCAATAGAATGCCTCTTGGGACGAAATAAATTTTTCGTCCCAAAAAAGTACAAATCTAACAAGACCTTTAGGGACGAAATAATTTTGTCCCAGTAGACATTCTATTGGGACGAAATAAATTATTCGTCCCAATAGATTATCTTTCGGGACAAATTTTGTCTAATGTGGTAAGACCTTTAGGGTATGTTTGGTAGGGATGAAAGAAAATAGGAAGGATGAAAAGATTTGGAGGGATAGAAAACATGAGGGAAGGAAAGGAAAATGATTTTCCCTCGTGTTGTTTGGTAAACAAGAAGGAAAGAAAAGATCATTTTATCAATTTTACTATTTTACCATTTTATTATATTTTATATATTAAAATTTTTTTTGATAAAATTGTAATTTTAAATTATCTAAAACTTTCCCCTTTCTTTCCCTCCCATTTCCTCCCACTTTTGGGAGGAAACAAAATGGTGGGTCCCACACACAAAATTTTCCTTCCACTTTTCCTTTCCCTCCATTTTTCTCTCCATACCAAACACACACTTCTCCATTTTCTTCTCCCTTTTCCCTCCACCCCTTTCCTTCCTCTCCCTTTTCCTCCCTACCAAACATACCCTTAGGGACGATTTTTTTTTTGTCCCAATAGACTGTCTATTGGGACAAATTTTTTTTGTTCCAATAGGTTTTCTTTTTATTTAAAAGTATAATAATTAATTAATCTTGTTGAAAATTCTTGATTATTTTTTTTTGAAGTTATTCCTTAAAGATAGACCTTTAGGAATGAATTTTTTTTGTCCCAATATAACGTCTATTGGGACGAAATACATAATTCGTCCTAATAGACTATCTATTGGAACAAATTATTTTTGTCCCAATAGGTTTTCTTTTTATTTAAAATTATAATAATTAATTAATTTTGTTAAAAATTCTTGATTATTATTTTTTTTTTAAGTTTTTCCTTAAAGATAGATTAATAATTAAATTACCATATAAATTAGAAAATGAGGCAATATGGATCATTTTGTTCGTCCAAAGTGGTTCTCTATCGAGATGAATTCTGTTTTTTCCCAAAAAGTTCTTCACAAGGATCAATAACTATTAGTCTTAAGAGGTTTTCTATTATTAAAAAAAAGGAAGTGAACCGTCGGAACTGGAACCGGAACCGAAACCGATGTCATGTTTAATTCCGAGTACTATTAACGATAGACCCTTTGATCTGACAATATATGATTTTAACAAAATAGTTTAATTAAATACTATAATAAATGTTTTTTTAATATCAATTTGTAAATTAGTGGAATCAATCTAAAAAAAATGGGTTAATTGTATGAATCGAACATTATACCCTCTAACTTTAACCAAATAAAAGCATTGTTTTTTACTTCACAATGGATATTTCTAAAATAAAAACATTTTTATATAGACATTCAATAATAGTGTTCAAAGGTGAGGTGGTGTTTTTAATATTAAACCAAAAAATAATAATAAGATATAGAGGTTATATATAAATAGTATGCTTTAATTATCATATTTGAAGCAATAGCAAAGTGGATAAGCCTTGCATTAATTTTATGTGATAGGTTCGACTTTGGTGGACGATGAAATATTAAATGAGGTGAGATGGAGCTGGTGGTGGGTCATGGGTGGGTTCTAAACGAACCAATTTTTTTTTTTTTTTCAAATTTCGTCCCAATAGATATATTTATAGGGACAAAAATTTATTTATAGGGACGAAATATTTCGTCCCTATAGATTGTCAGAGGGGACGAAATGTAAATTCGTCCCTACAGTTTGCAAAAGGGACGAATACAAATCGTCCCTATAGGTAGTCTTTAGGGACGAACACAAATCGTCCCTACAAGTAGTCTTTAGGGACGAATTTCAATTTTCGTCCCAAAGAACTTATTGTGACCCACCTAAGGTGACATAATTTTGGATGAATTTTTTTTGTCCCAATAGGTCTATAGGGACAATTATTTAGCTATTGGGATGAAAAAGATTCGTCCCAATAGCCTTTCTTTTTTTTTTTTTTTTTTTTTCTTTTTTTTTTTTTTTTTTGTAGTGCCTATCAACCCAACATTTTGCTTTAAAAAAAATATAATGAAAGAAAAATGACTATTATGATCTCAAGCATGAAAATTAGTAGACTCCAACATCATTTTAAGAGCACAATGAGGTTTTTTTAGAATTATTTTTTTGAAGTGTTTTTTAATTGATAATTGTGAGAAAATGAGTGTCAAAAGATAAAATGGGTAATTTTGGAACAAAATGAAGTGTGTTTAGAGATATTTTAAATTTAAGTTTTTAGGTTGGAGTGTAGAAATGGAGTGTAAAAAGATAATATTGGATTGTAAGGAGAAAATCTCACACCTCAAATTAGTATATTTTTGTAAATCCAATAATATCCTTGAGTAAATTACCAAGAATACTAAATAGTTTGTAAGTACACCCATTAATAATTAATAATTAGTTTCCTATTTTAATCTTTTGTGAAAAAAAAAAAAAAGTTTCCTATTAATGATTAGATATTAACGTATACTATGCATATCATTAAAAACTCTTTCATATTAATGATTCTCTTTTAAATACTAATTTCGACTATATTTTCAATTATTTTATAAGGAAATACAAATTGATTGCTACGTACGGAGAATGAATCAAAATCATCCTAAATTGGTTGTAAAAGTTTTAAATTAATTACTATTAGTTTCAAAATCAAAATCTCCTTAGATTTTTTTTTTTTTTTTTTTTTTTTTGTTATCAATATTAGCTGTTCTTCAATTTCGTAAAAAACTTTTCTACTTTCAAATCAATTGAGACATAACACAAAACTTGCATCCCTACCACTTTCACAAACAACAAATGGATCTTCAACCGGAAAACCTCAAATCATAGTGATTTTGTGGATAGAAAACAATTAATAAGAAATGGAGAGAGTTGTTTGACATGATGAGAGAAAAAAAATTAGAGTATGATTTTGTAGACTGAAAACATAGAAGAGAAAAAGTGAGGGGAGAGAAAGAACAGTGATAGAATTGAAGATAATAAAATTATAAAATTTTAAAAAAATTTGATGGGTGTGATTACAGAAGGGGTGTACATACAGTTTTTAAGAGGTAACATTATCGCCACTCTTTTTTTATTCAAATAAGGCCAATAGTTTGACATAACAAAATTTTGCTTTTGCTTCTTTGAAGCCTTGGATGTCAAAATTTAATAGGTTTTTTTTAATTTTGGGCCAATACTTGTTCATTTTTATCGTCCAAAGCTAAAAAACCTAAAATCAAACCTAGTAAAGAAAGCAGAGGGAAAATTGCATATTCAGATTTCATAATTTTAAATCTGTTTTTTTTTTTTTTTATATTTTCTTTCGTGCACTACTCCAAAAAGTAACAGTGATGTAAGGGGAAAGAGAAAGTGGCTGAGGCTTCAAGAGAGTGTGAGAATAGAATAGAAAATAGAAAGTGACAGTGTTCAGTTTATCACCAAAATAAACAACATAATTGTATTTATAAATTCATAATAATAATAATTAGGCTTTCGTCAAAGTAATTAGTCAAAGTAATTAAGGAATCATTCAAATCTAAGACTTCCGGTTATTTTGAAATTGTGAAGGAATCGTATATTTCTCTCCAATAGTCTCCAGGGTTTTAAATTTTTTGAGTGCTCTTTCGATACAGCATACAGACTGTACATTCTTCTCCAACATCTCCTCCTTCCGGCGTTTAATTTCAATTTCTTTTTGCCAACACACCGCTGCCCCATCTCCAGTGATTGTTGCGTATCTGCTGCTGCTTGTTGTAGATTCGGATCCAACTCCTTCTACATCCAATTCCAGAACCTCGGCTGCAAGGTATTCGAGGACGGCGGCGAGGTTAACGGGGTCTCCGGCACCGACCTGGTCAGTGTACTTGCCGGCCTTGAGAAATTTTGAGATACGACCGACTGATAACAGGAGCCCCGCCAGTCTACTCTGCGACGTGGCCTTCTTCGCAGATCCGAGTGTCTTGCCCCGACCCGCCATCGAAACAGAAAGGTATGGTTTGCTCGATATTAAAAGATTGCTTTTATACCCAGCTTTGCTTTGTTCCTGCAGCCTGCAGGTATTATTCCCGATGTGGGACATGAAAAAAAAACTGGGTGTGTTGGTGGGCTTCCGATGTAGGACAGTCTTTATCAAACTGATGTAGGACTCTTACGGAAGGCCGTTGGAGGGTCAAACGACGTCCGTTTTGGGCCCATAATATGTCGTTGGAACCGTATCGACGAGTCATACATTTGTTATATTTTTGTGTTGCCAGAAACGATCATTATGACCTCCGTTTTGCTGATTTTCTGTTTTATACGGGATTTTGATGTTTTTTTTCAATTTATGAAGATTTCTTTTTTTAGTTTGATTAGGAATAAAGTTTAGGTTTCGAAAATAGATCAAACTTAAAATTTCTAAAAAAATTTGATATTTTATTTTCAATAAAGTTAGGAGTCCAAAATTCTAGAGGATTCTGGTTTGTTTTATTTTCTAAAATGTGAGACGAGTAAGGTTTAATAGCATGTTTACTAATTGAGAATGAAATGAATCGGAATCAAGTTTCACCGGAAAAGGAATGGAGGGGAATCGAAATTAAATTACTAAATTCAATTCCAGCGTTTACTAATTTTAAAGAATTAGAAATAGAATCAAATTTGTACAAAGTTGATTACAAAAATACCCTTATATACAACAATATAGAGCTTTATATATATATATATATATATATATATATATATATATATATATATCAATTTTAATAGGATAAAAACTGAAATACCAGCAGAAAAAAAAATACAAACTTATGTCTTCCACGATAAAGGCATGTTATTTTCTTATTCCTTTTTTATTTATTTATTTATTCATTATACATACATATATCTATATATATATATATATATATATATATATATATATATATATTTATACCATACAACGTCTGCAAGAAGTCGATATACGATAGTTCACAATTTATTTATTTATTTATTTTGTCGCAGTTATGTTTTTATTTTTTATTTTTATATTAAACTTTTTTATTTACCTAATAAAATCATTTTTATATACATACCAAATTCAAGGTATTCGCAGTTCATATTTATTTAATATATATATATATATATATATTTTTTACAACATAATTTCATATGAGATATTATTGAAAAAAAAAATATGCACAATTGTTTTTTTATTTTATTATTATTATTATTAATTTTATGTGAGGGTAGTTTAGTAAAAATACATGAATTCCCCTTGTAATCAGGAAAGGGAACTTGATTCCTAAGGTGGATGAGGGGAATCAAGTTCCCTTTCTTTCAGGAACTTAATTCCTAATTTGTGGATGTAATTCCCCAAAACATTAGTAAACACTTAGGAACTTAATTCCCTTTCCTTGGATGTGATTCCTGATTAGTAAACACGCCATAAATGATATAATCTTTAATGCAATTATAATTTTTTTATTTTTGCTACTTTTTATTTGCTATTTTATTGTGTTAAAGTATTGATTTTTGGTTATTATATTGATTTTTATAAGTATTTACTAGAGAGAAAGAAAAAAAAAAAAAAAAAAAGTAAACATACATAGAGGGTCGATGCCCTCATTTTTACATTTTGCCTTGGGCCTCCAAAATTGTTACATGTATTTATTATGGGAACCGATATTGACACCCATAAAAATGATAAGCACACCCATATTTTCATAAAAAATTTAATTACAAAAATATCTTAATAGGAATTTACCAATAAGGACAAATTAGTTTAATTAAAAGTAGGGGGCTTTGCAAAAGTGTCCACTATGAAGTTTAGAAGTGCAAAAATGTCTCCTCTATGAATTTCTTGCAAAACTGTCCGGTATCAATGTTTACTTTGCATAAATGTCCCATGTTGGACTATACTACCCTCACCACTTAAATTGGGGTGTAATGTCACAAATACCCTTAAACATTTCAGGTTTCCACAATTACCCTTGTCTTCCCTTCCCTCCCTTTCTTTCCACGAGTCCTTTGTTGAATTCCCTCCCCCCCCCCCCCCCCCCCCCCCCCCCCCCAAATTTTTGAACATACAGGACCTGACCCGACCACACCACAGTCGTGCTCCTCCCCCGATACTTCTTCTTCTTGTTCTCATTCTTCTTCCTTCCCCATCTTCGGGGCTTCAATATTCCTCCTAACATTCCGAAATTCCTTCTGAATTGTTTTCAATTGAACATTATCAAGAACCATATAACCTGAAAACCATATAGAAACCCTAAAAACAGAGAGATAGAGAGAGATAGAGGCACGAGGACGACGAGGGATGATGGGTTTCTGTCCGTAGTCTTCAAAAGTTTGCAATTGTGTTGGGTAACAGACAGGGTGGAGTTTGAGTCTGAAGCCGAGATAGATCGACCAGGCAAGGATACCCAAGACGGCTGCAGGTGAGTGTTTCTTTAAATATGTGCATTGGAACCTTTGAAATCAATGTTAATTTTTCGTCTGTGCTAGGCGGTGCTGCTGTTTGGGAGGGGCTAGACATTGTTATTGGCTCGATTTTCTTTTTTGTTTTTGTTGGTGTTGTGTTTGGATTGGGTTGTTTTTGTTGGTTTTGCCTGGTGTTGATGTGGGGTCGTTTCTGCTGGTATAGCTATTGTTTGTCTTATGTCTTAGTTAGGTTGTCTTGTTTTAGGCGTCTTTGCTTCCCTGCCTGGGTTGATTCATTTTGATGCAACTTTGTGGGTGTTTGGATTTAGCAGAGAAAGTGTTTGATAATATGCTTGAGAGAAGCATGGTTGCGTGAAATGTTATGATTAATGCGTTTGTTCAGTCTCGTGAGTTGGTTCTAATAAAGAATTTGTTGGATTCTAACTGCTGTGTGGGCATTTGTTGTTTTCTATGGCACCCCTTGTTGAATTGCTGCTGCTATGTGGCGTTGTTTATTTGGCATTGATAACTCTGTCCAGGGCTTGAAGTTCGAGTCTTGAGTGTGAAAGCCCTGTGCAGGGCTTCAAATCCCTTGACAGGGCTTTAACAATCAACTGTTTTACTTATACACCGTTTTGTTTTATTTCTTCATTTTCATATCTTTGTTACTTTAACAACATTTGCAGGGTCTATGGATACAATGGATGGGTTCATAGTACATTGCGATAGACATTGGATTGATGATGAGGTGATGGGTCCAATTTCCTTCGCATGTCATGACGAGAAATATAGTAAATTGTTTGAAACAATATGTCACCGTATCGGGGTTAGTAATGACAGATTCCGGATAAGCTTAAGTTCAGAGCTTTTAACGCCGAAAGGGAGTTGTACTTTATCCATTATGAGCGACAATGATGTATCATGTTTGCTTTCTCATAATTGATCCTTGTCCTTGTGGACTGAAATTAAGGTCGAAGTCGTAGAAAGATCTGTACCGACGAAGGCAACTGAAAATGTTTTTCAAACTGTGATAAAGTCAAGAAATACAACAATCCAGTCATGTATACCTTCAGGCTGTAAACCCTCTGGTAATTTCGAATCCCCAATTAGTACTCCATTGTTTCCATCAGTGAGTGGTAGCAACCAACTGTTTAAGCCAATGCCTTCCCCCGGATTTACATCGGCCGAGAAAGATCAGGGGACTCCAGCATCGACTACTAAGCATGCAGATGCAGAGGTTAAGGTGGATGATTATGATAGTTCTAGCATTAAGTCTAGCAGTGATGAGTCTAGCACTGACGGGCAACCGTCAACAAACTGTAGAGAAGTTCAAACAAATGGAGCACCTAAGAGTTCTACACCCTCTACGACGACACGGTGGACAATACCGGGGTCAGAACTATACTCAATTCAGCCCATTAGATCGAAAGAATTGTTTCAAGACAATAGAGACTTTAGTGAAATATATAAAGGACAGATTTTCAAGGACAAGAAAACATTGAAAGGGGCTCTAGGGTTCAATGCATTGCAAAAGAGGTTTGATTACAGGGTTCGACGATCGAATCATACACGATTCGTCGCAATATGTAAAAAGAGAGATTGTCAATGGGTTTTTAGGGTAGGGAAATCAAGAAATGGGACGTACTGGAATGTTAAGTCCGTTGACTCTTAGCACACATGTGGTGATAATGGAAACTACAACGTAGATTTTCACCGTGTAAGTTCCCATGTAATAGGGCAATTGTTTGCAAGAAAGTTTATCGATCCAGGATGCAACCTCCGTCCTAAAGATATCCAGACTGACATGAAGGATAAGCACGGCATAAACCTCACCTACAACAAAGCTTACAGATCTAAGGACTGTGCTTTACATAGTGTTTTTAGTGATCCATGGGAGTCATTTAAGACGTTGCCCGCATACTTTCACATGTTGGAGAAATCTAATCCGGGGACAAAAACCAAGATTGCAACCGATAGGCAAAACTGGTTCAAATATAGATTCATGGCCCTTGGGGCTTATATAGAGGGATTCAATACAGTAATTAGGCCGGTTATTGCCGTCGATGCTACCCACTTGAAGTCCAAGACCAAGGGAGTTTTGTTAGTTGCGGTATGCAAGGATGGTAATGAGATGACATACCCTTTGGCATTTGGGTTTGCAAATTCCGAGTGCTCAAAGTCATGGACATGGTTCTTGAAGCAACTTCACGACGTGATCTTGCATCCCGAACTTGTTCTGATAGTTTCGGATCGACACACGGGTATCTCTAATGGCATGAGAGCAATATTCCCCAATTCAGCACATGTGCTTTGTGCATACCACTTGGCCAACAATCTGAAACAACATTGTAGGAAGCGAGGTGACGTGATTTATCATTACTATCGTGCTGCATATGCGTATCGTGTTGAGAAATTCGACCGTGTAATGGCTGAGCTGAAATCTATCCATCCTAAGGTTTATGATGAGCTCGTAGAGGTTGGGATACAGAAGTTTTCACGTGTCCATAGCCCTAGGAAGAGGTACCATATGATGACCACTAACATTGCAGAGTCAATGAATTCTTGTTTACTTGCGATCCGAAAGTTGCCTATCACATCTATTGCCGAATTTATCAGAGATTTGTTGCAACGTTGGTTCCACGACCGGCGAAGTAATGCAAGAGAAACACCCACATTCTTGACTAATGATGCGGACCAACACATCAAAGACAGGGTATTAGCATCGCAACGGTGTGAGATTCACCCCATTGACTACGATAGATTCAAGGTACAAGACCAATGGAGTGAAGCAATTGTCGACTTGGAACAACGTTCATGCTCATGCCGTGAATGGGACCTAGATGAGCTACCGTGTATTCATGCCATGGCTGTTGCAACGTATGCTTACATAATGTTTATTTAGTTTTTGAATAACAACCATAATCTTCAATTTCTAATTGTTATTCATTTTTTTGTGTCTTTTGTATCAGGCTTAAAGGTAAGCCCATCAACTCATTATGTTCCGAATTTTTCACAACCGGATGGCTGAAACAGGCGTACGCCATGGTTGTGAACCCTGTTCCAAATCTTGAAGAGTGGGACATTGCTGATGATGTTCGTAATCGCGTTGTATTGCCATGGAAAAAAAAGCGACTGACAGGAAGACCAAAGAAAAATCGGATGCTTTCTGTCGGGGAGAAACGAAAGCAACAATCGTGTGGGAATTGTGGGTAAAAGGGACACAATCAAAAAAGTTGCACGAACCCATCATGTAGCACAGGGAAACCAGCAAAAAAAGCACGTGCTTGTAGTGTGTGCAAGAAAGAAGGACATAACAAACTTACGTGCCCGGATAGGGATAAGGCACCGGACCCCAGTTTGGCACCCCACCTCAACTCGGATGACACTGACACAGACGATGAAGAAGTTGATTCGTAGGTATGGGTGAGACTCATCCTTTCCTTCTATTTTATTTTTTTAAAATAAAAAATATTTGACAGCCAGCAGTGTTGCTTACGCTGTTGTTGTTGCATTCACATACATCTTCACTGTAGGTTCAGATGCAGGAGTGCAAAAAAGTTGTGGTGGTGATGATGGTGTAGTATGTGTTGTAAGTTGTAGGGGATGTTGTTTCTCTGGTTGTTTCTGTGATGATGGTGCAGTCGTTCTTTTTAAGTGGTGTGGTGTAGTCATTGTAAGTTGCAGGTTACCTTGTTTAGTACCTTGTTTATGGTTTTTAAGTTTTTACAAGCAGGAGCAGCCCAGCATGTGTTATAAATAACACAATATTTACAGCTGTTTTTAACTTGTTGTGGTGATGATCTTGTATGGAATAATTGTTTTCAAGCCCTAGAATAATTGTTTTCAAGCCCTGGAATAATTTTTTATTTTATTTTATTATTATGGAATAATTGTTGTTGAGGCCTTGGTGATACTGGTATTTATGTTATGTGGGTTTGTTTAAGTATATATTTGTGTGTGGCCAGCATACACATATATTGTTCTTGGTTCTTCTTTGTTGTATATATTGTTGTATACTGTTCTTTGTAGTAATACTGTCATACTGGGCTTGATATTATTGATACCAGGAACGAACAGGAACCATGCAAGACAGGGCTTGACTGTATTTACATGTCAATCCCTAGAATAATTTTTGAAGCCCAGGGCTTGAATTTATTTACATGCCAATCCCTGGAATAATTTTTGAAGCCAGGGCTTGAATTTATTTATTATATCCAAGGCCCTGGAAGAACATTTATTTGTTAAGGCCTGGATATTATTATTTAGCCCACCAGGATGGGGGTCATGCAAGACAGCCCATGTTTTTGTACACACTTACACTAGGGGGGGGGGGGGGGGGGGGGGGGGGGGGGGGGGGGGGGGGGGGTCATACAAGACAGGCCATGTTTATGTTTTTATATATATGTCAAGGTTGGGCTTGAACAACATTGATTTGTTAAGGCCTGGATATTATTATTTAGCCCAACAGAAGGTGGGGTTGGTCATGACAATGTATTTTAATTAATAATATTTAGTTAAATGAAGTAGAGCAGTAATGGTAAAAGTACATTTATATTTAGAGAGTCTTGGGCTTCGGGAGTCTTTATACCTGGTGCCTTTTAAGTTTGAAAAAAGCCTTCATTGCAATGGTTTGTGAAAAGGCATCCAGATGGACGGTTGGGGCAATGACCATGGTGGCTTTTCATTTATTGCGACATTGGGGGTTTTCATACATTATAAATACCGTCCTTTGGTTACATTTTTTTCTCACTTCACTTATATTCGGGGCTATTGTTTAGTATTTTTTTGTTTTTTTTTTCAAGGTGCAATGGTAGAAAACAACACAAGGAATAATGTTGCAAATAATTTTCATGAAACAGACAGGCTGGAATCCATCTTCGTATGTCTGAGGCAACGGATTGCAAATGCAGAGAACACCATCCGTGAAGAGCGTGCAAATGCTAGACGCCTGACTGTGGACAATGCAGTGTTGATGGGAAAAGTTGAAAACCTGGAAGCAGAAATTATCAATTTACATGTGCAGATGGAGGCAAGAGACGATGAACTGAATGGGCTGCACAGTCTTGTGGAAAAACTGCAGAAGAAAATGTTGGACTTCAATATTCCACCATCTCCCTAGAGAAATGCTTTATTATTTTGTTCACAGTCTGATGTCTTTGCTTATGTTTTTTTATGTTCAATGTGTTCAGGTCTTTCTAAATATAATATAATATTATTTACTGGAAATGGAAGGAAATGAATATTATCATATTTCCCTTTCCTAAATCCCTGACAGAATATCTCAATCATCTAAAAAAAGTTATCTTTAATTCATATTCATAAAAAGGGAAAGCAGATGCCTTGAACAAACATAACACAAACAACCATTCACATACATTTGCCCACTGTTACTCTGATTACAAAAACAACAATATACAATATAACCAGCATTACTGTTTTGCTTTGTACCGGTTCAGTGTAAAGAACCTTATCTTCTGTGGTACAAGAACTATGATTTGAAAGTTTTTCACGCTGAACCGCACGGATAGCTTCATATGCTTCATCCACCGTATTAAATCTCTGATAAGAAGCACCCTTAAATCCATCAACTTGTTCATGACAATCAGGCCAAGAGTTGAACACACCAGTTTTCCTGCCTTTGAAAACAGCATACACCGATTTCTTTGCCATATCATACAAAACACTGAATATACGTGCAAAAAAAGAACTAACAAAGAGGAAATCCAGATTAGATTGTTTTTTTATAATGACAAAACAACAAACAAAATAAAGACATTAAATCATGCAGACATTAAACAAAATGAAATAACAAAAACCAGTTAATTGGCCATAGAAGTCTTTCGACAGAAATCAAAGGTTGAAGCTATACTACCTTGTAACCATATGATTTTTGTCGAAAACCTCCATGGCCATTGAACTCATTTTCCAACTAAGATCATAAATTAACGAATCAAAAACGAAACAAAATGAAGATTAAGATTTGTAGAAGAAGACCTCTGGGCGTGGGGGCTCCTCGTCAGGATTGAAAGAAATAAACAGAAGATTATGAAGAAAGAGCAGAAGAGGAACCGACCATCTATAGGGGAAAGACTGAAGTGGGATCCAGCTGTGGTCCACTTGCATTGGTTAGTGGGATCCAGCTGTGGTCCACGTATTTCCTTACCCCCTACCGTTGCATTTTTTTTCAAGCCCAAAAACAATAAAGGTGAAGCCCTGGAAAGGTATTGAAGCCCAAAATCACCGTACTGAGCTGACCTGGAATAATGTTTTGCATTTAATTTAAATTTTGGGACAATTTTAAAAAATTTTCCGATTGTACGGAATTTGTTACACAACATGTGGCAACACGTAGAGTGTTTGACACCACCAAAAACACAATCCATAATGTGGGAAGCCTTAGATTGACACTATGTGCAAATGTCACCCATTACTCTACTAGGGTTATAAGTGTTACTATGCAATGTTAATGGATTTGGTCACGGTGTATTTTTGTGACCGTCCGATGCTCCCCCAAAAACTCTATAAAGATACCCACCTACATTCAATCCACTTTGGACCATCCCGATCGGGAAGAAAAACACGGGACCCACATCATCGGATGCATAAACAATAGACATTCAAGCACTGGCTATTATTGTTCAAGCCCAGTAATTACATATTAACCCCAAGAATGAAGTGGGATCCAGCTGTGGTCCACTTGCATTGGTTAGTGGGATCCAGCTGTGGTCCACCAATTTCCTTACCCCCTACCATTGCAATTTTTTTCAAGCCCAGAAACAATTAAGGTGAAGCCCTGGAAATTAATTGAAGCCCAAAACCACTGTACTGAGCTGACTTCGTATGCAGTATGCAGTATGCTATATTTTTGTATGTATTCCGTAATGGTAATGGTTAGGAATGGATTAAGGCTTAAAAAATAGAACAATTCATTTCATTCGTCGTAAAGACATTAAAAAAGTGTCCTCCAAACCAAATATTCTGGGCTTCAGAACAAATCAATTAATTTTGTTTGCCGCAAACACATTAAAAAATACTCCAATACCAAATATTATGGGCTTCAGAACAAGTCATTTCATTTCATACGCCCCCACCCAAAGCAAAACAACCAAACAACACACCATGGATTACATTACAGAGGCTTCCACCGGAAATAAAACTAGAAAATCTAAAAACAAACAAAGCTGATAAACATTCCAGCCACAACCCCAACATTCCCTCACAGAGGGAAAGGCCAACACAATGGATTTCATTATTAATGATAAACTTAACATCGCTCAACTGGAAATGTTAAAACGTCTCAATTTCAGCACAATTGACCGCAGTCAATGATCATTACGGTCTTCGATGGCAAGCCGAAGCTGGAGCCGATCTGATCAATGGCCTTTAAGACGTCAAATCCTTCGACCATCTCACCGAAGACGACTTGCTTGCGATCGAGCCACTCGGTCTTAGTGGTACAGATGCAGAACTGGGACCCGTTGGCCAATGTGCTGGTTTTGGCCATTGACAATATATCGGGACCGATGTGCTTCTTCACGAAGTTCTCGTCGGTAAAACTAGGGCCGTATATCGATTCACCACCGGTTCCATTTCCTTGAGTGATGTCTCCTCCATGGACCATGTACCCAGGTATCACCCGGTGGAAGGTTGAACCCTTGTAGTGGAGTGGCTTCCCAACCGTGCCGATCCCCTTCTCTCCGGTACAAAGAGCCCGAAAGTTCTCCGCTGTGATAGGGGTACTGTCTGCGAAGAGCTCCATCACAATTCTACCTGCAGGGATGCCGTCAATGCTTAGGTCAAAGAACACTCTAGGGTTCCCCATACCAGTGTCTACGACAAACAGAGAGAAGGTGTAGTGGAAAGTGGAAGTGGAAATGGTAGATGAAGAACAAAAGAGAGTATCGACAAAATCGGGACTCACGGTTTCCTTTAAATGCCAAATGCCCCCCAAAGGTGGGGCCCCTTTTATGTACTTGGTTGGGATGGCGTTCATCATCAACACCCCATCATGTTTTGGGGTTGTAATGCAAAGAGCCCCCCCATGTACCTGAATTTTTTTTTGTAATGCAAAAAAAATAGAACACCCCAAAAACAACAAAACTCACGTGACCCTAGGTCGGGGTCCCACCAAAAACGAGAAGAATTGGCATTTGTAGTTTTGCGGCCTTTCACATTATTAAACGGAACCCAACGTGTTCTCTTCAAGCGGGTTCGGTTACCTCTTTAAGCGGGTTCGGTTCGGGATCGACACACGGGTTCGGGTTTAATTGCTATCCCTACTCATGTATGATTAGCGGAAATGGAAGAAATTATTATTATTATTAGCCCCTAAGTAAGAGGAAATGTAGAATATGTATCGAATGATATCCTTCACATTATCACCATTGTTGTAAATCTTTGAATACATATCAGAAGACATAAGATCTTCAATCCAGTGAAAGTTCTGATAACATTGTTATAACCACTTCATGCAATCTTCAAGCTGAAATTCAACTATTAATTCATAATAATCTCCACTTTCTTCTCTATAACATTATGATAACCAAACCTTTATACAATTAATTACACATTCAATTCAATTAAATCATCACAAAATCTTGAAAAAATTCTTCACAAAATCATAACTTGTACTGCTTTACATTAACTAACACCAACTGAGGAAAAAACAAAACTGAAACTTTAAAACAGATAAACATCACACAAGCCATATAAGGAGAATTAATTACACATTCAATTAACATAACAATGAAGCTTCAAACAAAACCACGACAGAAACAGCTAATTCATACACTTGGGACTGATTTCCCAAAATACATCTGGCAACACTATTAATTTGCACTGCCTAACAAAACCACGACAGAAACAGCTACCAACCGTAAAACAGAAACAGCTACCCCAACAAACATCTCAACACAGTTCACCGTTAACGAAAATTTTAAGAGCCATTGCCTGACGGATGGTGGGAATATCCTTCTGTCCAAAGATATCCATCCATGATGACAATGGGATCCCAAATAATATCAATTCTGCATATTTACACACAAAGGCACCACAACTGTAGCTGCAACAAGTGAAAATGCAGGACTAAATATTTTTGTATCATAATAAAGAACTAGAAGTAATAATGCAAATTTTACCCGTCATCTTGTTGAGGAAGAATGGTTGGTTCGATGTTTTCAGCAGTGAATGGACTTGTGTGAGGAGGCATCTTCATATGTTCATAGTAACCAGCATGCTTAAGAATTGAGGGTAACAAATAAAGTAACCCTGGGATGTCTTTCAATCGGTCACTTTTTCCATTACGGTCACACAACGAGTCATACAAATTGACTTTCCCTTCTTTTAAAAAAACTTCATATAGTACCCAATGATCCCCAGTGTTGCAAGGAACCAACACCTGTGTAAAAAAAAAACAAAGAGAGAAGAAAGAACAAAACATAGGCAAATCACATTAAAAAGGCAAAAAAAACGAGGAAGAGAGGAATAAGAAAAAAACAAGGAACAAAGAAGAAAGAAGACAGAAGAACATACCTGGTACAAGAGCAGTAGCCAGCAGGTAGCAGAGCAGTACAGAAAAAAAGAAGAAAGAAGAAAGAAGACAGCAGCAACCAGCAAGTAGCAGAGCAGTACAGAAAAATAGGAGTTAGTGACTTAGTGAAAACCAATAATAACTTAACAAAATTGTCACATTGCATGACACATACTTACCGACTCCATAGTCCACCACGGCTGAGGGTAAAGAAGGTCGGAACCTGACACATAATTTAGTGTATCATCGTCTGGTTAAAAGATAGGGGATCGAATTCTGGGTATTCTTCCCAAATTGGGACAGCTGGTGTAATGGGTGTAAGATCCTTCTTCTTTTTTTTATTCTTTTTGACTTCTTTTTGCTCGAATCCGGCTGGGTTATTATTTTTTAAATGTTCATATTCCAATAACTTCTTAACAGCTTCCCACTTCAGTTTCAAATGAGCCTGTTTACAAAATAAAAAAAACTTTCGTTCAGTTTAGGATTGCATCAGAAATGAATGTGAAGAAAAAAACAGTAGAAAAATGAACTTACGAAAAACGCCGTTGGGGCCAATCCGATTTCCTGACGGTCGCTAACCTCTCCATTCGAACGCCGCCTCTTCCACAGAACGTCGAGGTAGCTGTCTATGTGCTAAAAAGACATTTATATATAAACGTTAGGAAACTTATCTGTATTTGTGTAAACAAACGCATCACAATTTATCACTTACCAAGTTGGACAACCATTTTGTAGGTTTGACCAAATTGTTGAACTGTTCACGATTCATATCGATGGGTTGGCCAGTAAAGACACTGTGAGTTGGAAAAATTAAATTAAATATTCTGAACAAAAAAACACGTAAATAAAATATAAAATAAAAACAGAGGAGAATAGGAATGGACCATTACCGAGTATCATCCTTATTCTTCAGAAATGAGATGAACCGATCATAATTGTCATTCACACAATCGCTCAAATCTTTGGTTCTCTTCCTCTTCTTGGGTATGGGTATGGGCATGGGATCAGTGTACGGGCTGTCCAAGTACTTTGACCGCCTACGGGCTCTTACGTTCTCATTATTCTTGTAACACACACTTGGGTCAACCGCATTCATAAATATAACACTAAGATCAGGGTTTGGAAGAACCACGTTCACACATGGTGAAGGGAAGTCATCCAAATTTATCGTGTGCTTAGCTGACCCATATGACTCACCAACAACATTATCCAACCCACCCTCCTTACCAACAACAATCCCTGTATCGTCCTTATCATCGGCCATCTCCACCTCGGCCTTCTCAACCTTGGCCATCTCCACCTCTTCGACAACCTCCTTGTTCAAGTCTTTCTCCAACTTTTCCCCATCATTAGAATTGTGCAATGGTGACAAATTAGGACTGACCTACAGTCATCAAAATATGTATAAAGAACTACACAATTGAATAATGTTTAATTACATAATAAGTTTTTGAATAGGCTTGAAAACCCTTATGTGTTATTTTACTTACCATGTCGTCCACAGGTTTGTGTAAGCTTGCTCTTCTCTCGTCCAAATCTTTCTCCCTTTTTTCTGGTGCAATCTTTCCAATTTCTTCACTTATCCAGGACTTCATCCTCTCCTCGCTTTCTTTTATTTTCTGTGTGACCAGCTGTACAATAGATGTATACAATTCGGGTATTGTATACGGAACCGATGTCTTGATTTTTGACTGCAAATCCAATTCAAAAAGAATTAATACATTACGCAAACTAACTTAGGATAGTAAAAGTTATGTATGTATATTTCAAATCATTACCTTGGGAGTTTCTACATCTCCATCATCGAAGAGCCGTTTCTTAGATGACGGTTCATCTGACTTTCTAGATCCGATGAACCTTGTTGTTGTCTTGCTTTGGTGAATGGAAGCATCACCCTCTTCGATTGCATTTTGACGGTCCTCCACATCATCATCATCGTGGTCCTCCCTTACCACATCTTGAAGCATCAAAGATTTGTAATAAGCACTTGACTTTTCATGATATGACACCTTCCATGGGAACAAAGCCATCTGCATGTAAAGTGCACAAAACATTGAGGTCAGAAACCCAATAGTATGCATAAGATAACCAGCAACACAAGGTATTTCAAGCCCTGGCAAAGCATTTCAAGCCCTAGCAAGGCATTTCAAGCCCCGCCTCCCTTTCATACCCTCATTTGGAAAAACCAACAACTGATATTAACTAACTACATACACTATAATATTCAAGCACCCCCGGGGCCCTCATTCATAATAAGAAAGTGTAGCCCACAATCCATTATAATAAAGATTTAAGAACCAGGTTCATAGAGTAAAGTAGTATAACACAACACATAAGGGTTTTCAAGCCCTGGGAAGGGATTGAAATAACTGGCTAAGGGATTTCATACCTTCATTTGAAATAAGAAAGTGTAGCCTACAACCCACTATGATAAAGATTTAAGAATGAGCTTCATAGAGTAATAAGTAGTAGTGGTATAACATATGAGGGTTTTCAAGCCCTGGCAAGGTATTTCAAGCCCTGGCAAGGTATTTTAAGCCCTAGCAAGGCATTTCAAGCCCCGCCTCCCTTTCATACCCTCATTTGGAAAAACCAACAACTGATATTAACTAACTACATACACTATAAAATACACGTAGAAGTAAAATACACGTAGAAGTAGAATACACACCGTCGTACTGAAGAAAGATTCAACTTTTAAAACCCTTGTATTGAAATTCCAATTCTTAAATCTTGAGAACCCAGTACTTTTCCGTACGCCGAGTTTACCTTCCAAACGGCAAATCCGTTCAACGGCCCAAACCTAAACAATTAAAAAAAATCTCATAAAGAAATTACTAATCTCATGAGTTTGATTTACACATGAATTCATTTGGCAACTATTACCTGAAATGCTAGTAGAAATCCATAAACGTGGAATGTGAAACACTTCGAATCATCATTGTTCTGCTGATTGTCCAACTCCGCCTGCTGATTGTTAGTTTTCTTCTTCTTCTTCTTCGGCTTCTTCTTCTTCTCTTCCTTATTCTCCTCTTCCTTCTTCTTCCTCTTCTTATTCTTGGGGCCCTCATTCTCTTCTTTCTTCTTGCCATTGCCTCTTAACTTTTCAATGTGTTTTTCGGCTGCATTCTTCAAACAGCACAAGGTGACATCGAATATGTATGAGCCCCAAGGAAAACTTTCAAATGCATCGATGTCCTCAACTAAAGACAACACCCAACTGGGTATGGTTGTCCGTGCTTCATCCATCCCAAAGAATTGGGAAACCATTAATAGGTATCCCATCTTCAATGCGTCATCACCCTCTGAAGGCTCTGTCAGCCGGTTAAAGGTTGCCTCCAACAGTTCAATCGACGGGTTTTCATCTACGAAATAGCGTGTTAAAATAGATTCCTCACTGACTTCTTCTTTTTCTTGGAACCCTTCGGGCAGTGTGCCCATGTTGAGGCCACTGCACAAGCAGAATTCCTCTCTGCCAAACCGAGCTTTCTTCTCCCCTAAACCAAACCACATTTCATCATCCTTTTCTTCTTCGGGACAAATGAGCTGTCTTTTCAAAAGATTGTAGATCAGCATCCCATGAACCCTTATGGGCTGTATCATTTCCAAGTACTGCCCAAAGGAGCCTTCTTTAAACCTATCTAACACACCGCAACGTGTCAAGACCAACTTCAAATCTTGAAGAAAAAATTTTTTGTTGGGCGAGTTTATTCTCGCATGTACCCAGCTTTTGTGGTCTGGAAACCGCCATTGTTTTTTGAAATGATCAGCCCCCATCTAGTTTACAAGAAAATAAAAAATTATTAATGCTAAGCATAACATAAAAGGGATTTCAAGCCCTGGAATCAAATATCAAGCCCTAGCAAAGGGATTTAAGGAACTGGATAAAGAATTTCAAGCCCTGTAGATGGATTTGAAGACCTGAACTGGAATTTCAAGCCCTGGAAAGGGATTTTAAGCTCTGATTTGGAAAAAACAAACAATGCTATGAAAGGATTCCCACGGAGTCCCCACTGGGGTACTACGGGGATACAGTGATGTATGTCAACACAAAAATAATACATAAGCCCCAGCCCCCAACACCACCAAAATCCACCAATTCCAAAATCCAACGCTTAACATAACATCACAAAAACGATATACAACAACACTACACTTCACAATCCCTCACAGGGCTTCAAATCCCTTTGTCAAGGATTAATATTCAGACAAATGGGGCCACATTGTTCAATTAAAAACTAAAAAAAAAACCACAAGCCAAGCCAAGTCAAGTCAAGAATAAACCACTGGTAACCCACCACAAGCCAAGTCACCCACGTAAAAAATCAAATCATCATCCATGCATAGTTACACACAGATGCAAACAAAACAAATTAATGGGAGGTTCAAACGCCAGAATGAAGAAGACAATGAGAAAACGAATGAATACCTTTACTTGCGAGTTGCAACAAAGGCGTCTTCTCTAACTCGAATGTGGAATGAAGATGACAAGGACAAAACGGCGGGCCTGGGTCTCGGTATTTGACTGTTCTTCTACTTGGTGTGTTCTGATTCTTCTTCTTCTTCTTCTCTCTCGTTCGCCTATTCTTCTACTCTCGTTCGCAACCTCTGCTCCTCTGCTCACTGAGATGGCTCTTCTACTCGGTTCTTCTCTCTTGTTCGCCTCTTCTTCTACTCTCGTTCACACAACCGCCGAGCTCCTCACTGAGATGGCTCTTCTACTGGGTTCTTCTCTCTTGTTCAACTCTTCGGGTCCTCTACTCTCGTCGTCGCAACCCCGCCGGGCTCAAAAGTGATTTTGAATTTCAATTTTAGGTTAGGGCAAATTGGTAATGATGCTTTATTGGGATTAACTGTTTAGGGGCATTTCGGGATTTCCTCTTTTAAATGGTTTTAAATATTAAAATGCCCTTAAGGGTAGTCTTGGAATTTCATGTGCCCAAGGGGACACAAATGCAAGAAAAACATACTGGAGACATTTTTGCTCTTTTAACTTTCAAAGGGGACATTTCCTTCCATTTCCACTTAAAATAAATCAAATACTATGTACACCCATTAATACACCCATATCTTCGACTATATCACTTTATTAAAATATATATATATATATATATATATATATATCAGAAATTGTACACAAAGAATACCAGGCCATGGACAATCAACATTTGGTAGTTAATGAGGTAGATTTCTTAGTTATTTATAGTTTAGAATTAAAAATACCTTAGCAGTTTTAAAAAATCTAGTTTGATACAAGCTCTCTTCCTCATCTTCTTTCCATTGTTTTTAAGGCTATGGACTTCCTAGTTTTTGCGATATGATCACCAAGAAAAGGCCAACTGCAAAAGAAGAAATGGTAAGATCTGCATAGCGTTTAATCGTTTATGTCCCACTACTCCTTTTGATTATATATTTATTCTACTTAGGTGGACAATCCTTTGTGAATAAAACGCCATTTTTTTTTCTTGCTTGCAGGCCCATCCTTATTTCTTCCCGATCAGAAACGCAGAAAGCAGCAGAAATTGTTCCTAGTATACATACTGGATTTCAGATGCATCTAAGATAGTGTCTTTTCTGTGTCCAATGGCCTTGCCCTTGCTTTGTGATTGACTGAGCCTTAAATTTGTGGTGATTTACATGTTTTCTCGGCACAACACAATCAGACCACCTCCATCCCCTCGCTCTTTTTTCCTTTTTGTTCGTTTTAGCTATCTTAACTTAAAAAAAAAAAATTCTTCTCATTATTGCTGTTGAATTGATGTGTGCTCTTAACTCATTGAATGATTTATTGATCTGTTTTTAGCAAAAAATACTATGCATGTTAGAATCCTGTGCTTTTTTTTTTTTCTATAGCCAAATGGAATTTATCATTTGTAAAATTGGGTGTGTTAGTAACTTATGAGGGTTTATAAATAAATAATATTGAAATGAAAACATTCATTTAAATAAGGGTACTATTGGCATTAAGATGGGTGTTTATAGTAATGTTTTAATTTTAAATTTTAGACATGGGTGTACTTATAAATATGGGTGCTCTTATCATATTTATGGGTGTCAATATCCGTACCCATTTATTATACATAAATTTTGATATTATAGTATATAGACAATAAATTATGATATTATTAGTATAAATTAACTAATAAATATCTTCCCTATTTTATTGTCCATGAAATTAGGAGATAAAATCAATCTATTTTCCTTCCTTAATTTCAATTTCCAATGCAAAAAAAGAAAGAAAAACATTTCATTAAATTACTCATCTTATGTTGATACAATTCTTTACTCTAAATAGTTTGTTTATTAGTAATTATTCAATTTGACCTTTCACAATATATTTATCACTCTTCAAGGTTTTAGGTCGGGAATTGTAAATTAATAAAAATGTTATGTTTTTTATTAAGCAATTTTATTCCTACTGTTGTAACTAAATTCTTCTTGTTCTCAATCAAAATAATTCCGGGTACTAGATTACAAAATAATAAATATTTTAGGTTATTAATATGATTTTGCTACATTTATTATATAGTTTGTTATTTAAACGTTTACAATTGCAACTAGATGTCGTTTCCAGCTATACGTATTATCAAGATTAGGTTTCGTAACAAGATGAAAGATGAATTTCTTACAAACTCTTTAATCATGTATATTGAAAGGGAAATCACATAGCAACTTAGTATATATTCGATTATAAACGATTTTATAAATTTAAAAGAGCGTCAAGATCCATTTTGATTCATAAAGCTATGTCTGTTTTATTTATTAATTTATTTATTGTATTATTACAATTTACATACGAGACTATACATTATTAAATTTGATTTTTTTTAAATATTAGTATATTCGTCTTCCGTCAACTTGAATATTTGTTTTTATCTTAGCCCCCCCAAAGCCAAAATCCTGGCTTCGCCTCTATATATATATATATATACGGTCTCATTCACATCATTGCGCATTGATGTAACTACATCACCAATGTATGTGGACCATTGATTATGAAGAAACTTTGACAAGTGCATACATTTTGAGTCAAAGTATATAAATCTAATGGTCCACATCCAACGCATCGATGAAGTTATATCAGTGCGCACTGACTTGAACATTTATATATGTATATATATATATGGTTTTTAAGTCAAATCGGTTTTGAATATTCAAAACCGAAAGTAATTCGGTTTCATAATTTAAACCAATTTGAACAGAAAATGGTTGGTGAACCAAACCAAACTACACTTTTTAGTTCGGTTCCGGATTGAATCGGTTCAGTTCCGGTTTTAGTGTCCACTCCTAAACTATTATGTTTTCTGTCCGTTTCAAAAAACAAAATATGTATTCTAAGTATTTGTCATTTGTGAACAAGTTTAGAATTTACTGTCTTGTTTAATAATTTTTATTTAATAATTTTAATTAAGTATAAATTTTTCATCAGCAAAATAAATATTAAAATGGAGTGTGAATAGATATTTGGATTGACTATTGCATCACTCTAAATTTATTTTCGTATTATTTAAGTGTTTTCTTTTTTATTTTAAATATGATTTATTACATTTTTAATTGATAATGACTAAAATCCCCTCGAGTTAGTGTAATTCCTTGTTAAAAAAAACATGCTAATAGCAAATATTTCCCAAAATGCACTCACTAATGCCATCAAATCCTAATATAAAATATGAGCTAAATTGTCACTCTCTTTACATGAGTATTCGAGTATGTTCTGTTACAAAAGAAACCTTCCCATCACATTTCTTCTTCTTTTCCCTATCACTATTATGTAAGCTTTTGACACATGAATAAAATTAAAATTTGAATAAAAAAGAATTTCACAGGATTGCTCTCCGTGTCATCGCAAACTGCCATCTTATAGATCCTTATTTTAGAGGCATGCTTGATGAAGAAGGCTCTCGAGTCTCATCCGTAGTTTGAAGAGAGACAGAGGAGGAATCTCTCCACTGTCCATCAATTGATGAGTTGCTTATCTGCGAATGGCTTTCTTGAGAGAATGTGCTCACCATGGTTTGGCTGTCTTGTGATAGTATCTCAAAGGCTTTGAACCTTGCATCCTGGTTATCTGAACTGCGCTTAACAATTGGTGCTTGAACCGGAACTTTGCCTTCAAGCATGGCAACTACAGAAGACATGGGTGCTCTTAACGTGGGAGACGGATTAGTGCATAAGAGAGCTATGTTTAGCATCCTCGATGCCTCTTCTTTGGAGAATTTTGAACCAAGACTTGGATCCACAAGTTCAAGAAGGTTTCCTTGTTCTTGCAGTACATATGCCTACAAGAAAATGCATAAAGAAAAGAACCAAGTTTTATTTGCTATCTAGAAGCAAGAATCGTAAATGTTAAGTGTAATGCCTTTTATCCATATAAATGAAGCTTAAATTTCTTTAATTTCATGACATGGTCCAATTTCACCACCTATCAAATGTGACAATAAATGAATGTGCAGAATGCAATTAATTTAACTTACCCAATCAAGAAGATAAACAAACTCCTCCTTTGGCCTGTAATTAGTGTTGCTCTTCCCACTAACAACCTCCAATGCAACAACTCCAAAGCTGTACACGTCTGCCTTGTCAGTCAAGTAACCTCTCATTGCATATTCAGGAGCCATATAGCCTCTAGAGAAAAATAGATACAAAAACACAAACTTAAGACCATGCCACCAGCCAAAGAAGATTTACAAGAACATCTATAAGATAGAGAGAAAGCTCACATTGTTCCAGCTATTCTTGTGCTGATATGGGTATTCTCTTCTTCATCAAGCTTAGCTAAACCAAAGTCAGATATCTTAGCATTTAGATCCTTGTCAAGAAGCACATTGGTTGCCTTAATATCTCTGTGAACTATTTTCAACCTCGATTCCTCATGAAGATAAGCTAATCCCTTTGCTATTTCTATGCATATCTTCTTTCTTGTTTTCCAGTCCAAGTTAAGCTTTTCTTCCTCTTTACCTAAAATAGAAGAAAAAATAGGGGTAGTGACAGTTTAGTCATAGTTAATTTAAAAAATTCAAGGAAATGGTGCATTAGATGTTAGTGATGCAATACCAAAAAGTGCACGAGCAAGACTGTTGTTTTCAAGGTATTCATATACAAGCAGCAATTGGTTTCCTTCGATACAGCAGCCATAAAGCTTCACAAGATTTGGATGCTGTAAGGCTGATATCATGCCTATCTCATTCACAAATTCACGGTTTCCTTGCTTCGATCTAGAGGAGAGCTGCTTAACAGCAATTACTCCACCGTCTGATAGTGTACCCTAGAATCAAGCAGATAAAAATTTCAATATACTGTTTTCCGGATAATATTGGTTTTCCCACACAAGCCACTGTTTTCCAGTGTGCTCTTAGACAGGACAACCATGATTACCTTGTACACAGGTCCAAATCCTCCTTCACCAATCTTATTTGCAGGGTCAAAATTATTGGTAGCAGCTTTAATTTGCCTAAGGGTGAAATAACCAGTTTGAAGATCTAGCGCACGAAGTTCTGTACCGGAAAAGAAAAGGAAATATAACCAAACAAGAAAGTTAGAAGTGTGGATATGTATGGTGCACAGGCATGTTAATGTCAAGAAGATGCAAACATATCTGACTCTTCCAAGATAGTCCCAACTACATGAAATCAACAATTGCGGACCAACAAGAAAGTACTTAATATACAGATATTTTTGCATTATCGATCTTACCTTTGTTTTCGAGGTCTTTTCCCCCAAAGCAACCTTTCATCCAGAGTAAAACAAAAAACAATACGACAACTGCACATGAAGCAACTACGATGCCAACAATGACTCCAGCAGATAAGCCACCAGTATCAACTTTAAAGTCTACAAGAAGAAAATAAGTTATGGGACAAGTTGGAAGAAAAGAAAAGAAAAGAAAAGAAGAAGGCCCTATAGAGGAGATAAACATACTTGGTGTGACTGTAATAGCAGATATAAGAGGTCCATAGACACCTTGGTCAGGAATGGCATTGGTTCCTTTTCCTGCCCAGTATAAGTGGACCTCCAGAGTGCTACCATTAACCCGTACATCTTTAAATTCCTCAGTGATGCCTATTCCAACGCCTCCAGCTTTCTTGGCAATATTGAAGTCTTTAAGAACTAATTTTCCCTGTATAAAAGTCAAAATTAGAAACTTTACAATGCTTATCCGAAAGTTTGCATTCCTCTTTCAAAACTATAAGAAAACATTTAAGAGAGAACACAGATTACTACTCCCAATGATGAGTATATATTTGGAACTAAATTAACAACAAAGAGTTTTTTCCCCTCACCTGAATCAATACATCAAATATACGCTTTCCAAGGCTGGAGAATGTCTCATTATCAGTAAACATAATTTCAGCAAAGTGCAGCTTCACTTTATAACTGCCCGTTCGCATGCATAGGCCATAATACTTGAGTGATTGCGGAGAAAGGCGCGCAGTTTTGTAATATTCAGCACCACTCACATTCAAACCATATTGGTTTTCTACTATGTATTTAGCAGCTGCATTATTGCTGAAGAAAATTCCTGAGCTGCTATAAGCCCACCTGTTTCCTGTAGAAAAAAAGGTTGATGGGCCTTTGGTGCTTTGGTCTGCTTCATAATTGTTTCCATCATGTGGGATCGATTCTCCTCCACAATTAATGAACAATGAATGATCTGTAAATGAAAAGGAAATTTTATCAAAATATGAATCCACTGGGAGAAATATAAGTCGAATCAGGTGGTTATTGCAATTCACACAAACGCACAATGTTACATCTAAATGCTTACGTGTGGCTTTTCCATTGCAGGGAAGGTCCTTCTTCAAGCACCAATCATTTCTAACAGTTGACAATTTATGTTAATTTGGTTAATCATTTATGTTTCAATTGCAATTTGAACAGAAAATTAAGTTAAGTTGAAACCTTACTAAGAAAATAAATTAGATCAAGAACAAATAAAACTTACGAGTTGCCCTGTGAGGATGAAAAACTGGATGCTAAGTTCCTGTAAAATAACCAAGGCAGGATTATATACACAGAAAGAATATATGAAATAGTGTAAATAATGAAACCAATTCATTTTGTAAGAGATATGAACAGATAAGTTACTGATATAAAGAGGCTTACACATCGGACTGGTGGCAACTAACTGAAGATGAACCATTAAAATTGTTATAAGATAAATCCCTGCAAAAGATTTTGCCATGGAATTGACAACGAATCAACGATTATAGCAAAAGCAGAAAGCTGAATGATATAAATAAAAAATAAATTGAGAGATCATAACTGACAGCTTGTCTTGCATTAGGTCAGGAAAATGTGACATAAACTAATGTAATATATTATGTATTAATAACTTAATGTCCACATAAAATAAAGATCATTGATTGAAAAAAGGACTTACAATTCCTGTTTGCTACTCAATATCCAATTAGGTACTGCTCCGGTCAGCAAGTTGTTTGCCAAGAAACTAAATCAGAAAAGCATTATATCAAACCGCTAGCAAACAAGCAATCATAGAAGTATGTAAGCGCAATTGATCTAAGAAATAATAGATGTCAAGTTCTTGCATATTTGAGCTGAATAAATTCATTTATTAACTTACATGTGATTTATTAAATCCAAACTCTCGAGTGCTGTTGGAATTTGACCAGTCAATTGATTGAAGCTCAGGTCTCTGTGATAATAAAATAGGTCGGTATAGGCATACAAGGTGTCTCTAATTAAACAATTGTCGTGATATAGAACAAAATGTGCATCTATGTGGAAAAAAACATCCATCAAAACACTTACAAAGTTTTTAATGATTTCAAATCCCCAATGTTTTCTGGGATTGTATCAGCAATCAAGCAATTTCTTAGTATCCTGAGTCACAGAAATAGAGACAATCCATTAGTAAGTTAAATAAACGAATAAATGGGGGACACATGGGATGTTTTGTTGCAGTAAATTAAGTCAATATCTACTCACAATCTTGTCATGTTTTTCATATCCTGCAAACTAGGGAAATTGGAACTTGCTCCTCCCAAATCAGAAATCCTCCTAAAAAAAAAAAAAAGTACGTCAGAAATTATGAGTTGCTCCATCTTTCAAGTATTTTTTCCAAATTGTAATTTTCCTTAAGACATAAATTGAATATAGCAGTTATAACATGTGGGGCTGAATGCTTACAGTTCTTCTAAGTTTGTCAACCGAGAAAGATTGGAAGGAATGGGTCCTTCCATGGATGTGCCCTGCAAATTCCTGCAATAGATTCAACATGTCTTAGATAACAATAAAATAAAATACAGTTGAAAAATAGTTTCCCAGAGAAGAAAAGGATAGGTAAATTAATGGAGTGCAGTGAAAAACTCACAGTATAGTAAGTTTAGTCCAGTTCCCAATAAAATCAGGTATCTTCCCTATCAAGTTACTTCCATCTATCCGACTGCAAGCAGTATTAAAGATCAGGACTTTCTGATTTCTGAAAACTGAATTTCCATACATTTGCATAAATTTAAATCACTTACAAATCATTTAAGTTCTTCAGATTGCCAAATGATTTTGGTATTGATCCTGAAAAATTGTTTGCAGAAAGAATACTGCAAGAGCAAAACAGAACATTATAACTTTGACTGGAGCAACAAAATGAAAAACTTGTTTCCAATGTTCTTCAGTAAAAGAATATCTGCAATATGAGGACAGAAGCCTTACAGTCTTCTTAAGTTCCTCAAATTTCCAATGTTTTCAGGAAGAGATCCTTCAAGCTGATTGTTTTCCAAGACCCTGGAAAATGAATCCAAATTGTCATTGATATTGTAGATCATCTTTCTACATATAGGAAAGAGCTTTGTCAAATGACTTACAGCTCCTCAAGGGTAGCAATATCACCAATTTCCCGAGGAATTGGACCACTAAGACGATTTCCCAGAAAGCCCCTACAATGTATGAACAGTTAATAAATTAACCAAAATGCTATTTAAGAACAACTTACAGTGAAGGAATGCAAGGAATTGCTAGACTTCAAATAAAATAAAATAAATGAAAAGAACAACTTACAGAATGGAAAGGTGTTTGAGCTGAGAAAAGAATGTAGGTATTGATCCATTAAAATAATTGCGAGTTAAATCCCTGTTTAAAACAAAAAACCAACTTCACTTAGTTATCTTGTAGAACTATCTGATAAAGAGTGCTAATATATCACAATGTCAGGTAAAATGTAGTAAAATATTCAAAAGGGATAAATCATATTGTTCAAGAAATAAAACAAAAGGCAACGATCCATTATAACGATTGTGTATCTAGTGTATTAACTGTGCAACAATATTTTTCTTTATGTAGTCAAAACGATTCTCAGCTTACTTCAAGGTTGATTCTATAGTCCATGAAAAGCTTCCTTCAAGTGCACCAAATTTGAGTAACACATTGGAGGGCTTCCTTCAAGGTTGATTCTATAGTCCATGAAAAGCTTTTGTCTCTTCTATATATAAACTCTTGAGTCTTAAGTCTTAACAAACATATGAATGGTTTATTCGAAACAAAACCATTTTCCAGAAGTTTTGACACCCCATTAAGTATATAGCTCTATAAATTAGTAATCGTTTAAATGATCGAACAACTAATAAATTAAGTAAAGGTGATAACTTCACATATTATAATGAAGAGAGAAGGAACATGCACTTACAGTTCTCGCAGAAAAATGAGGTTTGTGAATTCTTCAGGAATAGCTGCTGATAAATTAAGGCCCTTAAGCTGACTGCCATACAGGAAAAGGAAAAAAATAATGAAAAATGAAAATCAATTACACGAGAGGTAATAAAATAGTAAAGCAGAATAAAATAACAATATTCAATTGTTACTCCTACATGATCATGATCAAGCTTTGATATTGAAAATTAAAAGTTAAAACCATTAGAAGTCACTAATCTGACAATCTTGATAATCAAGAAAATATCAGCTAATCAATCAATGTTTTGTCGAATTTAAGTACTAAGATAGCAAATTTGAATAGAAATAAAAGGTGGAGGATAAGGGAAAGAGAGGATCATACATATTAGTGATTTGACAAACAGTGCCGCTGATGAAAGAACAATCACATGTGATATTCCTTTTAACGTTTTTAGTAATATTAACGTTCCATCCACCATCAATGCAAGAAGATTGTGTGACTTCGACATTTCTGATCTGCAGTTTCGTAATAATGGTTCGGATAGTTTGCACTGTTGCATCCACATCATAGGTAAATCAATTAGTTTTACATACAAGAATTGAGAAGTCAATAATTTTAACCCGAAAACCGATAATAGCATCTAAATTTATCATTTCAGAAAATAAATAAATGACTTTTTATGGTCTAAATGTCTAATTATGAATAATAATCTCACTTAAATCAAATTAAATCAATTACCAAGTTTTTAACTACTTACAAATATGGTTTTAAAAACAATATTATATTATAGAAAAAAAAAAAAAAAAACTAACACAAAATATCCCCATTGGAGTTGTGTCCTGTGGTGAGTAGTAGCAGAGTGTGGAAAGTTGTTTTTCATGCTATATGTTGGTCTATTTGGGAATTCAGAAATAGTGTGATTTTTCAACAGGGAGTTGCCGAGTTGGAAAGGGCAATAGAGATGGTGGTTTGGAGGGTTGCTTGGTGGTTCAAGTCTTACGGTCCAGGGTCGCAATTGCCTGTGTCGGTATTAATGATGAACCTAAAGGTGGGGTGTGTTGACAACTCTAAAGTTAGTAGGAAGGCTAAATGTTTCTGGTGTCCTCCTTCGATTGGGGTACTGAAATTTAATGTTGACGGGTCGTCATGTGGTAATCCGGGGTCTTCAGGTATTGGTGGAATTTTACGAAACTCGAATGGGGATATTTTGTGTTTGTTTTCGTCGTTCATTGGATATGGTTCTTCGGTGGAAGCGGAACTGCAAGCTATCCTGAAAGCGTGTCAGCTGTGTGTTAGTGATAGGTGCCCAACTGATGTAAGTATTATTATTGAGAGTGATTCAGCGGTTGCAGTTTCCTAGGTGAATGGCGTTGATGGTATTGGTAATGTCAAGGTCATGGATTATATCTTGGATATTAAGGAAATAATGCTTGTTTGTAAGCCTTGGTTGTCGGTCAAGAGTGTCCCTAGAGGTTTTAATGTTGCTACAGATTTTCTTGCAAAACAGGGAGCGGTCAATGGTTTGGTCCAAGAAGCTTGGGTTTGATGCGGCATCCTGGATGGTTGCATGGATGAGTGGGTCTGGTGCTTTGGGTGGGTGGTCTTGTTTGGTTCCCTGCTTTATTTTTGGCTCGTTGGGTTGTATGTTGTTCGGTGGGTCATGTTTTGTCTATGCTTGGCTGCGTGTGTGCGGGTGATGGGGTTTAGCTGTTTTGTGCTTTGTATCTTTTTCCTTGGTTAATAAAAGTTTGCCTTTTCAAAAAAAAAAAAAAACTAACACAACAACTACCTTTTCTTACTATTAAAGCTTGCATTTAATAAGTTTACGATTATTAGATACGGCGAATGAGATTTATTTGTGTTTTGCGTTGTTGAGTATAAAACAAGTTGTCACGTACAAATGAATAATCAAATTATAGTCGTGAAGTGCATTAACAATGGGACTGTTTGAAAAATAAAAATAGTAGTATACCGACTAGATAAGCATTTTGCAACTTTCAAGATTGAAATGGTAAAAGTCGTATAAAATGAGCATGTTATCCAAAAGTGAGCATTGGATCCTCAACATAAATTTCAAACGCGTTCACATGTCTATAAATGTATTTCTCAATCCACAAATATTCTCTATCAGTCTCAGTCTTGAGATTTGATTTATTTAAATGACAATTATTCAAAACCGATAAAATAATATAAACAATTGGAAGTAAGACGGTCTTTCTCCATAACTTGCTAAATGACTATTTTTAAATAAATATATATATAATGTTCAAATCAGTACGGACTGATATAACTTCATCAGTGCGTTAGATATAGATCATTAGATTTACATACTTTGATTCAAAGTGTATGCACTTGTCAAAACTTCTCAATAATTAGTGGTTCACATGTATTGGTATTGATATCATTACATCAGTGCATACATCGCACTAATGTAAATGAGACCGATATATATATATATATATATATATATATATATATATATATATATATATAGGGAAACAAGTTAGCCTGGGCTTCAACCTAGGCTAGCTTTTTCAAAAAATATATATATTAAATTTAATTTGTTATTTTCATTGTTCTTAAAAAAAGTAAAATTATAAATATAAAACAATGGCAAAATTAATATTATTTGATAGTTGATAAATCATAAAAATAGTTTGGTTTATAATTTAATTTAATTGAGATAATCTTAATAGAATTCATTAGGGTAATATACTCAATATTTTTATTGACACTTTAACAAATTAAAGTTTTCATTTCTTCTCAACTCTCCATTCATTCCATAAATAAAATAAACAAATTTTGAACCTTACTTCATTTGCTAATGTCTCAAGTTACGTTCATTCAGTATAACAATATCTCAAGTTCGAATCGTTACACCGCATGTGGTATACCAAAAAAAAATTATACATTTAGCCCACCCAGACAGTAAGTCCTGACTTCGCCCATGTATATATATATATATACAGAAATTCTATTATCAGTTCGAACTGACAATAAATATATCAGGATGAAGAATGTGGACCACTAGATTTACATACTTTGACACAAAGTGTATGCACTTGTCAAAACTTCTCCATAATCTGTGGTCCACATTCTTCGTCCTGATATATTTATTGTCAGTTCGAACCAATAATAGAAGGACTGTATATATATATATATATATATATATATATAACTTGCTAAATGACAACATCAATGGACACTACTAAATCAGCCCAATTATGAGATCAAAATATCTCAAAAAAAATTTAAGAATAATTTTTTTATAAATTTTGTAATACATGCTGAAATATATATATATATATATATATATAGTGTTAGAATAATAAATACATTAAAAAATAGAAATAATGTCACGTTTTACTGATATAAAAAAGGGAACATATCTGAAGCCAACTTGTATTAGAAATAGGGCAAATTGCAATGAACCCCTTGAGGTTTGGACAAGTTACACTTAGCTGAAAAAGTTTTGTTATTATACATTAACACCCCCAAGACTTAAATTTAACTTTGAAAATGCCTAAAATGCCCCTAGTTTTATTATTTTATACTTCTTTTTTTTTTTTACCTTTTAACCAAAAACTTTATAAACTTCAATAAAATAAAATAAATTAAATAAAAGATATGATTCATTAAATAAATAAATAGTTTTAAAAAATTAAATAAATAAATAAATAGTTTTAAAAATTAAATAATTAAATAAATAATTAATTAAATAGATAGTTTTAAAAAATCAAATAAATAAATAGTTTAAATAAATGAAAAAAAATAAAAAACATTAATTTTTTTTTTTAAGGATATCCATTAATAGGAATAAGAAAAACTCTAAATATACAAATTTTAACGGTAAGGATGATGGTAAAAGAAGCTTTAAGGTTCCCAACACTAAAGGAAGTGGTTAAAGAAGGCAAGAAGACTCCAGTGTTGGGAACTTTGAAGCTTCTCTCACCATGATATTTAAAAGTTTGGATATTTAAAGTTTTTCTTGTCCTTATTAATGGATATCCTTAAAAAAATATTAATGTTTTTCATTTTTTTCATTTATTTATTTGATTTTTTAAAACTATTTATTTATTTAATTTATTTAATTATTTATTTATTTATTTATTTATTTATTTATTTTTTTAAAATATTTATTTATTTAATTTTTAAACTATTTATTTATTTATTTTTCAAAAAAATATTTTTTTAAAATTTTTGTAAACCATTAATTTATTTAATGAATCATATCTTTTATTTAATTTTTTAAATTTTATTAAAGTTTATAAAGTTTTTGGTTAAAAGGTAAAAAAAAAATAAAGTATAAAATAATATAACTAGGGGCATTTTAGGTTATTTTAAAGTCAAATTTAAGTCTTGGGGGTGTTAGTGTATAATAACAAAACATTTCCAGCTAAGTGTAACTTGCCCAAACCTCAAGGGTTTCAGTGCAATTTACCCTTAGAAATATTAGAAAAACAGAGTTTTTTTTTTTATTATTATTAAATGCAGTCAAAAAGGGTAGCCTGCGCTTTCAATTGAATTATCAATTTTGCAATCTGGACGTTGAAAATTTATCAGATCAGGATCTACATCATTAAAAGATGTGGACCCCACTTTCCCAAAAAACCATAACAGAAAATGTGACCCCAACCCCACCATGTGCTGGTTCCATATCGCTTGTTATTAAAATAGAATGAATTTATTTATTTAACATCACTTCAAAAGAATCTTTCAAATCTGTCCAAACAACACAGGCCGACATCTAAATTTTGGTTAATAACACCAAAGATTTTATCTAATTCTAAAATTATAAATTATTTTTGAATTTTGTCAAATCTCATATAAATCTTCGAATTCTATAAAATTAAAAATAAATCAAATTTTAAGAAGACAATATAAGATTGGTCCGACAATAAAACCCTTTAAACCCATACCACAAGCACAAGGCTGCAGGTTCAAATCCAAATTTAAAAAAAAAAAAAAAAAATCCAAATTAAAATTAATCTAGCTGGTACAAGGATGCCAAAACTGGTTGACAACTGTGTCAACTCGAACAAGCACGATTATTTTTGAATTTTGATACAACAAAAAATTATTACGAGAGATAATTGATTATTATTATTTTTAATTTTTAATTATACACAGAGATAACTGATAGGTGATAAAAAGTTTATATTACAACCGTTTGATTAACAAGAGTGGGAGAAGTAAACATGGAACACTTGTGAAATTATTTTGTTTGAACTAGTTAAGTGATTTTCCCGAGAAAATTAGTATGTATCAAGAATTCATTTCCATATATGTCCCAAATATACAGATTCTCGCCGTCAAAACAGATCACAGAGATAGAGACATTTACCACCAAATGATTAAATAAATTCATTAGTTATAATGGTTGTTATACTGGTCCCATGTGACAAAAATTCCGATCTTCATTTTTTTTTATAAATTCTCACACAAAATTGCTTCAATCAAAAGGAAAAAAAGAAGGAAAAAAACTCAAATCCAGAAAGGCAGAATCCTAATTAATCAATCATTTTGATATATTCTACTTCAAATTCTGGGCAACCAAACACAGAACAAGTTCTAATTCAACAAAATCATAAAATAAACAGAGACGACCGAAGCACAAAAGCCAAATGAATTTCTCGAGAACCAAACAAACGAACAAAAATGGAAAGTGAAACAGTGAAGAAGAGTTAATCGGAGAGTGTACGTACCTTCTTCAAGAGGCAAAAGTTGAGCGTGAGATCTGAATTGGAAACAGCAGTTGAAAATCAAAATTACAAACAAAATCCTTGTCAAGAAGCAACAAAAAGTACCCATGAGTGTTTTGTATCAATAACAAACACTCGATTTCGTCTTCCTCGTAACGTAGTGTGTGTAATCAAAGTGTTTCTCAGAGTAGCAGATAAAACGGAGAGTCGTTTAGCGGCATAAACAAAGCCTGACAGAGAGAGGGAGAGAGAAGTGTGGTGTGGAATGTGGATGGAGGGAAATGAGAGAGGAGGAAGAAGGAAGAGATGTTAAGATAAAAGGAGAAATAATTGAATTATTATTATTTTTTTTTTTTCTTTTTTTATAATTACCCAGTGCTCCGGTGGCTATCAATTTGATGACACAGTATCAAAACGGCCATTAAATTAAGAATTAGTTTCCAAATGGCCATTTTTGACAAAAAGTGTGACACTAATAGCTATTCAATCTAATTTCATCAAATAAGTGGCATTTTAGTAAATAAGGGGATACCATTAATTTATTTTAGATGTTTTTTGGAAATCAATTTTTTCAATGAGTGACATTTTGATAAATAAGGGGATGACATTAATTTATTTTAGATGTTTTTTAAAGATCAATTTTTTTGTGTAAATATATATATATATATACAAACACACTAAATATAATTATTCTTTTCAAAAAAAACAAAAGAAATAGTTTAGATCAATACATGTGTCTCTTCTTTTTTAGATTAATCTTCTTTAAAAAGAAATATATATATATATATGTGTGTGTGTGTGTGTGTGTGTGTGTGTGAGAGATATGATATACATATATACACATTAAATATAATTATTCGTTTCAAAAAACAAAAGTTAAAATTGATTTCCAAAAAAAATCTAAAATAAATTAATGTCATCCCCTTATTTACCAAAATGCCACTCATTTTATGGAATTTGATGGAATTTGATGGAATGGTCATTAATGTCACATTTTTCACTGAAAATGGCTATTTTGGAGCAAATTCTTAATCTAGTGACCATTTTGATAGTGTGTCATCAAATTGATGGTCATCGGGATAATTATCTTTTTTTTTTTTTTTTTTTTTTTTTTAAATGTCAGAAGAGTCATCGCGGTTCTCCACTTCTCCTCATACTTTGCATGGCCTTGTAGGCATGTAGTTATTATGGGTTTGAATAGTATGGATTGATAAAGAGTAGAAATTCCTTATCTCGCCAACTGTAATTCGTCGATTGCATTTAAAACTTTATAGAAAACCTTTAGCCGCAGAGGAGGATTCACTTACAATGTGAGAATTGATCAATTAAATTTAAAGGATTCAAATCATCCGTATAAAAATGGTGTTTCAATTTGTGTCTAATCAACCAAATTAGGACATGTTTCTACATTTATGTAAGAAGTTAAAATAAATAATTAAATGTAGACACATATCCTAATTTGGTTGGTTAGATACAAATTGAGATACTATTTTTAAAAAGACGATTTGAGTCGAAATGTAAATATGGTGTTGGTTGTGTCTCTTGTATGTGATTTTCCAAACACGGAATCTCAAGTGTGGGGACCACTACCACCCCGGCATTATTGTTACTTAATTAAAAGCATTAGATAATAATAATATTACTCTGAAAATGGTCAATTTTGTCTCAATAATAAATTGGAGTTTGCATGCACTTTACGTTTCTAGTAATTACTTGCTTCACTAGATTCTTAGATTAGATTAAGACTAGACTGCTGCTTTAATTAAAATACCTTCTTATTTTCAAAATTAATTTGACAAAGCTAGCAATCTCTCTCCAACTATCAACTTCAATACATGCATCTCTTATTTTGGTTCTTGAGATAGCAATCTGACCTCTTACATATAAAATTGATTTGGTTAATTATATATATATATATATATATATATATATATGAAGATATTATCGTATAGTTTTGTTAAAATGTGCACTAAGAAAATATGAGAAAAACTCTAAATTTAAAGAAACGCTTAATATTTATTCTTCCAATATGTTATTTATGCATAATTTCACATGTTAAGAAATAATAAATATATTTTTTTTAATTTAAAATCATAATCCTTAACGCCCTCTTTTAAAGACATATGTTAAAATTTTCCATATTATTTTTAGAAAATATTTATTCTTATTTTGTCACAATACCATGAATTGATTTTTCAAACAATTAAGTCTCACTCACATACATGTAAATATGTAATAGAAGACGTGACAACTCTATTATTTACTTTGGATTCTTTTATTGTAGGGTATCGGATATTTGGATATTTGGATGTCATCCTCAAGGACGTATAAATACCACTCATCTTTCACCGTTTAAAATAATAAGAACAATACGTTAAGAGTGGTAACTAAGAGAGAAAAGTGAGTAGAGCCGTGTAACCTATTTTCCACCTGTTTCATAGTGAACGCTTCACGCCGTCACCAGCTCCTTTTTTTTTTTTTTTTTTTTTTTTTTCCATTTTAGGGTTTTCCATGTAAAACTCTTATCCTTCTCTATTATTGCTCATTTTCTTTCATTGGCAAATCACAAACACTACCCCTTAACTAATCATTAATCCAGTTGACGAAAAATCACCGTCAACAATTTGTGAATACGATGGATTTTAAATTAGGAAGATTCTAAAAGTATCCCGAAAGTTCAACGAACATTAAAAATTAATAGTAATAATAATGTTATTGCTTAAAAAATAATTTAAAAAAAAAAAAAAAAAACCCTGTACGACGGTTTTTGCTAAAAAAAAATTAGTCCAAAAGTCAATAACTTTAAAATTAGTCTAAAAGTCAATTGAAATGATATTACAAGTAATTTGTAGCACCCGTTTGGAAGAGATTTTCTACCAGTTAAAAGAGCTTTTCTAATTAAAAAAAAATCTCTTTTAAATTTTTTTTTTTTTTTTTTTTGTTTGGTTGTCACTCTGTAGAGTTTTTGGATAATTAAAAAAAAATGTTTTACGTCTACTTGGAGAATCTCAAATTTTAGGATTTTCCAAGTAAATCTTTTTTATCTTTTTTAATAGCATTAAAATATCTAATATAACCCTATCATTTAAAATAGTTTTTGAATATTTTGATAACAATAATGCTACATTACCCAAATTTGGTGCCTAAATCTAGTGCCCAAATGATGTGGCAATACTCTGGGCCATTCATTTAAATTGTATTAGATTTGCATGAATTAAATGAATGGCCCAAAATGTTGCCACATCATTTGGGCACTTGATTTGGACACCAAATTTAGACAATGTAGCATTACTCTTTTGATAATCCTATACCATTTTAACAAGTTTTTTTTTTTTTTTTCTAATTAACAACCAAACGACCAACATCTTCCCATTAAAAACTCTACGTATAGAAGGTCTCATTCGAATTATGAGATTATATGATAAATAATAAGATTAAAACAAATCAATTACCACATCAAATATGTTTATATGATTATTATTTTTAATGAAAATACCATAAAGTAAAAGTCAAATATAATAACTATTCAAACAAAATGGCTAAGTGCTTGTTTGGTTGAGCTTTCTACTACCTCAAAAGGTCTACTAACGTCTATTTGAGTTTTTAAAAGTTGTTTGGTTGGGCTTTTGAGATTGTCTATTTTAAATTGAGTAGAGGCTAGTAGAGTTTAAACCTCTACTAGGCAAAAGCTCATGGGGAGGTGTTTTTTCAAATAGACCTTTTTTTAAAAAAAGTCTACCAACCAAACAACTATAATTTTTTTTTCAAAAACTCTATTTCTAATAGATCTACTTGCAGTAGATCTTTTACCAATAGAGGTTTTTCAAAAGCTCAACCAGACAAGCTCTAAGTTTGCTTTGTCTTTCGAGGTTGGTCAAAAGACTGTCCTCCTAGTCTGGAGCGAGTGGATTTGGAAGATAGTTCAGGCTAGTTGTTTACTTGTTTTGCTTTGTGTTTCTTTTTACAGTAGAAGTTTCCTTTAAAATAATTTTTTTTTTTTTTTAAATAAAAAACCTCCATGCCGCCTTCATAAAAATATCCCTAGAGACAAATTTCAAGTTTTCTTTATAAAAAATAATATATATATTTACAAACAAATTTTGTAAATTTTATACTCTGAACTATCCAAAAAAAAATTATTTTAATATATTGGCTCTTCTAAAAATGATTTTTTGGTTCCGCCCCGGCCTCCATGGAGTTTTCCATATTAGTTCTGGTTCATGTCTATTGTCTTTATATAAAAATGACAAGAAATAGAGTTCGATGATATTATTAAAAAAAAAAAAAATAGTGTTAGATGAAATTGAAGAACATCTAACATTTTTGTTTTTTTTTTGACAAGAAAGAACATCTAATATTGATGAAAAAAAAAAAAAAAAAAGTCTAAAGTGTGTTTGAAAGAAATAAAAAATATAGATAATATAGTTAATTTAAAAGTCTATTTATATACATAATGATTTTGTTCTTCTAACAAAAGTAATTAAAATTAATTTAAAACTTACTTTTTTCATAACCAAATTTGTCTCATGATTTTGATTTATTTTCCTTTAAAAAGATTGAAAATATATTTAAAAGGGAATCTATGATTTATTAAAATGAAAAGAGTTTTTATGATATATGTTAATATCAAACCATTAATAGGAAAAAAATTTACAAAAGATTAAAATAAGAAACTAATTAATAATTATTGGTGGGTAAACAAACAATTAATCCTCTTAGTAATTTTATTCAAGAATATTATCGGATTTTTAAAAACATACTATATTGAGGGTGTACATACAGTTTTTAAACTCATTTAGCCCAACTTAAGTTGGAGAGCTTCTCCTTACAATCCACAAATTATCTATTCACACTCCAATTTAATTTTTTTTATTAATGACAATTTTAACCTAAATTAAAATTACTAAACAAGACAAAAAAAAAAAAAAATTAAAGACACTCCAAACTAATTAAATTATTAAAAAAAAAAAATCTCTCTCATAAATCTATTATTACCATATTTCACACCCTCTCCTAATTAATCTCTCTCAATTTTTCAAAAATAAATAAATAAATCATATTTCCTTATTTTCTCAATCAATCTTTGATTAATAGTTAAAAAAAAAAAATTAAAAAAAACTTATGAATATTTTAGTTTTTTACTAACAGTAATATATATATATATATATATATATATATATATATATAAAAGCTTGAATTGTTTCAACTAGATTCAATTAAACTTAGAATTTTTAAGACTAATGAAAGGATTAAAGTTCTCTAGACAATCATATACTTACAAGAGTAACAAAAAACATTTTCATATTTTGATTTTTTTTTAAAAACAAAAAAACAAGGTACTTGTTTTTTTGTGTTTTTTTATTTTATTATTATTATTATTATTTTAGTATATACATACATATGGTTCCTAAAAATCAAGTTTATTAGTAAGTTTATTTTTTTTTTTTTAACTGTTAGTCTTACTTGAGAAAAAATGGAGATAGAAAATTAAAGATATGTGTTGGAGAAGAGAGAGTTTAATATGGTAATTAAAAATTTAGGAGAGAGTATTTAATATGCAATAATTAATTTAATGATTTAGGAGATATTATTTCTTTTTTTAATAATTTAATTTAAAAAATAAAAAGGATAATCTTGTAACAAAATGAAGTGTCTTTAGAATTTTTTTAAATTTAAATTTAGAGAATGGAGTGTTTTTAGAAAAGAAGTGTAAAAAGAAAAAATTGGATTGTCAAAAGAAGCTCTCCTTAAGTTGCCATACAAAAGTGCCACATTCTGGAAGGCTAACGCATTGACTCTTCACTCTGCTAAAAAAAAAAAAAAAATTCTAATCTCCAATATTAATTTTTTATTTTTAACCACTGTGCTTATTGACATCAAAACATATTTATTTTTTTTTATTTCCAAAAAAAATAATAATAATAAGGGGGTGTATTCCCTTTTTTTCCTGGACAAGAATAATTGTGTATTCATTAAATCAAAAACATGAAACACTATTATATACCAACAAAAAAAAAAACTCAGATGCTTGGGATGATTATGACTGTGAAGATATATAAAACCATTAATTTATTATCAAACACACTTTTTTTTAGCAGTTTGCATTCTTTTTCAACCTATATCTTACAATCATCTGGTCATCCAACAACTAATTAACTTCCAAATGGGATCCCGGTAATAATATTATTCTCATTGCAAACATTCTTAGAAGGATGTACAGCGATGGAACTTACCGGAAAACAAATTGCAATTTGCTTAATACAGTTTCAGAAGCCCCTGTCAACACAACATTTTGCTTAAAAAATATATAATGAATGAAAAAAGAAAAATGTCTATTACGATCTCAAGCATGAAAATTAGTAGACTCCAACATTATTTTAAGAGCACAATGAGGTGTTCTTAGAATATATTTTTTAAGTGTTTTTTAATTGATAATTGTGAGAAAATGAGTGTCAAAAGATAAAATGGGTAATTTTGGAATAAAATGAAGTGTCTTTAGAGATATTTTAAATTTAAGTTTTTAGGTTGGAGTTTAGAAATGGAGTGTAAAAAGATAATATTGGATTGTAAGGAGAAAATCTCACACCCCAAATTAGTATATTTTTGAAAATCCAATAATATCCTGGAGTAAATTACCAAGAATACTAAATAGTTTGTAATTACACCCACTAATTATTATTAATTAGTTTCCTATTTTAATCTTTTATGAAAAACAAAAAGATTTCTTATTAATGATTAGATATTAACATATACAGTATATATATATATCATTAAAAACTCTTTCATAATAATGATTCTCTTTTAAATACTAATTTCAAATATATATATTTTCAATTTTTTTTAAGAAAATACAAATCGATTGCTAAGTATGAAGAATGAATCAAAATCATTCAAAATTGGTTGAGAAAGTTTTAAATTAATTACTAGGGATAATTGCCCAGGTAGCCATCAATTTGATGACACATTATCAAAATGGCCACTATATTGAAAATTGGATTCAAAAAGGCCATTTTTGGCGAAAAGTGTGACACTAACGGCCATTCCATCCAATTACATCTAATTCCATCCAATGAGTGGCATTTTAGTAAATAAAGGGATGCCATTAATTTATTTTTGATGTTTTTTGGAAATCAATTTTTTCAATGAGTGACATTTTTGTAAATAAGGGGATGACATTAATTTATTTAGATATTTTTTGGAAATCAATTTTTTCTTTTGTTTTTTGAAAAGAATAATTATATTTAGTGTGTGTAAATATATATATACACTAAATATAATTATTTTCAAAAAACAAAAGAAATGGTTTAGATCAATACACGTGTCTCTTCTATGTTTTTTAGATTTTTTAGATGTTGTGCCTTAATCTTCTTTAAAAAGAAATATATATGTGTGTGTGTGATATATATATATATATAACATTTGAAATTATTAAAACATATGGCTGTGATTGGACGTTCTGACTAGAGAACTAACATATATATATTTGAGATATGCTATACATATATACACACTAAATATAATTATTTGTTTCAAAAAACAAAAGAAAAATTTGATTTCCAAACAAAATCTAAAATAAATTAATATCATCCCCTTATTTACCAAAATGCCACTCATTTGATGAAATTAGATGGAATTGGATGGAAATATGGAATGGCCATTAGTGTCACACTTTTCGTCAAAAATGGCCATTTTGAAACCAATTCTCAATCTAGTGGCCATTTTGATAGTGTGTCGTCAAATTGATGGTCACCTGAGTAATTATCCCTAATTACTATTAGTTTCAAAATCAAAATCTCCTTAGATGCTTTTTTTTTTTTTTTTTTGTTATCAATATCAGTTGTTCTTCAATTTTATCAAAAACTTTTCTACTTCCAAATCAATTGGGACATGGTATAAAACTTGCATCCCTACCACTTTCACAAACAACAATTGGATCTTTAACCGGAAAACCTCAAATTGTAGTGATTTTGTGGACAGAAAACAATTAATAAGAAATGGAGAGAGTTGCTTGACATGATGAGAGAGGGAAAAAAATAGAGTCTGATTTTGTAGAATGAAAACATAGAAGAGAAAAGGTGAGGGGAGAGAAAGAACATTGATAGAATTGAAGATAATAACAAAATTTCATATAATAATAAAATTGATTAAATAACATAATAATATATGTAAGTGGTGTGTACTTACAAAAATATAATACAGTATAATTTAAAAAAGTATATTTTTTGTATTAAGTGGGGTTTATTTACAAATTAGAAAAAAAATTAAAATTTTGATAGGTGTTATTACAAAAGGGGTGTATATACAGTTTTTAAGAGGTGTCATTATCGCCACTCTTTTTTTATTCAAATAAGGACAATAATTTGACAAAATTTTACTTTTGCTTCTTTGAAGCCTCGAGTGTCAAAATTTAAGTAGTATCTTATTGTATTTGTATCGCATGCATATTTCCTTCTCTTTTCTTGTGTTTTTCTTGGTTTGAATATATATATTTGAGGGTAAAGCTCGTTATGTTCTCCTAATTATGTTTACTTTTTTATTATAATTAATGAAAATTCTCTCGTACCATCGAGATTCAACATCAAAATGATTTTTTATTATTATATATTTTAGTTTTTTATTCATATGAAATTGTCATTAGACCACCCAAATAAGAAAATTCTAGTTTCAACTTTCGCCCTAAATGAAAATATTTTGGTTTTCAAAAATCGAAACCGGTTTGAACCGATGAAGAGTAATTAACCGAATTGAACTTAACTAAATTTGATAGGTTCGGTTCAATTCAATTCGGTTTTGGACCTAATGGGTTTGATGGGTTTAATAGGGTTTTTTACATGTTGTTAAATTTAATAGGTACTTGTTCATTTTTACCGTCCAAAGCTAAAAAGCCCAAAATCAAACCTAGACACCTAGTAAAGAAAGCAGAGGGAAAATTGTATATTCAGATTTCATAATTTTAAATCTGTTTTTTTTTTTTTTTTTTTTTTTCTGCACGACTCCAAAAAGTAACAGTGATGTAAAGCGAAGGAGAAAGTGGCTGAGGCTTCAAGAGAGAGTGTGAGAATAGAATAGAAATTAGAAAGTGAGAGTGTTCAGTTTATCACCAAAATAAACAACATACTGTATTTATAAATTCATCATAATAATAATTAGGCTTTCATCAAAGTAATTAAGGAATCATTCAAATCTAAGACTTCCGGTTATTTTGAAATTGTGAAGGAATCGTATATTTCTCTCAATAGTCCTCCTTCGTGGGTTTTAATTTTTTTGAGTGCTCTTTCGATACAGCGCACAGACTGTACATTCTTCTCCAACATCTTCTCCTTCCGGCGTTGAATTTCAATTTCTTTTTGCCATCACACTGCTGCCCCCGGTGATCGTTGCGTATCTGCTGCTGCTGACGGCGGCGAGGTTAACGGGGTCTCTGGCACTGACCCGCTCAGTGTACTTGCCAGCCTTGAGAAATTCTGAGATACAACCGACTGGTAACAGGACACTTCAGGAAGGCTGTTGGAGGGTCAAACGTCGTCCGTTTTGGACCCATAATATGTCGTTGGAACCGTATCAACGAGTCTTGCATTTGTTATATTATTGAGTTGCCAGAAACGATCGTTATGACCTCTGTTTTGCTGATTTTCTGTTTTATACGGGATTTTGATGTTTTTTTTTTTTTTTTTCAAATTATGAAGATTTCTTTTTTAAGTTTGATTAGGAATAAAGTTTAGGTTTTGGAAATAGATCAAACTTCCTCTTCTAATAAAATTTAATCTTTTATTTTCAATAAAGTTAGGAGTCCTAAATTCTAGAGGATTCTGGTTTGTTTTATTTTCTAAAGGGATAATTACCCCGGTGGCCATCAACTTATGCCATCACTATCAAAATAGCCACTAGATGGGGAAATTGATGAAAAATAGCCATTTTTGGTAAACATTGTTACACTAATGGTCATTCCATCCAATTCCATCCATTTCCATCCAATAAGTGGCATTTTGGTAAATATAAGAATGACATTAATTTATTTTAGATATTTTTTGGAAATCAATTTTTTCTTTTGTTTTTTGAAACAAATAATTATATTTAGTGTGTAAATATACATATAGCATATCTCAAACATATATATGTATATATATACATATATATTTCTTTTCAACTTATCTCAAATATATTTTTTAGAATTTTTAAATTTTGTAACCTTAATCTTTTCAAAAAATAATATATATATTTTTTTTTTTTTTCAACTTATCTCAAATATGTTTTTTAGAATTTTTTAATTTTATAGCCTTAATCTTCTCAATATATATATATATGAGTAATGTTACTTTGCTCAAACTTGGTGTCCAAATCTGGTGCCTAAATGATGTGGCATCACTCTGATCTATTCATTTAAATCAAGCAAATCTAAAACAATCTAAATGGATGGATCAGAGTGATGCCACCAAATTTGGGCATCAGATTTGGGCATCAAATTTGGGTAAAGTAGCATTACTCTATATATATATATATATATATTTTTTCAATTTATCTCAAATATATATTTTAGAATTTTTAGATTTTATAGCCTTAATCTTCTCAAAAAAGAAATACATACATATATACATATATATATATATATGTTTGAGATATGCTATACGTATATACACACTAAATATAATTATTTATTTCAAAAAACAAAAGAAAAAATTGATTTCCAAAAAACATTTAAAATAAATTAATGTCATCCCCTTATTTACCAAAATATCATTCATTGGATGGAATTGGATGAAAATGGATGGAATAGCCATTAGTGTAACAATGTTTGTCAAAAATGGTCATTTTCCATTCATTTCCCTATTTGGTGGCCATTTTGATAGTAATGGCAAAAGTTGATGGCCACTAGGGTAATTATCCCTTTTCTAAAATGTGAGACGAGTAAGATTTAAGTGATATATTCTTTAATGCAATTATAAAATTTTTATTTATGTTATTATATTGATTTTTATAAGTATTTACTAGAGGAGAAAAAATAAATAAATAAATAAAAAGTAAACATACTTAGAGGGTCCAGGGCCTTATTTTTACATTTCGCCTTAAGTCTCTAAAATCTCTGGACCGGCCCATATATATATATATATATATATATATATGTTTAGGTACAATAAAACCTATATTGTTAAGAGTAATGCTACATTGCCCAAATCTGGTGCACAACTAATGTGGTAACACTTTAATCCATTCATTTAAATCATGCAAATATAATATAATATAATTTAAATGAATAGTCTACAATGTTGCCACATCATTTGGACACCAGATTTGGGCAATGTAGCATTACTCTATTGTTAATGAGCAGTTGTGTAAAAGAGAGTTAGTTACTTTTTATTTATTTTTTATTTTTTTTAATTCTTAATTTTCATATATCATTGGATTGAAATCTAAAGACTATAAATTGACCAAACAACAATACAATCATGTATAGTAGCTGAACCTATATATATATATATATATATATATGTGTGTGTGTGTGTGTGTGTGTGTGTGTGTGTGTGGGGTTTTCGAGTCAGATCAGTTTTGAATATTCAAAACCGAAATCAATTCAATTTCATAATTTAAACCGATTTGAATCGAAAACGGTTGATGAACCAAACCAAACTACACTTTTCGGTTCGGTTCCAGATTGAATTGGTTCAGTTTCGGTTTTATTGTCATTTGTGTACAAGTTTAAAATTTATTGCCTTGTTTAATAATTTTAATTAAGTATAAATTTCTCATCAGCAAAATAAATATTAAAATGGGGTGTGAATAAATATTTTTTTTTTTTTTTTTTTTGAAAAGAAATTCATTAATGGAAAACCATTACAGAGAAGAAGAGCAATCGCCCAAAACAAGACTCTCCACCGCAAGGGGGCAGTCCTCCAGCCAAACAAACTCTCCCTCAAAGCTAAGAGCAATTTTAGGAAGGGAATGAGCCACACAATTAGCTAACCTAGGAACAAAAGAAACGAAACGAAAACAAGAATTACGAAGCAAAAAAAGAATATCATGAATCACCACACCAATCTCAGCTCTCGGGATGTCCAACGAATTAATTAAGTTCACCACAGATAAAGCATCCGACTTGATCAACGCCGGGCATAAACCAGTTTCAAGAGCCAGCCATAGCCCTCTCAACACAGCAACAGCCTCTGCTGTTTGAGGTTGGAGAAGCCCCTGGAAAGACTGACAAAGAGACGCCATTACATGACCAAGACTATCTCTTATCACCACACCAATTCCCATTACCTTGTCACGACTATTCAAAGCCGCATCCATGTTGATCTTGTAAGAACCAAACGGAGGAGCCTTCCACCTCGGGATCACCCGCTGATGCACAACACCAACCGAAACCACCGCATGAGCAGCTCTGAAATCATTAATGAAAGAATCAGCCCATTCCAAAATATCAATATCAGTTCGCAAGGACTTCACATGCAACAATTGATTTCGCCTATACCACACTCTCCACCACACCACACACAGGAACTCGAAGTACTTGACATCAACCTTATCTTTGCAAAACAACACAAAGTCGAAGAGGGACATCGAAGAGAAAACCTTAACATCCCCTCCAATCAAACAACCATTCCGAATATTAATCAGTTTTGAACAGCACCACAAAGCATGGACAGAAGTTTCAACTGTCTTCGAACACAGCGTGCACAAAACATTAACCTTCATACCATGCGAAGCTAAGTTAGCCATTGTAGGAATCCAATTATTCACCGCTTTCCACATGAAAACTTTCACCTTCGGAGGGATATGGAGACGCCAAAGGAACTTCCACCAAGAAATAGACGAACTCAAACCAGACCCACTCGGCTGCAGCTCTACATCCTTTGCTACCCAGTATCCACTACGAACGGAATAACTACCGGACTTATCAAAATGCCAAAAAAGACTATCCACCACTTTCACTCTACTAGCAGGCAATCCCAGGGTCGCATTAGCTTCTTCCTCAGAAAAAGAATTCCTCACCAGCTCATAATTCCAAGCCCCACTCGCCAACTTCAAAGAATCCACAAGGGAGATTTCATTCAACACCGGAGGAGACGAGATTTTGAAAGTAGATAGACGAGGAATCCACTTTCAACACCGGTGTGAATAAATATTTGGATTGACTATTGCATCACTCTAAATTTATTTTCGTATTATTTAAGTATTTTCTTTTTTATTTTAAATATGATTTATTACATTTTTAATTGATAATGACTAAAATCCCCTCGAGATAGTGTAGTTCCTAGTTCAAAAAACATGCTAATAGCAAATATTTCCCAAAATGCACTCATTAATGCCACTAAATCCTAATATAAAATATATGCTAACTTGTCACTATACTCTCTTTACATGAATATTTTCGAGTATGTTCTGTTACAACAAAAAAAACTTCCCAGCACATTTCTTCTTCTTCTCCCTATCACTATTATGTAAGCTTTTGACACATGAATAAAATTAAAATTTGAACAAAGAAGAATTTCACAGGATTGCTCTCCGTGTCATCGCAAACTGCCATCTTATAGATCCTTATTTTAGAAGCATGCTTGATGAAGAAGGCTCTCGAGTCTCATCCGTAGTTTGATGAGAGACTGAGGAGGAATCTCTCCATGGTCCATCCATTGATGAGTTGCTTATCTGCGAATGGCTTTCTTGAGAGAATGTGCTCACCATGGTTTGGCTGTCTTGTGACAGTATCTCAAAGGCTTTGAACCTTGCATCCTGGTTATCTGAACTGCGCTTAACAATTGGTGCTTGAACCGGAACTTTGCCTTCAAGCATGGCAACTACAGAAGACATGGGTGCTCTTAATGTGGGAGAAGGATTAGTGCATAAGAGAGCTATGTTTAGCATCCTCAATGCCTCTTCTTTGGAGAATTTTGAACCAAGACTTGGATCCACAAGTTCAAGAAGGTTTCCTTGTTCTTGCAGTACATATGCCTACAAGAAAATGCATAAAGAAAAGAACCAAGCTTTATTTGCTATCTGGAAGCAAGAATCGTAAATGTTAAGTGTAATGCCTTTTATCCATATAAATGAAGCTTAAATTTCTTTAATTTCATGACATGGTCCAATTTCACCACCTCTCAAATGTGACAATAAATGAATGTGCAGAATGCAATTAATTTAACTTACCCAATCAAGAAGATAAATAAACTCCTCCTTTGGCCTGTAATTAGTGTTGCTCTTCCCACTAACAATCTCCAATGCAACAACTCCAAAGCTGTACACGTCTGCCTTGTCAGTTAAGTAACCTCTCATCGCATACTCAGGAGCCATATAGCCTCTGGAGAAAAAAATAGATACAAAAACACAAACTTAAGACCATGCCACCAGCCAAAGAAGATTTACAAGAACATCTATAAGATAGAGAGAGAGCTCACATTGTTCCAGCTATTCTTGTGCTAATATGGGTATTCTCTTCTTCATCAAGCTTAGCTAAACCAAAGTCAGATATCTTAGCATTTAGATCCTTGTCAAGAAGCACATTGGTTGCCTTAATATCTCTGTGAACTATTTTCAACCTCGATTCCTCATGAAGATAAGCTAATCCCTTTGCTATTTCTATGCATATCTTCCTTCTTGTTTTCCAGTCCAAGTTAAGCTTTTCTTCCTCTTTACCTAAAATAGAAGAAAAAATAGGGGTAGTAACAATTTAGTCATAGTTAATTTAAAAAATTCAAAGAAATGGTGTATTAGATGTTAGTGATGCAATACCGAAAAGTGCACGAGCAAGACTGTTGTTTTCAAGGTATTCATATACAAGCAACAATTGGTTTCCTTCGATACAGCAGCCATAAAGCTTCACAAGATTTGGATGCTGTAAGGCTGATATCATGCCTATCTCATTCACAAATTCACGGTTTCCTTGCTTCGATCTAGAGGAGAGCTGCTTAACAGCAATTACTCCACCATCTGATAGTGTACCCTGGAATCAAGCAGATAAAAATTTCAATGTACTGTTTTCCCGATAATATTGGTTTTCCCACAAGCCACTGTTTTCCAGTGTGCTCATAGACAGGACAGCCATGGTTACCTTGTACACAGGTCCAAATCCTCCTTCACCAATCTTATTTGCAGGGTCAAAATTACTAGTAGCAGCTTTAATTTGCCTAAGGGTGAAATAACCAGTTTGAAGATCTAGCGCACGAAGTTCTGTACCGGGAAAGAAAAGGAAATATAACCAAACAAGAAAGTTAGAAGTGTGGATATGTATGGTGCACAGGTATGTTAATATCAAGAAGATGCAAACATATCTGACTCTTCCAAGATAGTCCCAACTACATGAAATCAACAATTGCAGACCAACAAGAAAGTACTTAATATACAGATATTTTTGCATTATCGATCTTACCTTTATTTTCAAGGTCTTTTCCCCCAAAGCAACCTTTCATCCAGAGTAAAACAAACAACAATACAACAACTGCACATGAAGCAACTACGATGCCAACAATGACTCCAGCAGATAAGCCACCGGTATCAACTTTAAAGTCTACAAGAAGAAAAAGAAGTTATGGGACAAGTTGGAAGAAAAGAAAATAAAAGAAAAGAAGGCGGCCCTATAGAGGAGATAAACATACTTGGTGTGACTGTAATAGCAGATATAAGAGGCCCATAGACACCCTGGTCAGGAATGGCATTGGTTCCTTTTCCTGCCCAGTATAAGTGGACCTCCAGAGTGCTACCATTAACCCATACATCATTAAATTCCTCAGTGATGCCTATTCCAACGCCTCCAGCTTTCTTGGCAATATTGAAGTCTTTAAGAACTAATTTTCCCTGTATAAAAGTCAAAATTAGAAACTTTACAATGCTGATCTGAAAGTTTGCATTCATCTTTCAAAACTATAAAAAAAAAACATTTAAGAGAGAACACAGATTGCTACTCCCAATGATGAGTATATATTTGGAACTAAATTAACAACAAAGAGTTTCTCCCCTCACCTGAATCAATACGTCAAATATACGCTTTCCAAGGCTGGCGTATGTCTCATCATCAGTAAACATAATTTCAGCGAAGTGCAGCTTCACTTTATAACTGCCCTTTCGCATGCACAGGCCATAATACTTGAGTGATTGTGGAGAAAGGCGCGCAGTTTTGTAATATTCAGCACCTCTCACATTCAAATCATATTGGTTTGTTGTTATGTACTTAGCACCTTCATTATTGCTGATGAAAACTCCTGAGCTGCTATAAGCCCACCTGTTATCTATAGAAGCAAAGTTTGATGGGCCTTTGAAGTTTAGGTCTTCTTCATAATTGTTTCCCTCATGTGGAATCGATTCTCCTCCACAATTAATGAACAGTGAATGATCTGTAAATGAAAAGGAAATTTTATCAAAATATGAATCCACTGGGAGAAATATCAGTCAAATCAGGTGGTTATTGTAATTCACACAAACGCACAATGTTACATCTAAATGCTTACGTTTGGCTTTTCCAGGGCAGGGAAGGTCCTTCCTCAAACACCAAACAATTCTAACAATTGAACAGAAAATTAAGTTAAGTTTGGTTAATCATTTATGTTTCAATTGCAATTTGAACAGAAAATTAAGTTAAGTTGAAACCTTACTAATAAAATAAATTAGATCAAGAACAAATAAAACTTACGAGTTGCCCTGTGAGGATGAAACACTGGATGCTAAGTTCCTGTAAAATAACCAATACACAGAAGAGAATATATGAAATAATGAAACCAATACATTTTGTAAGAGAGATGAACATATAAGTTACTGATATAAAGAGGCTTACACATTGGACTGTTGGCAACTAGCTGGAGATGAATTGGTAAAATTGTTATAAGATAAATCCCTGCAAAACATTTTGCCATGGAATTGACAACGAATCAACGATTATAGCAAAAGCAGAAAGAATGATATAAATAAAAAATAAATTGAGAGATCATAACTGCCAGCTTGTCTTGCATTAGATCAGGAAAATGTGACATAAACTAATGTAATACATTATGTATTCATAACTTAATGTCCACATAAAATAAAGATCATTGATTGAAAAAAGGACTTACAATTCCTTTTTGCTAGTCAATATCCAATTAGGTACCTCTCTGGTCAGCGAGTTGTTTGTCAAGAAACTATATCAGAAAAGCATTATATCAAACCGTAGCAAACAAGCAATCATAGAAGTGTGTAAGCACAATTGATCTAAGAAATAACTAGATGTCAAGTTCTTGCATATTTGAGCTGAATAAATTCATTTATTAACATACAGGTGATTTATTTTCAAACTCTCGAGTGCTGTTGGAACTTGACCAGTCAATTGATTGAAGCTCAGGTCTCTGCAATAATAAAATAGGTCGGTATAAGCATACAGGGTGTCCCTAATTAAACAATTGTCGTGATATATAACAAAATGTGCATCTATGTGGAAAAAACATCCATCAAAACACTTACAAAGTTTTTAATGATGTCAAATCCCCAATGTTTTCTGGGATTGTATCAGCAATCAAGCAATTTCTTAGTATCCTGAGTCACAGAAATAGAGACAATCCATTAGTAAGTTAAATAAACGAATAAATGGGGGACACATGGGATGTTTTGTTGCAGTAAATTAAGTCAATATCTACTCACAATCTTGTCATGTTTTTCATATCCTGCAAATTAGGGAAATTGGAACTTGCTCCTCCCAAATCAGAAATCCTCCTAAAAACAAAAAAAGTACATCAGAAATTATGAGTTGCTCCATCTTTCAAGTATTTTTTCCAAATTGTAATTTTCCTTAAGACATAAATTGAATATAGCAGTTACAACATGTGGGGCTGAATGCTTACAGTTCTTCTAAGTTTGTCAACCGAGAAAGATTGGAAGGAATGGGTCCTTCCATGGATGTGCCCTGCAAATTCCTGAAATAGATTCAACATGTCTTAGATAATAAAATAAAATACAGTTGAAATTAGTTTCCCAGAGAAGAAAAGCATAGGTAAATTAATGGAGTGCAGTAAAAAACTCACAGTATAGTAAGTTTAGTCCAGTTCCCAATAAAATCAGGTATCTTCCCTATCAAGTTACTTCCATCTATCCGACTGCAAGCAGTATTAAAGATCAGGAATTTCTGATTTCTGAAAACTGAATTTCCATACATTTGCATAAATTTAAATCACTTACAAATCGTTTAAGTTCTTCAAATTGCCAAATGATTTTGGTATTGATCCTGAAAAATTGTTTGCAGAAAGAATACTGCAAGAGCAAAACAGAACGTTATAACTTTGACTGGAGCAACAAAATAAAAAACTTGTTTCCAATGTTCTTCAGTAAAAGAATATCTGCAATATGAGGGCAGAAGCCTTACAGTCTTCTTAAGTTCCTCAAATTTCCAATGTTTTCAGGAAGAGATCCTTCAAGCTGATTGTTTTCCAAGACCCTGGAAAATGAATCCAAATTGTCATTGATATTGTAGATCATCTTTCTACATATAGGAAAGAGCTTTGTCAAATGACTTACAGCTCCTCAAGGGTAGCAATTTCACCAATTTCCCGAGGAATTGGACCACTAAGACGATTTCCCAGAAAGCCCCTACAATGTATGAACAGTTAATAAATTAACCAAAATGCTATTTAAGAACAACTTACAGTGAAGGAATGCAAGGAATTGCTAGACTTCAAATAAAATAAAATAAATGAAAAAGAACAACTTACAGAATGGAAAGGTTTTTGAGCTGAGAAAAGAATGTAGGGATTGATCCATTAAAATAATTGCGAGTAAAATCCCTGTTTAAAACAGAAAACCAACTTCACTTAGTTATCTTGTAGAACTTTCTGATAAAGAGTGCCAATATATCACAATGACAAGTAAAATGTAGTAAAATATTCAGAAGGGATACATATTGTTCAAGAAATAAAACAAAAGGCAACGATCCATTATAACGATTGTGTATCTAGTGTATTAACTATGCAACAATATTTTTCTTTATGTAGTCAAAACGATTCTCAGCTTACAGCTAGAAGTGCACCAAATTTGAGTAACACACTTTCGAGGGCTTCCTTCAAGGTTGATTCTATAGTCCATGAAAAGCTTTTTTCTCTTCTATACATAAACTCTTAACAAACATATGAATGGTTTATTCGAAACAAAACCATTTTCCAGAAGTTTTGACACCCCGTTAAGTATATAGCTCTATAAATTAGTAATCGTTTAAATGAACAACTAATAAATTAAGTCAAGGTGATAACTTTGTTAGAATTATGTTATATTTCCTAGTTTTGTTAGGATTGTATTTCTAGTAATATTTCCTAGTTATGGTATTTTTCCTGTTTCTAGTTATATTAGGATTAGTACTCCTATTAGGAGTTAGGTTAGTCTTTTATTGTGTTGCCTATATAAGCTCTCTTTCTTAGTTATTTTTACTGTAACTTAGGATTCACAATGTAACCTCATATTCAGCATTATGCAATAATAAGAAACCTTAGTTTTCTTGTTAGCTTTTTCTTGTTCTCTTTCTTTCTTTGTTTTGCATAAGATTATTTAGTATGGTATTAGAGTTTGAGATTCTTTAACATGGCATCATAGCTATGAGATTATTTAGCATGGTATCAAAGTTTGAGATTCTTTAACAAACTTCACATACTCTAATGAAGAGAGAAGGAACATGCACTTACAGTTCTCGCAGAAAAGTGAGGTTTGTGAATTCTTCAGGAATAGCTGCTGATAAATTAAGGCCCTTAAGCTGACTGCCATACAGGAAAAGGAAAAAAAATAATGAAAAATGAAAATCAATTACACGAGAGGTAAGAAAATAGTAAAGCAGAATAAAGTAACAATATTCAATTGTTACTCCTACATGATCATGATCAAGCTTTGATATTGAAAATTAAAAGTTAAAACCATTAGAAGTCACTAATCTGACAATCTTGATAATCAAGAAAATATCATCTAATCAATCAATGTTTTGTCGAATTTAAGTACTAAGATAGCAAATATGAATAGAAATAAAAGGTGGAGGATAAGGGAAGAGAGGATCATACATATTAGTGATATGACAAACAGTACCGTTGATGAAAGAACAATCACATGTGATATTCCTTAGGATTTTCTTTTCGACAATGGTAACGTTCCATCCACCATCAATGCAAGAAGACCGCGTGACTTCGACAATTCTGTACTGCAGTTTCGTAATAATGGTTTGGATGGTTTGCACTGTTGCATCCACATCATAGGTAAATCAATTAGTTTTACATACAAGAATTGAGAAGTCAATAATTTTAATCTGAAAACGGATAATAGCATCTAAATTTATCATTTCAGAAAATAAATAAATAACATTTTATGATCTAACTGTCTAATTATGAATAATAATCTCACTTAAATCAAATTAAATCAATTACCAAGTTTTTAACTACTTACAAATATGGTATTAAAACAATATTATATTAAAAAAAAAAAAAAAACACTAACACAACAACTAAAGAAACTAATTGAGATCATATTACTGGTAAAGCTTGCATTTAATAAGTTTACGATTATTAGATACATAAAGCGAATGAGATTTATTTGTGTTTTGTGTTGTTGAGTATAAAACAAGTTGTCACGTACAAATGAATAACCAAATTATAGTCGTGAAGTGCATTAACAATGGGAATGTAATGTTTGAAAAATAAAAGTAGTAGTATACCGACTAGATAAGCATTGCAAGATTGAAATGGTAAAAAAAAAAGTAGTATAAAATGAGCATGTTATCCAAAAGTGAGCATTGGATCCTGTCTATAAATGTTTCTCAATCCACAAATATTCTGTGTCAGTCACTCGGTATCAGTTTTGAGATTTGATTGTTTTTTTTTTTTTTTGAAAAGGCAATTTATTAGAAACAGACCAAAAAGGCCAGAGAGCAACCGCACAACACCAGCAAGGGCAACAAGGAGGAAAAAAAAAAAAAAACGCACCCAGGCACAGACCGCCAAAAGCCAGAAAACAGAACCCCAACAAAGCACGAAAACAAACAACAAACAAACAAAACCAAGACAACAACCGAATCAACAGTCACCCCAATCCGCGAAGTCCCCAGACGAGCTCGAACCCAGAGATTTGATTTATTTGCTACAATTGTGTCAACTCGAACAAGAACGATTATTTTTTAATTTTGAGACAACAGTCTACTACAAATGTAACAAATAGCTTCATATATAACCAAAAAATTAATACGATAGATAATTGATTATTATTATTTTTAATTATATAGAGATAATTGATAGGTGATATTTGATTTTTTTTAATTCATATAAAAAGTTTAGAGGTATATTACATACACTCTCTAAACTCACTTTCTCAATTTTCTCTCTCTTCTTTCGTTGACACATGTCAACTTTTTCCCTTTTGCCATCCTGACACCTAAATCAATCATTTCGTTATATTCTACTTCAAATTCTAGGCAACCAAACACAGGACAAGTTCTAATTCCACCAAATCATAAACTAAACAGAGACGACCGAAGCACAAAAGCCAAATGAATTTCTCGAGAACCAAACAAACAAAAATGGAAAGTGAAACAGTGAAGAAGAGTTAATCGAAGAGTGTACGTACCTTCTTCAAGAGGCAAAAGTTGAGCGTGAGATCTGAATTGGAAACAGCAGTTGAATATCAAAATCACAAACAAAATCCTTGTCAAGAAGCAACAAAAAGTACCCATGAGTGTTTTGTATCAATAACAAACACTCGATTTCGTCTTCCTCGTAACGTAGTGTGTCTAATCAAAGTGTTTCTCAGAGTAGCAGATAAAACGACGAGTCGTTTAGCGGCATAGACAAAGCCTGACACAGAGAGAGAGAGAGAGAGAGAGAGAGAGAGAGGTGTGGTGTGGAATGTAGTGGATGGAGGGAAATGAGAGAGGAGGAAGAAGAAGAAAGAGATATTTAAAGATAAAAGGAGAAATAATTGAATTTGTGGTTTCTCCGGTTCTCCACTTCTCCCCATACTTTGTACGGCCTCGTAGTTATTAGAGTAGAAACTTCCATATCTCGCCAACTATAATTCGTCTATATAGAAAACCTTGAGCAGCCAAGGATGATTCACTTGTTTTAATTTATGTCTAACCAATCAAATTATGTTATGTATTTATATTTATATAAAAGTTAAGAAAAAAAATAATTATACGTAGACACATGTTTCAATTTGATTTATTAGATACAAATTGGGTAATTTGATTAATTAGACATAAATTGAATCCCCATTTTTAGGTAAACGATTTGAGTTGAAATGTAAATATAGTGTTGGTTGTGTCTCTTGTATGTGATTTTCCAAACACGGAATATCAAGTGTGGGGACCACTACCACGCCGAGTCGCCGACATTATTGTTACTTATTTAAAAGCATTAGATAATATTACTCTGAAAATGGTCAATTTTGTCTCAATAATAAATTGGAGTTTCCATGAAATATCCGATGCATGCACTTTGCGTTTCTAGTAATTACGTGCTTCACTTGATTATTAGAATATATTAGACTAGACTGCTGCTTTAATTAAAATAACTTCTTATTTTCAACATGGAGCTGGTTAGACGAATCTCTCTCCGACTATCAACTTCATTTTTCTTTTTTCTTTTCAAAGGGGTGCAACACGAGGATTTCACCAGAGGTTATCCATCCTAATATTGTTCTCGTAAAACAATAATTACTCTTTTATTGTTTTTGGTAATTTCATTAGATAAAAACAATGAGCTGATAAATATTGTCACCAATATATGATTTATTGGCACCCACAATATTTAAATTTAAAAATAAATATTTTATTATAAGCATCCGACGTAATACCAAAAGTAATCTTATATATAATTTTATTTTATTTTTTAATTTGTATAAACCCTAACCTTAACTCACCTATTTCTTCCATCAAAAAAATATATATATATATCACCTATTTCTCTCCTACATCAAACATGAATTAAGTAATTGATATATTTTTTATTATCATTGTTCTAACCTAAATTAATAAAATTTAAAAAAAAAAAAATTATATATAAAATTATCATATGTTTTGGCAAATACAGTTTTGTTTTTTTTTTCCAATTACAATTATTATTATTTAATAAAAAAGAGGAGAAAAAGAAGAATAAAGTTCTTGGAAAAAGCATGGATGGTGAAAAGGGAAATAAAAAGTGAAGAATTACTTCATTCATATATACCATATTATAATCAAGAATTTGGATGACTAATTCTGAATAATATGAGTTTTTGTACTCGAAATGAATTGCAAAAATAGAATAAGAAGATGGTGTAAATTGAGAGAACATACTAAGGAAGAAGAAGATGTTTGTTATACACATACAAGTAATTTTGTTGAGGGACATATTAGTAATTAAAAAAAATATTTAAAAATGTGTGCTTAACTCTTTTTTTTTTTTTTTTTCGGGTGGCAAAACCGACACCAATAAAAAATAGGAAAATTTGGTTCTTGAATCTTGAGATAGCAACCTGACCTCATATATATATATAAAAGTAATGCTACTTTACCCAAATTTGGTGTCCAAATGACGTGGCAACACTCTCATCCATTTATTTATATTGTATTATATTTGCTTGATTTAAATGAATGGATGTGAGTGTTGCCACGTCATTTGGGCACCAAATTTGGGCAAAGTAGCATCACTCTATATATAATTGATTTGGTTAATTATATATAGGGGGAATTGCACAAACATTCCTTGAGATTTGATAAAATTACACAAATATAGCAGTTTTGGCTATATACACACAAACTTCCCTTAACATTTGAATATTATTGCACAAACATCCCCTACCGTTAGATGGATCCGTTAGTCAATGGTCAAACAGTAAAAAGTCTAAAATACCCTTTATTTTTATTTTAAATAAACTAAAAAAATTAAAAATAAGATAAAAAAATATTAAAAAAATATTTTAGAAAACATTAATGTATATTAAATCTGAAATCTGGAAAAAAAATTCATCTTTACAAATAAAAAAAATAGTTTTTTTTTTTTTAACAATTTAATAATAAATAAATTTTAAATTTTAAATTTATTGAAAATCAATGGAGAATTGCACAAACTATTTTTTTTTAAGATGAATTTTTTTTCTAGGTTTTGGATTTAAGATACATTCATGTTTTCTAAAAAATTTTAAATATTTTTTTATCTTATTTTTAAATTTGTTAGTTTATTTAAAATAAAAATATAGGGTATTTTAGACTTTTTACACGTTTGACCATTAACTAACAGATTCATCTAACGGTAGGGGGTGTTTGTACAATAATTTTCAAATGTTAAGGGAAGTTTGTGCGTATATGGCCAAAACTACCATATCCGTGCAATTTTATCAAACCTCAAGGGAGGTTTGTGCAATTCCCCCTTATATATAAATATGACGTTCATCAGAGTTTTGTTAAAATGTGCCCTAAGAAAATATGAGAAAAACTCTAAATTTAAAGAGACACTTAATATTTATTCTTCCAATATGTTATTTATGCATAATTTCACATGTTAAGAAATAATAAATATATATTTATATTTATATTTTTCAAATAATTAAGTCTCAGTCACATACCTATAAATATGTAATAGATGACATGACTACTCTATTATTTAATTTTTATTCTTTCATTGTAGGAATGTAGGGTATCCAATGTCATTCTCAATTCCCAATATCTAAATTTTTTTATAGTAACAATAAATAAATACTAATTAATTGATATTGGATTAGCATGAGTGATCGATTGCGACACCCGAACAAAAACCTAGCCAAGTGAACGAACAGCTACAGTCATATTTGATAAATTTGACTTTGGACTTAGGTGGCCGCCTTTAGTTTTATAATAGAAATCAATTTAACTTTTTGCATGGAGAAGCCAACAACATACTGTATATATTTATATGATGATTTAATAGAAGATTGAAAGGCAACCCTCCTTGAAATTCCTTTTATGGAAATAAAATAGTGAAGTTTAGAAAACTTCCAGCAAACCAGCTGTGTTCCTACGTACGGATACGGCAGGATTGAATAATCAATTAGTGTTAATTTGACTATAAACACAACTATGCCTGTATGCCACAAGGCCCACAACCAAATTAAATTTAATATTTGTTATAATAAAACTACGAATTTGGATCTTCTGATGATCTAATTTTTTTCCTGACCTCACTTAATCTCATAACACATAAGGGCATCTCTAACCCTGCATTAAATTTAAAGGTTTTGTTTAATCACAGTTTTACCTTTAATTACTTAAATTTATTCCAATTTGATCCTTTTATTATTTAATGATTTTGTTTTGATTTAATTATTATTGATATTAACATTTATAATAAACTAAAATGAAGTGTATAATTCAAAATTTTTAATGCATTTTTTTTTAAATAAATCACTTAATTCAATAGAGCGGAAATTAAAGCAAAATACATTAATTAATAAAAACATTAAAAATCAAATACAAACTTCATAGTGATAAAATAAATTACCACTAATGACAAAAGATTTCTTTCATTCCAATGTTGTCTTTTTTTTTTTTCCACTCTTTGTATCAGGACTGTATAATCCTTCTTTGAGCACGAAAAATATTTCATATAAGGCTCACCAAATCTTTTCAAACTCTTAGATTTACGAACACTAAATCAAACTTCTTTAGCATATTCATTGTACATCTTATGAACATCATTGAGTGTTTCAAACTCCATTTCTTCTCTTGGTTTTTTATCATTACCAATGACACTTAGAGTCTCAATTTCTAATTATCAAATACGAAAAAAAACAATTGTTAAATAAAAAATATGACAAATAATATTTACTATATAATATAATATAATATAATATATATTTATATTTATATTTATATATTATATTATATGATATATATTACTATATGTATTATATATATTATATATTAATATATATAATAATATATATTATATATTTATATTATATAAATATATTATTATATATATTATATAATATAATATATATATTATTATTATATTATATATATTATATATATTAATATATCATGTTATTATGAATATTTTATAATTAGGGGTATTTTGGTCAAAATACAGTTACCTCCATTCCATTCCATTCCGTTGTTAACTAAATAAAATAATACTGATTCAGAGACTAATTCTAAAGTTCCAAGCAAACAAAAAACTTAGTTTTCCTTTCATTTACATTCCCATTCTCATTACTATTCCACCATGTAGCCAAACGTGACTATAGAGTATTGATCAATAACTCGACTCTATATGTTTTAAAAAATATAATTTTATTAAAAATTTCAATAAATATTTTTTAATATATGTTTGTCATAGAAGTTAGAATTTTGATTAGTTGAATAAATTTAAATTTATCTAACAAGTTTTTTTTTTTTTTTAACAACTCATAAAGGTTATATATAAATATTGTTCAATTGTTAACACTAGTCAAGTGATAAAGACTTATAGCTTTTGACTTGAGGTCTCAAGTTCAGTTCATAATAATATTATCATTATTATCATTATTATCAAAAGTGGTCGGATGGGTGGGAGGCGGTGGGTGGTAGCCGGCCGGCCGGCCGGACGGATGGACGGACAGTGGCTGGTGGCCGGACGGTGGTGTATAAATATAAAAAATTTATTTAATTAAATATTAAATAATGAAAAAAAAATAACAAAAAAATTATATACATATCTTGACTAAACTATCAAGAAAAAGGAAAAAAAAAAAAAAAAAAACTGTCAAGACTTTTCTTGACAATGGCATTGTTGACAGTTTTTAACTGTCAACAAATCCCCTATTTTCTTATAGTGGTATATATATATATATATATATATATATATATATATACATATTTTTTATTATCAATTCGTCCTAACAATAAATATATCAGGACGAAGAATGTGGACCACTAAATTTACATACTTTGACTCAAAGTGTATGTACTTGTCAAAACTTCTCCATAATCTATCGTCCACGTTTTTCGTCCTGATATATTTATTGTCAGGGCAAACTGACAATAGAAAGACTATATATATATATATATATATATATATATATATATATATATATATATATAAAGATATACATTAAAGAAAATTAATGTCTTTAAAAATTACTTTTTACATTATCAACAAAAAATTTCTCTTTATATAATAAATAAATAAACAAACTGAAATCTTTTCTATATGTATTTTATTCTCTCTCCAATAACAAAACAACTTCTCTCCTCTCCACATCAATTTTCTTCCGCAACAAATAGAAAAAAAAAAAAATTGATGAATCAATGAGTAAATTAACCAAGCAAATGAAAATCATGAACAATTCAATTTCTGGTAAATGATTTCTTTTTTCTAAAATGCATATATAATTTTATATATTCTAAAAAGATTAATAGATGTATCCGATTGCAAATTCACACCGTAAGTCCAACAGACCATTTTTTTTTTTCAAAAAAAAAATGTCTACCATACTATTCCATTCAATATCATAGTTTTTGAAAACTGTTACCATTTTCCTTCCTAGCTAGAAAATCATATTGAAAATTCATTTATATATATATATATATATATATATATATATATATATATATATATATATATATATTTGTGTGTGTTTGTGTGTTCTATTTTTATCATCGATCGGCTATGTTTTGTCTCCAAACTTGATTGGTTCATCAAATGTTTTTCAATTTTTTTTTTAGTTTGTTGTAGAAAAAGTTTAGATCGCTCATGATCTTCATTTGCTTGATTAATTTATTCATAGGTTTATAAAAGTTTTGTAATTATTATTATTATTATTTGTTTGATGCTAAAGAAAATTGATGTGGAGAGAGAAGTAGTTTTGTTGTTGAAGAGGGAAGAAAATATGTATAGTAAAGATTTTTGTTTTTGTTTTTATAGAAATAGAAAATTTAATTTGTTGATAATGTAAAAAATAATCTTTAAAGACAACTTTATCTTTAATGTATATCTTTTTCATAGCGATATATTTTTTAAATAACCAAATTTAACCATTGAATGAAACCAACGCTTAGATTTGGATGTACTAAGTTTTTTTTTTTTTTTTTTTTTTTTTTTTTTTTTTTTTTTTTCCATCGGTGTGCACTAAGGACAAAAGGACTATAATGTACGGGAATTTTGTACATTTTATCATGTCGGAATCGATTCCATAACCATAATATGACGATTGTAGTAAAAGTCTTAAAACCCTTACGCTGTGTTTAGTATGAGGGAAAGATGGAGAGAGGGAGAGGGTTGAAAGAAGAGCTCCAATCCTTTGTCTGGTTGGAGGGAGAAAAAAGGGCAGAGGAGGAGAGGAGAGAGGAGATCTCCCTCTGGGCCCACCATATTGGATCTGTCCAATGATGGGCGGATCACAATGGAGGGAGAATGATGGGGGCAAAGACAAAAATGCCCTTCATTTTTATACTGCCCTCCAATTTTTAAAGGGTAATATAGTAATTTTATAAATTATATACCAATTCATACATCCAACCCTCTTTTCATTACCAAACAGCATAAAGGATATATGTTATCTTCTTCATCCCTCCTACTCTCTCTCCCTCTTAATTCATTTATCCCTCATATTCTCCCTCCCTCCTACCAAACATAGCGTTAGGATGTTTTTGGCACGCAAGATTGGAAAGTTTCCAATCATGTGGGTCCCATGAAAAGTTACATCCAATCATGGTTTAAATCCAATCCATTGAATTGAAGTCTAAATCCAATCGCCAACATAGGATTGGAAAGTTTTCAATCATGTGGGCCCTATAAAAAGTTAAGGTGGGCTTGCAATACGTCCGGTGTGGACTAGACTATTATTTTTTATTTATTTATTTATTTATTTTTTTCATTTTTATCAATAACTAGAGTTAATTATTTAATGTATTTAAATTAAATTGTTTTTAATTTTAATTTTTTATTAATAAATAAATTTTAAAATTATTTAATATATTTAAATTTAACTGTTTTATTTTTACTTTTTTATTAATACATAAATTTTAAAATTATTTAATACATTTAAATTTAACTGTTTTTTTTTTTATATATTTTTTACTTTTTTATTAATAAATAAAATTTTAAATTATTTAATATATTTAAATTTAATCAAAAATAATATAAATTACAAAATTTATCTTAAAGTATATATATTTTAAATGTTATTAATTTAAAAATATGTAAATTAAAATATTTATTCCAAATTTTTTAATTATTTATTTATTTAATTTAAAAGTAAAATATTATTATATTTAGTCAAATCCTATGTTTTATCAAATAAAACATAATACAGTAGAACCCCTCTAAATTAATATTCTTGGGACCTGCCCTTGAGTATTAATTTAGAGGGGTTATTAATTTGAAGGGTTTAACTTTGTAAAGTGTTATTTTGTCTTTAAAAACGTGTAGAAATCAGTTCTCTTGTTTAGAGAATGTTTTTTTTTTTTTTTTTTTTTTTTTTTCTAGATTCCTTGTTTAATCGTTTTTCTTCTTCAGGGGAAGTTCCTTTTTTTTAGGATTCCTAATTGCAATGGCACTACCCATGGCAAATCGAAAGGTTTGCTTCTCCTTAACAATTGCACTGCCCATGTACCACTTATAGAGCTACCTAATCACATCCAACTCAAGAACTTCACAGTGCACTATCTACCACCAAATTTGAAGAAGTGTGTTACACTCCAATTGAAGAGGTTTTCATCAATGATATCACAAGGCAGAATAATGATGATGTAGTTGAGATAGATAACGACGACGATAGTCATAAGATACCTAAAATCTCTACAAGGTGAAGTTGTTGAAATGCTAAATTTACTTGAAACCTTTTGACTACAACAAGAAGGTGATGATAATAGCTTCTTAAGGACAATTCAAAAAATGAAGGATGAAGTCAAAAATATCAAGCATTGTGACGTAGTGCAAACTGGTATCTTGAAATATTTTTCTAGTTCTTGAATAATTTATAATATATTTTGTATTTTTATGAAATTATTAATTTATGTAACAGTCGGGACCGAAATTTTATACTGGGTTTCAAAAAGAAATTATTAATTATTACGATAGAGGGGTTTATTAATTTTTTACACTGGCCCGAGTCGGAACCGAGATTTTTTATTAATATAGAGAGGATATTAATTTATAGGAGATTAATTTTTAGGGGTTCTACTGTATTACTTCAATTCGGTCATATGTTTCACAAAACGCAGTATAATATTAATTTAGTCCAGTCTAGTTCAATCTAATCTCATTTAATCACAATCCTATCTTAATCCAACTAAATCACATAAATAGTCTAATCCAATTCCACGTACCAAAAAGTGTCTTATAGCTAGAGATGCACGTTTGGGGAATGGGGATGGATATAGGTCCCCCCCCCCCCCCCCCCCCCCCCCATTTGGGGAAAATGGGGATGGGGAATTTTGGGGGGACCTATATCCATCCCCATCCCCAATTCCCCATTTTCCCCATTTTTCCCTGTTTTTTCTCATTTCCCCGTTTTCCCCGTTTCTCCATTTCCCCATTTGACTAAAAATTACAAATTAAACTAAAAAAATAAACATTCTATTACAAATACAAAATAAAATTCATTAGTGCATTTTATATAAAATGTATATATATACTTAGGGAGTTAGGGTTTTCAAAGAATAAACAAAAAAATTAAAAATATATATTATAATTATATTTATATATGTTTGGGGGAAAGGGGGAAATGGAGATGGGGGACCTCCCCCCCATCCCCATCCCCATCCCCATCCCCATTTCAACATAATTGTGGGGGAAATGGGGAAATGGGGATGGGGGAGGGGTCCCCCCATCCCCATCCCCATTTCAATTTGGGGATGATTTTCATCCCTATCCGCCCGCCCCCCCCCCCCCCCCCCAAAAAAAAAAAAAATCCCAAAATGGGGATGGGGATGGGGACGCGGGAAATTGGGACCCCGGGGAAAAATGTGCATCTCTACTTATAGCTAAAAAGCTTTTAGCCAAATCGGTGGATGAGGACATCCATAAAATCAATTCTCTTGTATAAGTACACATGCAGAATATAACGAGGCCTTCAACAGTATTATTTAAAGGGATATTATATAGTTTAACATATTCACTGTTTTCTCCTCTTTAGTTCCATTATTTGCCAATACCCCCCTCTAGGTTACCCTATTTCCTATTATCACCTTCTGTTACTTTTTCCGTTACAAAAAGTTAATTCCAACCCATTCATTGTATTGAAAGATATCATTACAATTGAAAAATCAGCCGAAAACCATTCATCACCATCACTGTCCAAGGCCGCACGATTGTCAGCTAAAACCCACCATCAATATGAAACCTAAAAAATCAGAACAACCTCAAATCTAACTAACCCTAAACAAACCAACCCCAAACCAAACCAAAATCCTAGAAACAACAATATCACCCCAAACGACACAGATCAATCCAAAGCCACACCCACCTAACATCATATTCATCAACTTTTTTCTTTATCATCATCATCACCATCCAAGGTCGCACGATTGCCAGTCAAAACCCATGGACGCATTTGTGCCACCTGACTTGTCAAAGAAGAGTTTGGGTAGTAGTAGCAAACTTCAAACACCACCACACTCAAAACTAGTACAAATGAGATATATTCAGAGAGAAACAAGAGATATACAGAGAAAAGAGATGGAAAGAAGTGAGTGCTGATCTACTATCAGTGGAGAAGATTAACACTCCTCACTTGAGTCCATGGAACGTGAGAGAGAAAGAAGAGAGAGAGATGAGAGTGAATGATTTAGAGAGAGAGAGAGAGAGAGAGAGAGAGAGAGAGAGAGAGAATTTTGGTTTTTTTACAACTAAAGTTTTATATTATTTTATAGCTGAAAACTAAATAAATACAAATATAATACCAAAAGAAAAAAGTTAAGTAATATAGTTTGGAACAATAGAACGTGTAACATCAAAATATTATTTTTGTGATCAAAGAGTACAAAGAGAAGTCTTAAGAAAGAGCTTGATCGGATATATAAGATATATGTTGAATGTTGATCAACGTAGAGATGTAGTGAGAAAGTTTGATTAAATATAGAAGGAGTTTAGCTAATATACAAAAACATTAACATTAGGTTACAAGAGAGACATTATCTATTTTTATTTGTTTTTGTTTTTTACCTTTTAAATTTCCATTTATTTTAACCATTTGATTGAAATCTAATGGATATTAAATTACCCTATATTGTTAATGTTCCTTTATATTAGCCAAATCCTTACCTATTTGCCATATTTTCATATGTTAATGGTTTACTAACGGAATACTTAATGACAAAGGGAATTATGAGGATTTCTGTAAACTAGAGGGGATACTTAGCTTTGGCTAAAAATAAAATTATAGGGGGAATTTTTAGAAATAAGACAAACTATAGGGCCATTTAAATAATTTACCTTTTTCCTGATAGTAAAAGAGGGAGAGATTTCCTGAATTACTATATATGATACCGAATAAGAAGCTATTAATTAAAGTAGGAATGTAGGAATTAGGATGATTGGAAATTTCATGGAAAGCTCAATTGTGGAGACAAAGTCACCCGTCCCACAAAATTGACCATTTTGAATTCTAGAGGTCCCATGCTTTAAAATAAGGATCACGTCAAGGGCCGCCGGTGCCTTAATCAAGTTAGGAAGTTGCCAATGGGCAATGGCCCTACAAAAATTAAGATCCCAATTTATCAACAACTTTAACAAAATTAATGTTCATATTAAATACTTTTCTATTTCAAAACATTTTCTAAAAAAATATTTATTTATTTATTATTCAAATAGATATCTCTTAAATTTCTGTAGGGGGCAAGATTAGCGTTCAAAAGTTTCCTATTTGCAAGAAAACATTTCTGGAATATCGTCGATCTTTAAAGTTATTCTTTCAATTGTTAAAAATTTATTAAAGTGCTAAATTACTGTTCATAAGTTTCCTATTTGTGAGAACACGTTTTTAAATTCTCTTTAAAGTAGTTATTTCAATTGTTAAAAATTTATCAACAATATATTTACATTAAACCCCGTTAATTTTATATCTTCTACATGAGTTTGGTTAATATATAGGAACATTGATAAATTATTGAAAAGAAACTCAAAGAAATACCTAAGAGGTCAGCAGTACCTACTTGATTTGTCAAAGTTTTTTCATGAACAATTTTTTGTTGTGCTCCTTGATTCACGATGGGTTGAGAAGTCTCTTTATGAAGACGATGTAGGAGGGTATCCATGGAGTTTGTAGCACTTGTCAATTGTGTGATCAATCCACTCACCCACAGTGACCATTGGTCCATAAGTAGGGCACTCATTTTTCCGTCTCTTGGTGTTTGTTTTGTAAATTTCCTTGCAAATTGATGTTGGGCTGCCAATGTAGTTGTTTCAAGACTTGGTTGTCCTGTCACAGATGGATAAGGATCCATTAGTAAAATTTTGCCACAAACTACAACATACGAGTCATTTAGATCCATTAAAAATTGTATGAGTAGATGTTGTTGATATTATACAATTGCCTTATTCGCAAAGCAGGTGAAAGTGGGAAAAGTTTGCAAATTTGAAAAAGATGAGGAGCATTAATTTGGGAAAAACACTTCTTGAGGTGACCAAATTTCAGATCCATATATAATCCGCATAAATAATAGGGATAATTATTCCGGTGGCCATCAAATTGATGACACACTGTCAAAATAGCTAATGAATTGGAAAGTTGTTCCAAAATGGCCATTTTTGGTAAATTTTGTGACACTAATAACAATTTCATCCAATTCCATCTAATGAATGGCATTTTAGTAAATAAGGGGATGACATTAATTTATTTTAGATTTTTTTTTGGAAATCAATTTTTTCTTTTGTTTTTTGAAACGAATAATTTTATTTAATGTGTATATATGTATAGCATATCTCATATATATATATATATATACAGTGGTTCTCTCATAAGGGATCCCTTATTTTAATTTCGGTAAGGACCACCATGAAATCATATCGATTTGAATGAATTTTAATCTGAATTTTTTGTGAATTATAAGTTCATTGAAATCTACCTATGAATAAAATTTGAGAATTTTTCAAGTACGAAAACTATTTTTACCGATTTTTTTAAATACGAAGGCATTAGAAAAATAGGCGCAATACAGGAAATTCAAGAAAAATAGTTTTCGTGCTTGAAAAATTCTCAAATTTTATTCATAGGTAGATTTCAATGAACTTATAGTTCACAAAAAAATTCAGATTAAAATTCATTCAAATCGATATGATTTCATGGTGGTCCTTACCGAAATTAAAATAAGGGATCCCTTATGAGAGAACCACTGTATATATATATATATATATATATATATATATATATATATATATATATATAATAAGAAGATTAGGGCTACAAAATCTACAAAATCTAAAAAATCTAAAAAAACAAAGAAGAGACACGTGTATTGATCTAAATCATTTCTTTTCAAAAAAAGAAAAAAATGATTTCCAATAAACATCTAAAATAAATTAATGTCATCCACTTATTTACTAAAATGTCACTCATTGAAAAAATTGATTTCCAAAAAAAACATCTAAAATAAATTAATGTCATCCCATTTTTTTACCAAAATATCACTCATTGGATGGAATAGTCATTAGTGTCACAAAGTTCGTCAAAAATGGCTATTTTGGAACCACTTTCCAATCCAGTGACCATTTTGATAGTGTGTCATCAATTCGATGGCCGCCCTGGTAATTATCTCTAAATAATACTGCTGGCTAACTCTTAGAAAGAAAATTAAGGATATATCCAACTTTACGATCCCATAGATAGTAATTTGAATCTTTCGAGTTTGGTTCATAGATCGAACCATCAATGAACCCAACTTTATTTTTCGCTGCTCCAAGTCGAATAATTTGATATGAATCAGGTTACTGCTACAACAAATGGCTTGTATTCAAGTCACACTCGTAGAAGATGTCACGCTTGGGTACTTGGTCTGGATACTTCTTATATTTCTTTTATTTGTTTAATTGTTTTGTTGCTCTGAAAGAGTCTAAATAAGTTAGTTGTTAGTGGCCGGATGTTCTCCCAGTTATCAGCTTAACTGTGTCAGCATCCCTATTATTGGGGGATTTCATTTGTAACGTTTGTAGCTTATTTAAGCTACGCCTGGAATTGAATAAAGGCATCAGAAAAATTAACAAATATCTTCCCAAAACCTCTGTTCTCCTTCTTCTCTGTTCTTCCCCAAATTCTATTCTTATTTACCGGTCTAAGGTTGAGACACTAATATAAAACATGGGTTGTCGGAGTGATGCGATATTGATATGGGTTGCTTGCATCTATAGCTTCTTCAGCTTTTTGATTGTCCTTTGATAATCCAGCCATGGTGAGACACAAAAACTAAAATCTGTGTCCAATAAAATAGAGAAAGGCTTGTCGGCAATATAATAATTGCCGCCATAAGAACAGCCGACCGGACTGCGTGACTATACACAACAAAAGCGCTTTTATACCATAAGACAAATGTTTAATCAAAAAATGGTTTCGTGTATAATATTTCATATATATATATATATATATATATATATATATACAGATTTTCTATTATCAGTTCGAACTGACAAAAGATATATTAGTTCTTTGCATATGGGCCATTAAATTTAAATACTTTAACTTGGCTGCATGCACTTGTCCAAGCATATTTTAAATCCAATGGCCCACATACAAGGAACTGATATATCTTTTATCAGTTCGAACTGATAATAGAAAGACTGTATATATGTATATGCCTAAGATATCGGATTCTTTTATGATTTGAAAAGTTTTCACAATGATGTTAAAAAGTAGGTGAGTGACAACTTTTTGAAAGTGATTATAAAATAATTTATTTTTTAACATTTATTGAATCTTTTAAAATATCATTATTGTTCTCATGTTATTGTCCTCAAGAAATCTAATTAAAATTATTTATCTCCTATTTCATCTCAAAATTAAGGGTGTGGATATTGTCACCCATAAAACTAATTAGTAATTTTCCAATAAGGACTTTTACAATGCACACTTTAAACACCTTTAATAAAATTGCATGAAATCAAATGTTTTTTTATGAGATTTTTTGTATGCATCCTAAGAAAATTAAAATACATATTTGGTAAAAAATTGGATATTTTTTGGATTTGAGAACTATTTTTTCTTATATTTCCTTGTTTTTAAATGTTTTATCTTAAAACACATTATTTTTTATCTTTATTTATTATTATTTTTTTTGTAACTTTGCCCTATGGCTACCATGAATATATATTCCTCTATTTTCCATGTGTTTTGTTGGAGTTGTTTTGATTGGAATTTAATCCAGATGCCCGAATCTTTTCCCGAGTGGCTCTGGCCAATTCTCGAACCCTTCCTGGCTAGCCAAAGATCTCTTGGCTTTGGCCCTATGGCTACCATTAATTTTTATACACTATTGAATTGAAATATAAAGAATAGAAATTGACCCAATAACAATACAATCATGTATAGTAGCTGGACCCATATATATATATATGGTTTTCGAGTCAAATCGGATTTGAATATTTAAAACCGAAATCAATTCGGTTTCATAATTTAAACCGATTTGAACCGAAAATGGTTGGTGAACCAAGCCAAACTACACTTTTCGGTTCGGTTCCGTATTGAATCGGTTCAGTTCCAGTTTTAGTGTCCACCCCTAAATTATTATGTATTCTATCCATTTCAAAAAACAAAAATATGTATTCCAAGTATTTGTCAGTTGTGTACTTGTGTACAAGTTTAGAATTTATTGTCTTGTTTAATAATTTTTGTTCAATAATTTTAATTAAGTACAAATTTTTCATCAACAAAATAAATATTAAAATGGAGTGTGAATAGATATTTGGATTGACTAGAGCATCACTCTAAATTTATTTTCGTATTATTTAAGTGTTTTCTTTTTTATTTTAAATATGATTTATTACATTTTTAATTGATAAAGACTAAAATCCCCTCAAGTTAGTGTAATTCCTTGTTAAAAAAAACATGCAAAGAGCTTCTCCAACCCCGCACCAATCACCACGCCATCGCCAAGTTGCCGTAGAAACGGCCTCCAACCCAGCGGCAATCGCTGCGCCAACGGTTGAGAGGTGAACAGTGTCGCACAATATACTGTTCATCATTGCACAGACCCAGTTCACCTGTATTTTTTTTTGGTCCCCCAACTTTTATAAAATCACGTTTTAACCCTCTTGTTTAAAATCTATTTTGATTATATCCTTTATTTAAAGGTTTTGTTTATTCACAGTTTTACCCTAATGAATTAAATTTATTTCAATTTGGTCCTTTTTATTATTTAATGATTTTGTTTTGAAGCAATTATTATTGATATTAACATTTATTATAAACTTATGAGGTGTATAATTAAAAAATTTTAATGCAATTTTTTTTTAATAAATCACTTCATTCCTAACAGCGGAAATTAAAGCAAAATACATTAATTCATAAAAACATTAAAAACGAAATACAAACTTCATAGTGATAAAATAAATTACCACTAATTGGAATACACTAAAATTAAGGAAAAATACAACATAAATTATAACAACGATTTAGTAGTCTGGAAGACCATTTCTAGATCCTCCGAGATTATTGAAAAAATCACCAAAAGATCCGGATGAACTACTGGATCCCTAGCCTTGTTGCCGAGCATATTTTGCCATAGTTTTTAATTGTTGTTGATTCACAAACTCACACTTTCTTGGATCAATTATGGAATCCAAATCCATCATTATAATTTTGGTTTCCCGCAGCTCCAATTTTCTCTCCAAAATATTGTTAGTTCTTTGCCTCTCCTGATTGTTTTTTTGTTTTTTTTTTCAAAAACTTCCATGAATTTATCTTGTCCTTCTTTAAAATTGTCAACAATTGTTGAATTTTCTTCCGTAGCCCTCTTTTTTAGTTTTGCTTTCTTCACCCCAACGGACCGTTGAGATGAACTACTCTCGGCGTCATCACTAGCTATATTCAAAGAAAATGAAGATAACCCGGGAGATGCCGTTGTTGGAGACTCTGGAGTTGGAGAGTCTTCTTGTGATGATATAATATGACCACGGGGCCTTCGCAAGGCTAATGCTGCACTATCATTATCTGAAAATTTCTGCATATCCTTGAGAATAGGCCACACATGGTCAAACTTGAATCCCTTTTTGAATTTCTTATCTTGGGCTAATAAGACTTTTGCCTGGTTCATCTGCAAAATGATACAAATATATATTGTTAAAATTTAATATTAAATATAATTTGTCTACAACTTTAATTTTTACAAATACTCACAATATAATATTAGCTTCGGAGTCACCATTAGGATTTAGACTTTCGATCTATAGTAGGCATGACCGCAGTTTCCCAACTGTAGTAAGGATAGTCGCCATTCGACACTGCAAACTTCTGTTGTTATGATATTCAGTGATAAAATCTGGTCTGTTGTTGTTGTATTCACTCTCAACTCGAGCCCAGAACATCTCCTTGGATTGGTAAATACCTATGATTGGGTTTTGCAAGACATCAAGATATATGTGACAAAGGTGTGTGTCTTCTGCATGTGTGTATGAAGAACTTTGGCTTGAAGACATTTTTTGGAAAAAGTGATTTGAAGGGAAAATTGATTTGAAAAGATAAGTGATTCAAAGGGATAAGAGATTTGAAGGGATGAGTTTAATTTAGTATGGGTTGATATTTATAGAAACTAAGAGACACTTTTTTCAGATTTAATCCTACGGTTTAGAAGGTGAGGAAATCCATCCATTGGTTGGCATTTGATGATGAGCAGATTTCTTATCTTCAGATTTTGGGAAAGGTGAAGATAAGAATTCTGGACAAGTGTAGATATTATTTTCGAGATTTAATCCTACAGTTCAGATGGTGATGCAATCCATCCAATGGTTGGCATTTAATAGCTTAGATATCTTATCTTGATATTTTGGGAAAAGCGAAGATCAGAATTCTGTACAAATGTAGATATTATTTTCAAGATTTAATCATACGGTTCAGATGGTGATGCAATCCATCCAATGGTTGGCATTTAATAGCTCAAATATCTTATCTTGATATTTTGGGAAAAGTGTAGATTAGATTTCTGGAAAAGTGTGGATATTATTTTCGAGATTTAATCATATGGTTCAAATGGTGATGCAATCTATCCAATGGTTGGCATTTAATAGCTAAGATATCTTATCTTGATATTTGGGAAAAGTGAAGATCATATTTCTAATCCTACGGGCCTAATTAACGAAAATTACCAAAAAAGGCAAATTTGAGATAAATGTAGAAACAAATAAAACTAAGAATTCTAAGCAAGCCATAATTGATGGAAGTCGATTCGGACTTGGAAAACTAAACTTATTGCGAAAACAAAACTTTCCTAAAATGAAAAAAACAATAATTTCGAGGCCTAAACGATAGAATTTGGCCAAAAATGGGCATGCCTCATGACCAAAGGTCGTGAATTTTGACGATATCGATGATTTGCTTCAACTATGAAAGTTTCACGCCATTTCGACTCTGATGCCAGCACTAGTAGAAATCATTTGGCCTTCTTGCAATCCCATCCCTCAATGTAATCTAATGCCATGTCTGTTGCTGCATCAATGTCTAGGTTCAATGAATCTGGTTCACACATTGGATTTTTTAAATTAAAGTGTTTTTTTCCGTATCTACTTTTTCCATGTGGGCTTGCAGCTATTGTCGGCTACGTTCTGAGTTGTTAACCAGCTGGATACAGCTGTCATCCACTCGCCCTTCTAGAAGCACGTGTTCACAAAGATAAATAGCCTACACCAAAGTTTGTTAAAACTCATTCGATTCAATTCTAAGCGAAAATGAATTTCGATATCAAAGGTCCTTCTAATTTCTCATCTTCATCTTCCGACGATAAGGAAGAGCAACTTCTGGCAAATCTTGAAAAGATTGATTCAGAACAAGATGCACTAATTGCCTAACATGGTAACATCTAACAGGCCATCGCTCAGTATCTCAATCACCAAAACAACCCAGTGACCCGTGGAGGCTTAATTCCTGGTCATATAGAGATCAATCGAGATCGGGAAAGTCCTGATCATCATTTGTTCTACGACTATTTTACCGAGAACCCACGATATAATGATCAAATGTTCCGTCGACGCTATCGAATGAATAGAAGTTTATTCCTTTGTATTGTTGAAAAAGGGGAAGCTCGTGACAACTATTTTGTGCAACGAAGAGATAGTGTGGGTAGATTGGGTTTGTCTGCTCTTTAAAAAATAACAGCAGTATTTCGGATGTTGGCATATGGTCTACTAGTGGATGCTACTGACGAGTATATTAAAATAGGAGAGTCTACAAGAAGAGATTTTGTCGTGCTGTTATGGAGGAATTTGCAGATGAGTATCTAAGATCACCTAACGCTATTGACGTTGCCAGACTACTCCGTATTAGTAAAGATCATGGTTTTCCAAGAATGCTTAGTAGTCTAGATTGTATGCAATGGAAGTGGAAAAATTATCCATTGGCTTGTATGCAGGACAATATGCAGGTCGTAGTGGATCCCCAACTATTATTCTAGATGCTGTAGCTGATTATGATCTGTGGATATGGCATGCCTATTTTGGTTTGCCGGGTACGAACAATGATATTAATGTGTTGGAGGCATCCCATCTTTTTGCCAACCTCGCTCAAGGTATTGCTCCTCTAGCTCATTATGTCATTCAAGAAAAAGAATTTAATATGGGTTATTATTTAGCTGATGGTATATACCCAAAATGGTCTACGTTTGTACAAACTATTCACGATCCACGTGGTTCGAAAAACAAATTATTTACAATGAAACAAGAAGGATATAGAAAAGACGTTTAACGTGCATTTGGAGTTCTCCAATCACAGTTTGCAATTATGGCAGGACCGACGCGTTTTTGGCATAAACATGTTTTACATGATATAATGACTATGTGCATTATTATGCACAACATGATAATCGAAGATGAGCGTGATGTTGATGCAGCAATTGAGGATCATACACCAACTCCAGAAGTTGAGATGGTGTTAGATGAAAATACCTGATTTCAAGAATTCCTAGCTTAACATAGAAAAATCAGGAATAAAGAGGCTCACATTGCACTCCGAAATGCCTTAATAGATCATTTGTGGGATGAATATACTAATTCAGATAATTAGATGATGATCAATATGTACTTTTATTTTTATGCTTTTTCTTTTTTATTTTATGAAATGTAATGTTTAAGTTATTTTAATAATAAATGCAATATTTTACCGAATTTAATTTAATTTCTATTAATATATTAATTTCATAATTTCGTATCGTATTGTATTGTATTGCAATATTATGTTAATTATAAAGTGAAATATTAATTGTGGAGAAATATTAAAAAAAAAAGGGAAAGAAATGGAATATTTCTGAGAATATTCCTTTTAGAGTAAAATTTGTTGCAGTGAGTTGGAGACGGAATAGTGAAATAGTATAAAAGTTGTACTATTCAGGTTGGTGTTGCTCTAATAGCAAATATTTCCCAAAATGCACTCATTAATGCCATCAAATCCTAATATAAAATATGAGCTAAATTGTCACTCTCTTTACATGGGTATTCGAGAATGTTCTCTTACAAAAAAACAAAAAAAAAAAAAAAAACATTCCCAACACATTTCTTCTACTTCTCCCTATCATATGGCGAGGCTACTACCCGATAAAGATCTGGACAACCATATGGATACGGTACGAGCAACTTGTCGCACTGGCTCGCTGGATTAGCACGTCACTCAGACAAATTTTACCTATAAGTTTGAATGGCTCAGAGCAGTAAAAATCTTTAAAAGAATTACGTAGTCCAAAATGTCCAATCTCTATGTTTTGAATCAAGCAAGACCAAGTACAAACCTTTTGGTCCCCCAATTGACACATGGTAAATTTTCTATGGATGATGTAGTCATTGTTTTTTTTTTTTTTTTTTTTGATAACCTCGATGTAGTCATTGTTGGTTTTCATAGATGTCATGGCATTAATGTTCGTATCTTCAAAGCCCAGTATTGTGACAGCTAAGGTTGAGGTATTTTCTCTACATTGAATTCCACTGCATGATCAAGTATAATATATTATTTTCTTAAATATATAAATTTTAATTGGTTTGTCTTTTGAATACGGATGAAGATTGAAACACAAACACATTGATTTTTCACTGCAACACCTACCTTGCATATAACTTTATTTTATTAAGTTATACAAACATAAAACTTTTATATATTTTTATGCAAACTTTATCTAAAACATTCACATTATAGATATCGTTAATGCGACTTATATAATGGTTAAATTTTATATTATTGCAATCTTGAAGGTAAATTTCTTAGTTAATGTATTAGTATCCTTTTATATCGCTTTCAAATAATTATGTTGATGTAGGAATATACAATATAACAAAGAAGACGAAGCTGTAAGTGATTTAGCTTTAACTTTAATTGTTTTAAGTCTACTTCTGGTCTTTGTATTTTTAGGTTCTAACACTGGAGATACACATTAAGATTATTGATGATAGGGTATAGATTTGCCTATGACCATAGTAGTCATGGTAGCTCTATTACTTTAGATTTAGGGGTATTTTTTTGTATTATTTTAAGTATAATATTTTTCATCATTATAAAAACTCTATAAATATTATTTTCAATTTATCTTTTACATTGCCCGCACATCATGCGGCCGTAAACTAGTGGCAAATATTTCCCAAAATGCACTCATTAATGCCATTAAATCCTAACATAAAATATGAGCTAAATTGTCACTCTCTTTACATGAGTATTTTCGAGTATGTTCCGTTACAAAAAAAATATAAAAAAAAACTTCCCAGCGCATTTCTTCTTCTTCTCCCTATCACTATTGTGTAAGCTTTTGACACATGAACAAAATTAAAATTTGAATAAAAAAGAATTTCACAGGATTGCTCTCCGTGTCATCGCAAACTGCCGTCTTATATATCCTTATTTTATAAGCATGCTTGATGAAGAAGGCTCTCGAGTATCATCCGTAGTTTGACGAGAGACTGAGGAGGAATCTCTCCATGGTCCATCCATTGATGAGTTGCTTATCTGCGAATGGCTTTCTTGAGAGAATGTGCTCACCATGGTTTGGCTGTCTTGTGATAGTATCTCAAAGGCTTTGAACCTTGCATCCTGGTTATCTAAACTGCGCTTAATAATTGGTGCTTGAACCGGAACTTTGCCTTCAAGCATGGCAACTACAGAAGACATGGGTGCTCTTAACGTGGGAGACGGATTAGGGCATAAGAGAGCTATGTTTAGCATCCTCAATGCCTCTTCTATGGAGAATTTTGAACCAAGACTTGGATCCACAAGTTCAAGAAGGTTTCCTTGTTCTTGCAGTACATATGCCTACAAGAAAATGCATTAAGAAAAGAACAAGTTTTATTTGCTATCTGGAAGCAAGAATCGTAAATGTTAACTGCAATGCCTTTATTCATGTTAAGTGTATATGAAATGTGACAATAAATGATGTATAAACCAAAAAACTGTATGCAATTAATTTAACTTACCCAATCAAGAAGATAAATAAACTCCTCCTTTGGCCTGTAATTAGTGTTGCTCTTCCCACTAACAATCTCCAATGCAACAACTCCAAAGCTGTACATGTCTGCCTTGTCAGTCAAGTAACCTCTCATTGCATATTCAGGAGCCATATAACCTCTAGAGAAAAAATAGATACAAAAACACAAAATTAAGGCCATGCCACCAGCCAAAGAAGATTTACAAGAACATCTATAAGATAGAGAGAGAGCTCACATTGTTCCAGCTATTCTTGTGCTGATATGGGTATTCTCTTCTTCATCAAGCTTAGCTAAACCAAAGTCAGATATCTTAGCATTTAGATCCTTGTCAAGAAGCACATTGGTTGCCTTAATATCTCTGTGAACTATTTTCAACCTCGATTCCTCATGAAGATAAGCTAATCCCTTTGCTATTTCTATGCATATCTTCTTTCTTGTTTTCCAGTCCAAGTTAAGCTTTTCTTCCTCTTTACCTAAAATAGAAGAAAAAATAGGGGTAGTGACAGTTTAGTCATAGTTAATTTAAAAAATTCAAAGAAAGGATGCATTAGATGTTAGTGATGCGATACCAAAAAGTGCGCGAGCAAGGCTGTTGTTTTCAAGGTATTCATATACAAGCAGCAATTGGTTTCCTTCGATACAGCAGCCATAAAGCTTCACAAGATTTGGATGCTGTAAGGCTGATATCATGCCTATCTCATTCACAAATTCACGGTTTCCCTGCTTCGATCTAGAGGAGAGCTGCTTAACAGCAATTACTCCACCGTCTGATAGTGTACCCTGGAATCAAGCAGATACAAATTTCACTATACTGTTTTCCCCATAATATTGGTTTTCCCACAAGCCACTGTTTTCCAGTGTGCTCATAGATAGGACAACCATGGTTACCTTGTACACAGGCCCAAATCCTCCTTCACCAATCTTATTTGCAGGGTCAAAATTATTGGTAGCAGCTTTAATTTGCCTAAGGGTGAAATAACCAGTTTGAAGATCTAGTGCACGAAGTTCTGTACCGAGAAAGAAAAGGAAATAAAACCAAACAAGAAAGTTAGAAGTGTGGATAAGTATGGTGCACAGGCATGTTAATGTCAAGAAAATGCAAACATATCTGATGCTTCCAAGATAGTCCCAACTACATGAAATCAACAATTGCGGACCAACAACAAAGTACTTAATATACAGATATTTTTGCATTATCGATCTTACCTTTGTTTTCGAGGTCTTTTCCCCCAAAGCAACCTTTCATCCAGAGTACAACCAACAACAGTATGACAACTGCACAGGAAGCAACTACGATGCCAACAATGGCTCCAGCAGCTAAGCCACCGGTATCAACTTTAAAGTCTACAAGAAGAAAAAGAAGTTATGGGACAAGTTGGAAGAAAAGAAAAGAAAAGAGGAAGGCCCTATAGAGGAGATAAACATACTTGGTGTGACTGTAATAGCAGATATAAGAGGTCCATAGACACCTCTGTCAGGAATGGCAGTGATTCCTTTTCCTGCCCAGTATAAGTGGACATCCAGAGTGCTACCATTAACCCGTACATCATTAAATTCCTTAGTTATGCCTATTCCAACACCTCCAGCTTCCTCAGCAATATTGAAGTCTTTAAGAACTAATTTTCCCTGTATAAAAGTCAAAATTAGAAACTTGACAAAGCTTATCCGAAAGTTTGCATTCCTCTTTCAAAACATTTAAGAAAAAACACAAAATAGCTTACTACTCCCTATGACGAGTAGTATATATTAGGAACTAAATTATAACAATAAAAGAGTTTTTCCCGCTCACCTGAATCGATACGTCAAATATACGCTTTCCAAGGCTGGAGAATGTCTCATTATCAGTAAACATAATTTCAGCAAAGTGCAGCTTCACTTTATAACTGCCCGTTCGTTTGCACAGGCCATAATACTTGAGTGATTGTGGAGCAAGGCGTGCAGTTTTGTAATATTCAGCACCTCTCACATTCAAATCATATTTGTTTGTTGTTATGTAATCAGCATTTTCCTTGCCCATGAAAACTCCTGAACTGCTATAAGCCCACCTGTTATCTATAGAAGCAAAGTTTGATGGGCCCTTGGTGCTTAGGTCTACTTCATAATTGTTTCCCTCATGTTTGATCGCATTTCCTCCGCAATTAATGAACAAGGAATGATCTGCAAATGAAAAGGAAATTTTATCATAATATGAATCCACTGGGAGAAATCATGTGGTTATTGCAATTCACAAAAGCACAATGTTACATCTAAATGCTTACGTTTGGCTTTTCCATTGCAGGGAAGGTCCTTCTTCAAGCACCAAGCAATTCTAGCAGTTGACAATTTATGTTTGGTTAAACATTTATGTTTCAATTACAATTTGAACAGAAAATAATGTTAGTTGAAACCTTACTAAGAAAATAAATTAGATCAAGAAAAAAAAAAAACATGAGATAAACTTACGAGTTGCCCTGTAAGGATGAAAAACTGGATGCTAAGTTCCTGCAAAATAATCAAGGCAGGATTATATACTTAGAAGAGAATATATGAAATAGTGTAAATAACGAAACCAATAAAAGAAGCTTACACATCGGACTGTGGGCAACTAGCTGGAGATGAATCAGTAAAATTGTTATAAGATAAATCCCTGCAAAAGATTTTGTCATGGAATTGACAATGAATCAACAATTATCGCAAAAGCAGAAAGAACGATATAAATAAAATAAAATACGAATTGAGAGATCATAACTGACAGCCTGAGCCTGTCTTGCTTTAGATCAGGAAAATGTGACAAACTAATGTAACACATTACATATTCATAACTTAATGTCCACATAAAATAAAGATCATAGATTGAAAAAGGACTTACAAATTCCTTTTGCTATTCAATATCCAATTAGGTACTGCTCCAGTCAGCGAGTTGTTTGTCAGGAAACTAAATCAGAAAAGCATTATATCAAAAGGCCAGCGAACAAGCAATCATAGAAGTATGTAAACGCAATGTTGCAATTGATCTAAGAAATTACTAGATGTCAAGTTCTTGCATATTTGAACTGAATAAATTCATTTATTAACGTACATGTGATCTATGTTGCTTTCCAAACTCTGGAGTTCTGTTGGAAGTTGACCAGTCAATTGATTGGAGCTCAGGTCTCTACGATAATTAAATAGGTTAGTATAAGCATAAAGGGTGTCCCTAATTAAATAATTGTCATGATATAGAACAAAATGTGCATCTCTATGGAAAAAAAATCCATCAAAACACTTACAAAGTTTTTAATGATTTCAAATCCCCAAGGTATGATGGGATTGTACCAGTAATCAAGCAATTTCTTAGTATCCTGACTGACAGAAATAGAGGCAATCCATTAGTAAGTAAAAACAACGAATAAATGGGCCACATGGGATGTTTTGTTTCAGTAAATTAGGTCAATATCTACTCACAATCTTGCCATGTTTATCATATCCCGCAAATTAGGGAAATTGGAACTTGCTCCACTCAAATCAGAAATCCTCCTAAAAACAAAAAATGTACATCAGAAATTACGAATCGCTCCATCTTTCAAGTATTTTTTCCAAATTGTAATTTTTCGTAAGACATAAATTGAATATTACTACATGTGGGACTGAATGCTTACAGTTCTGTTAAGTTTGTCAATCGAGAAAGAGTGGAAGGAATGGGTCCCTCCATGGATGTGCCCTGCAAATGCCTGCAATAGATTCAACATGTCTTAGATAACAATAAAATAAAATACAGTTGAAAATTAGTTTCCCAGAGAAGAAAAGGATAGGTAAATTAATGGAGTGCAGTAAAAAACTCACAGTATAGTAAGTTTATTCCAGTTCCCAATTAAATCAGGTATCTTCCCTGTCAAGTTACTTCCATCTATCCGACTGCAGGCAGTACTAAAAGATCAGGAATTTCTGAATTCTGAACACTAAATTTCCATATAGTTGCATAACAATAAATCACTTACAAATCAGTTAAGTTCTTCAGATTGCCAAATGATTCTGGTATTGATCCTGAAAAATTGTTTGCAGAAAGAAGACTGCAAGAGCAAAAGCGATTGTTAAAACTTTGACTGAAGCAACAAAATGAAAAACTTGCTTGATTCTTCAGTAAAAGAATATCTGCAAGATGAGGACAGAAGCCTTACAGTCTTCTTAAGTTCCTTAAATTTCCAATGTTTTCAGGAAGAGATCCTACAAGCTGATTGTCTTCCAAGACCCTGGAAAATGAAATCCAAATTGTCATTGATATTGTAGATCATCTTTCTACATCTAGGAAAGAGCTTTGTCAAATGACTTACAGCTCCTCAAGGGTAGCAATTTCACCAATTTCCCGAGGAATTGGACCACTAAGACGATTTCCCAGAAAGCCCCTACAATGTATGAACAGATAATAAATTAACCAAAATGCTATTTAAGAACAACTTACAGTGAAGGAATGCAAGGAATTGCTATGACTTCAAATAAAATAAAAAAAATGAAAAGACCAACTTACAGAATGGAAAGGTTTTTTAGCTGAGAAAAGAATGTAGGGATTGATCCATTAAAATAATTGCGAGTAAAATCCCTGTTTAAAACAAAAAACCAACTTCACTTAGTTATCTTGTAGAACTATCAGATAAAGAGTGCCAATATATCACAATGACAGGTAAAATGTAGTAAAATATTCAAAAGGGATACATATTGTTCAAGAAATAAAATGAAAGGCAACAATCCATTATAACGATTGTGTCTAGTGTATTAACTGTGCAACAATATTTTTCTTTATGTAGACAAAACGATTCTTAGCTTACAGAAGCGCACCAAATTTGAGTAACACACTTTCGAGGGCTTCCTTCAAGGTTGATTCTATAGTCCATGAAAAGCTTTTGTCTCTTCTATATATAAACTCTTAACTAACATATGAATGGTTTATAAACTGATTCAAATCCTTATTCGAAACAAAACCATTTTCCAGAAGTTTTGACACCCCATTTACTATATAGCTCTATAAATTAGTAATCGTTTAAATGATCGAACAACTAATAAATTAAGTCAAGGTGATAACTTCACATATTCTAATGAAGTAAGAAGGAACATGCACTTACAGTTCTCGCAGAAAAGTGAGGTTTGTGAATTCTTCAGGAATAGCTGCTGATAAATTAAGGCCCTTAAGCTGACTGCCATACAGGAAAAGGAAAAAATAATAAAAAATGAAAATCAATTACACAAGAGAAAGGAAAATCAATATTCAATCGGTACTCCTACAAGATCATGATCAAGCTTTGATATTGAAAATTAAAAGTTAAAAACCAATAGAAGTCACTAATCTGACAATCTTGATAATCAAGAAAATATCAGCTAATCAATCAATGTTTTGTCAAATTTAAGTGGTAAGATAGCAAATTTGAATAGAAATAAAAGGTGGAGGATAAGAGAAAGAGAGGATCATACATATTAGTGATATGACAAGTACTGTTGATGAAAGAACAATCACATGTGATATTCCTTAGGATTTTATCTTTGACAATGGTAACATTCCATCCACCATCAATGCAAGAAGATTGTGTGACTTCGACATTTCTGATCTGCAGTTTCATAATAATGGTTTGGATAGTTTGCACTGTTGCATCCACATCATAGGTAAATCAATTAGTAAAACTAAATGTCCATACAAGAATTGAGAAGTCAATAATTTTAACCTGAAAACCGATAATAGCATCTAAATTTATCATTTCAGAAAATAAATAAATAACTTTTTATGGTCTAAATGTCTAATTATGAATAATAATCTCACTTAAATCAAATTAAATCAATTACCAAGTTTTTAACTACTTACAAATATGGTTTTAAAAACTAAAATAAAAAAATAAAAAAAAATAAAAACTAACACAACCTCTAAAGAAACTAATTGAGATCAGATTAGCACTATCACTACCTTTTCTTACTACTAAAGCTTGCATTTAATAAGTTTACGATTATTAGATACAGCGAATGAGATTTATTTGTGTTTTGTGTTGTTGAGTATAAAACAAGATGTCACGTACAAATGAATAATCAAATTATAGTCATGAAGTGCATTAACAATGGGACTGTTTGAAAAATAAAAATAGTAGTATACCGACTAGATAAGCATTTTGCAACTTTCAAGATTGAAATGGTAAAAGTAGTATAAAATGAGCATGTTATCCAAAAGTTAGCATTGGATCCTCAACATAAATGTCAAACGCGTTCACATGTCTATAAATGTAAGATTTGATTTATTTAAATGACAATTATTCAAAACCGATAAAATAATATAAACAATTGGAAGTAAGACGGTCTTTCTCCATAACTTGCTAAATGACTATTTTTAAATAAATATATATAGTTCAAGTCAGTACACACTGATATAACTTCATCAGTGTGTTATATGTGAATCATTAGATTTACATACTTTGACTCAAAGTGTATATAATTGTCAAAGTTTCTCCATAATCAGTGGTCCATATGTATTTGTACTAATATCGTTACATCAGTGCACACATCACACTGATGTGAATGAGACCGATATACAAAAATATATATATATATATACAATTTTTCTATTATCAATTCGAACCGATAAAAGATATACCAGTTCCTTGCATGTGGGCAATTGGATTTAAATACTTTGACTTGGCTGCATTTACTTGTCAAAGCATTTTTTTTAAATGTCAGAAGAGTAGTCGCGGTTCTCCTCATACTTTGCATGGCCTTGTAGGCTTGTAGTTATTATGGGTTTGAATAGTATGGATTGATAAAGAGTAGAAATTCCTTATCTCGCCAACTGTAATTCGTCGATTGCATTTAAAACTTTATAGAAAACCTTTAGCCGCCGAGGAGGATTCACTTACAATGTGAGAATTGATCAAGTAAATTTAAAGGACTCAAATCATCCGTATAAAAATGGTGTTTCAATTTGTGTCTAATCAACCAAATTAGGGCATGTGTCTACATTTATATAAAAAGTTAAAAAATAAAAAAATAAATATAAATACATATCCTAATTTGATTGGTTAGACACAAATTGTGCAATTTTATTGGTTAGATACAAATTGAGATACTATTTTTAGAAAGACGATTTGAGTCGAAATGTAAATATGGTGTTGGTTGTGTCTCTCGTATGTGATTTTCCAAACACGGAATGTCAAGTGTGGGGACCACTACCACCCCGGCATTATTGTTACTTAATTAAAAGCATTAGATAATATTACCCTGAAAATGGTCAATTTTGTCTCAATAATAAATTGGAGTTTCCATGAAATATCCCATGCATGCACTTTACGTTGCTAGTAATTACTTGCTTCACTAGATTATTAGATTAGATTAAGACTAGACTGCTGCTTTAATTAAAATACCTTCGTATTTTCAACATGGAGACAAAGCTAGCTAGTTTGACGAATCTCTCTCCAACTATCAACTTCAATACATGCATCTCTTATTTTGGTTCTTGAGATAGCAATCTGACCTTGTTGTGTACCTAAACAATTGATCACAACATTTTAAGAGAATGAAGAAAAATAGGAAGGAAAGGTTATTTTTATATTCAACATGAAACTCAATTACACTGCAATCAGCTATATATAGGCTGATGGCTCGATTGAGAATTGAAAGAACAATAACAACTTAGACCAACTAAGCAAATAAAGAGGGACACACTCCCCACTACAACAATCGTGGGTCATGATAGACATGGGCATACCCATGTATCCTTTATTAGCAGGCAACTAACAATAACTGCAGCAACATTTTAGCAGCAACTAACAACTGCAGCAACTGACACAACTGAATAAACCACCAACTATGACTAAGTCCTTCCCTTCAATACGGCTTGTGAAAGGCCATATCAATCCTCCCCACTTAGTATATCCTTGTCCGCAAGGATAAAATCAGGATACGTTTTTGAAAAACGCCATTTATTCTCCCATGTGGCATCTTCTGGTGGGGCACCTATCCATTTGACCAAGATTTCTGTTTTTGGCCGAAACTTGCCTTTCTGAATTATGCGACTGTCCAAAATTGATTCAGGTTGAGGAAGTAGAGTCGATGAGCTGGAAACAGGTGGAAGATTGTGTGAGATTACTGGTAATGGTCCAACCTGTTTCTTCAAAAGACTAACATGAAAAACATCATGAATAAGTGAGCCCTCTGGCAGCTCCAATCTGTAAGCAACAGGACCAATTCGTTCAAGGATACGAAAAGGACCAAAAAATCTCGGAGATAACTTGAGTGAGCTGCGAAAGGCAACAGTTGTCTGTCGATAAGGTTGGAGCTTGAGGTACACGTAATCACCAACATCAAAATTGACCTCTTGACGATGTTGATCTGCCTGGGACTTCATACGGTCATGAGCAATGACTAAATTGTGGCGTAAGGTGCGTAGTAGGTCGGTGCGATATCGCAGGAGATCATCTACTACTTGGACTTTAGCAGTACCTGGAACATAAGTAAGCAAACCTGGTGGTGATCTGCCATAGACGGCCTCAAATGGAGAGATTTTGGTGGTAGAGTGGACCGAGGTGTTATAGCTGTATTCTGCCCAAGTGAGCCAATCACGCCACTTCTTCGGATTGTCACTCGTGAAACAGCGAAGATATTGTTCCAAAGTTCGATTCACCACTTCCGATTGTCCATCTGTTTGGGGATGGTAGCTGGTACTCATCTTCAAGGAAGTGCCATGCAATTTAAATAATGTCTGCCAAAATGAACTCACAAAAATCTTATCTCGGTCACTAACGATTGATGTTGGAATTCCATGAAGTTTCACAATGTTGTCAATAAAGGACTGTGCAACTGTAATTGCTGTATACGGATGCTTGAGGGGTACAAAATGAGCGTATTTGGACAAGCGATCAACAACAACCATGATGACCGTATATCCAAAAGACGAGGGAAGGCCATCGATGAAGTCCATGGAGACATCGGACCAGATTTGATGTGGTATCGGTAATGGCTGCAGAAGGCCCGCAGGGGTTGTGCAAGCGTGCTTGCATCGTTGGCACACGTCACAATTTCGGATGAAAGCTTTGACTGCTGCACGCATGTTCGGCCAACAAAAATTTGTTTTGATGCGGCTGAGTGTGTGATGGTAACCGAAATGGCCACCAACTGGTGAAGAGTGTGTCACTGCCAATAATTAAGGAATTAGAGATGAGTCAGGACTTAAACATACCCTTTCTCCTTTAAACCAAACTCCATTCCGCATGTGGTAAGGTTGTTGTGGTGAAGTGCAACTTGAAAACTTCATGTAAAAGGGGTCTTACAGAACTTCTGCTTGAAGAGTTCTCCACCAATCTGAATTGGGTAAGGTAATGGCCTGGCACTCAATTTCAGCTCTACGAGATAGAGCATCAGCTCCTTGATTGTCTCTCCCCTTTTTGTATTGGATGGTGTAGTCATAACCCATAATCTTCGGCAGCCAACGTGTTTGTGACGGAGTCGTAATCCGCTGTTCCAAGAGGTATTTTAGGCTACGTTGGTCTGTTCGGACAATGAAAGGTTTTCCAAGCAAGTAAGGCCTCCATTTTCTGATAGCTTTGATGATAGCTAACATTTCTTTTTCGTATGTTGATAGGTTCAAGGCGGATCCTTTGAGTGCCTCACTGAAAAAAGCAATGGGACGATCCCCTTGAATTAAAATTGCCCCAATCCCTACACCACAAGCATCACTTTCCACTATGAATGGTTGTGTAAAATCCGGTAATTGCAAAACTGGAGGAGAGACCAGCAATTGCTTCAATTGAGCGAAGGCGGCAGCAGCCTCTGTTGTCCATTGGAACCCAGACTTCGAAAGCAATCGTGTGAGAGGAGTGGCTATACCTCCGAAACCACGAATAAACTTTCTGTAATAGCCCACCAAACCAAGGAATCCACGGACACTTTTGGGCGTTGTCGGGGTTGGCCAATCATTCACAGCTTGAGTTTTGGATGGGTCGACTTGAACCCCATTCTGTGAAATGAGATGGCCTAAGTAGTCCACCTGTAAGACTCCGAAACGGCATTTTGATTCTTTGGCAAACAAGTGATTAGTGGAAAGAGTAAGCAAAACAGTGCGCAAATGAGAAAGGTGATCTGACCAAGTTTTGCTGTAGACTAATATGTCATCGAAGAACACCAGCACAAAATCACGCAAGAATGATCGGAATAAGTCGTTCATGAGCCCTTGGAAGGTGGCGGGGGCATTTGTAAGCCCAAACGGCATGACAATGAATTCGTAGTGACCTTCGTGAGTACGGAAGGCTGTCTTTGGTATATCTTCCTCCTTAACCCAAATTTGATGGTATCCGGAACGTAAATCCAATTTCGAGAAAAACTTGGCTCCGTGTAACTCATCCAATAAATCATCGATGTTCGGAATTAGATACCTATCTTTGATCATAATCTTATTAAGTGCCCTGTAATCAATACAAAAGCGCCATGTACCATCTGCTTTCTTGACGAGTAGAACTGGTGAAGCAAACGGACTGCTGCTCGGACGAATCAACCCAGCCTTTAGGAACTCCCTCACCACTCGTTCTATTTCTATTTTTTGGTGATACGGATATCGATATGGTCGAATAGTGACTGGTTGCTGGTGAGGTTGCAAAGAGATTTTGTGATCGTGCCTGCGTGGTGGTGGCAATCGGTGGGTTCAAGAAACACATGCTGGAATTCATCAAGCAATCGTTGGAGGTCTTTTGGAGGGTTAGCCGATTGGTCTTGCTGCTCACCTGAAACCATTTGAAAAAAAAATCCCATACCATCTAAACACATCAATTCTTTGTTGTTTAAGGCTTCAAGTGGGGGTCGCTGAAGTCCCTGAAATTTGTGTGTGAGGCCATCTTGATGAAAAGTCATAGTTAGGTTGCAGTAATCGATCTCAATTGGGCCAAGCGTTTCCAGCCATTGCACTCCCAACACCGCTTGACATGCGGCCACCGGTAAGACATAAAAATCAGCTTGAATTGGGCAACCTTGTATGAGCAGCTTGATAGAGAGACACCTACCCGCACATTCGATTATTTCTCCATTGCCCACCATGACTTGTAGAGTTCTATCACGGACTATTGGCAATTCTAGTTTTGACACCAAAGATTGGTCAAGAAAATTGTGCGTGCTTCCGCCATCAATCAAGATAGTAATATCACGATTCTTCATTTTCCCTGTCACTCGCAGTGTTTGTGGGTGAGTGGTACCTGACATCGCATGAAATGAAATTTTTGGCAAGGATTCATCTGGAGTTGGCTCATCTGGACAGTTGGTATAATTTGCTTCATCAAGTGGCGGAAGGTCTTCGATCATGAGAAGTTGGGGTCGTTGACATCGGTGACCGGGAGCGAACTTCTCATCACAATAAAAAAAAAGGCCTCGTGAACGGCGGTCACGTGCCTCTTGACTAGTAATTCTCTTGAAAGGAATCAGAGTGTGCTGACTGGATTTTGGATTCGATTCCAAGAGTCCAGTGAAAGCGTCTGAATTGGCTTTGAGAGGACCAGATGATCGGAAAGAATTTCCTGTTTTCTTTTTCAGCTGATGGCGTTCTTCAATTAATCGGGCCTCCCCAATAGTATCAGATAATGATCGCGGTTTTCTGGCCTTAACGTCCAATCAAATTTCATCTAGGAGACCTGCAACAAAACATCCAATTAAGTAATCCTCTGGAAGGTTGTCAATACGTTGAGACAGTCGCTCGAATTCTTCTTGGTATTTATCAATTGTGGTAGTTTGTCTCAGGCGGGTGAGCGATTCCGATGGATCATCATACTCGGTTGGGCCAAAACGGAGGAGTATTGCCTTGGTAAATTCGGTCCATGAGAGGGGGCCTTTAAATTTGACGTACCAGCGGTGCCACTGTAACGCGAGGTCCTCCAGATGGAAGGAGGCCAACTGGACTTGTTGGGAAGGAAGGATGCCCTTGAACTCAAAGTACTGTTCGACTTTATAAATCCACCCGTTAGGATCTGTTCCGGTGAATTTGGGGAAGGATAGCTTGAGTTGACATTGGTTACAGTCATGCGGAAAAGTGGTCGATGGGCTGCTGGTTCGGCTGTGCGAATTTTCTCCCGGAGTGAAGGGATTGATGTCTCCGTCCGTTGGTTTCGCAGGTTGTGAAGCGCGCAATGCTTGCAAATCAGCCATCATCGTTTGCAATGTTGCATCAATTTGATCAAACCTGGTCTCATGTCGAGCCAGGATCTCTTGAACTTCGTTACGAAATTCAGTGTTAGACTTACCACGGGTCTCCATGGTCGATTGCTCTGATAGCAAATTGTTGTGTACCTAAACAATTGATCACAACATTTTAAGAGAATGAAGAAAAATAGGAAGGAAAGGTTATTTTTATATTCAACATGAAACTCAATTACACTGCAATCAGCTATATATAGGCTGATGGCTCGATTGAGAATTGAAAGAACAATAACAACTTAGACCAACTAAGAAAATAAAGAGGGACACACTCCCCACTACAACAATCGTGGGTCATGATAGACATGGGCATACCCATGTATCCCTTATTAGCAGGCAACTAACAATAACTGCAGCAACATTTTAGCAGCAACTAACAACTGCAGCAACTGACACAACTGAATAAACCACCAACTATGACTAAGTCATTCCCTTCAATACCTTGTGAAAGGCCATATCAATAATGTTATGATCCCACATTGGTTAAGTATGAGATTAATCAATGGTATATAACTCATTGGGCACCCTCTCCTTACAAGCCGGTTTTAAGGATGAGTTCTACCCAGTGGGTTCATATCAAGTGGTATCAGAGCCGGCACCATGCCGAGCAGTGGGTTCGTCACGGACGGGGCGACCTGGGGAGGGCTGCTACCCGAGAGAGCAGGATCCGCGAAGTCACCTAGCTGGGAGAGATGGGCCACCGTGGACGACGGCTGCGGAAGCGTGGTGGAATGTTATAATCCCACATTGGTTAAGTATGAGATTAATCAATGGTATATAACTCATTGGGCACCCTCTCCTTACAAGCCGGTTTTAAGGATGAGTTCTACCCAGTGGGCTCATATCAGACCTCTTACATATAAAATTGATTTGGTTAATTATATATATATATATATATATATATATATATATATATATATATGAAGATATTATCGTATAGTTTTGTTAACATGTGCACTAAGAAAATATGAGAAAAACTCTAAATTTAAAGAAACGCTTAATATTTATTCTTCCAATATGTTATTTATGCATAATTTCACATGTTAAGAAATAATAAATATATTTTTTTTAATTTAAAATCATAATCCTTAACGCCCTCTTTTAAAGACATATGTTAAAATTTTCCATATTATTATTTTGTCACAATACCATGAATTGATTTTTCAAACAATTAAGTCTCACTCACTTACATGTAAATATGTAATAGATGACGTGACTACTCTATTATTTACTTTGGATTCTTTTATTGTAGGGTATCGGATATTTGGATATTCGGATGTCATCCTCAAGGACGTCAACTCCCAATATATAATTTTTTTTTTTATAGTAACAATAAATAAATACTAATTAATTGATATTGGATTAGCATGAGTGATCTATAGTGATACCCGAACAGAAACCTCGCCAAGCGATCGAACAGTGACACTTGGGAAGAATGGCCAGAGGAGAGTCTCGCCAAAATAAGGTTCCAGTCGGCCAGAACACCTCACCAACGAAGGTTATTCGGCTGGATCAGAATCCAGCGTGCCTCATTAAAACCCAGCGATCAGGCCGAGATACAGGGGTCAATGATCACACTTCAAACAGGAAACAATCATATCTCCTCCAAAAGGAATTGGAGATCAGATCAAGCACAATGTCAGCTGTATTTACTAACAAGATAATACCAAATACCAAAGAAAAAGGAGATCAAGACAAACACGAAGACCTAATAAAGGAAAATCATAACAGGATTCTACAAATCAATTACTTGCACACCAAGTCTAAGGTTACAAACATGTATAAATACCACTCATCTTTCACCGTTTTAAATAATAAGAACAATACGTTAAGAGTGGTAACTAAGAGAGAAAAGTGAGTAGAGCCGTGTAACCTATTTTCCACCTGTTTCATAGTGAACGCTTCACGCCATCACCGGCTCCTGTGTTTTTTTTTTTTTTTTTTTTTTTTTTTTTTTTTTCCCTTTTAGGGTTTTCCATATAAAACTCTTATCTTTCTCTATTATTGCTCATTTTCTTTCATTGGCAAGTCACAAACGCTACCCCTTAACTAATCATTAATCCAGTTGACGAAAAATCACCGTCAACAATTTGTGAATACGACAGATTTTAAATTAGGAAGATTCTAAAAGTATCCCGAAAGTTCAACGAACATTAAAAATTAATAGTAATAATAATGTTATTGCTTAAAAAATAATTTTAAAAAAAAAAAAAAACCCTATACGACGGTTTTTGCTTAAAAAAAATTAGTCCAAAAGTCAATAACTTTAAAATTAGTCTAAAAGTCAATTGAAATGATATTACAAGTAATTTGTAGTACCCTTTTGGAAGAGATTTTCTACCAGTTAAAAGAGCTTTTTTAATTAAAAAAAGCTCTTTTTTTTTTTTTTTTTTTTTTTTTTTTTTTTTTTTTTTTTGTCGTTTGGTTGTCACCATGTAGAGCTTTTGGATGATTAAAAAAAATGTTTTACGTCTACTTAGAGAATCTCAAATTTTAGGATTTTCCAAGTAAATCTTTTTGATCTTTTTTAATAGCATTAAAATGTCTAATATAACCCTATCATTTAAAATAGTTTTTGAATATTTTGATAACAATAATGCTACATTACCCAAATTTGGTGCCCAAATTTAGTGCCTAAATGATGTGGCAATACTCTGAGCCATTCATTTAAATTGTATTAGATTTGCATGAATTAAATGAATAGCCCAAAATGTTGCTACATCGTTTGGGCACCAGATTTGGACACCAAATTTAGGCAATGTAGCATTACTCTTTTGATAATCCTATACCATTTTAAAAAGTTTTTTTTTTCTAATTAACAACCAAACGACCAACATCTTCCCATTAAAAACTCTACGTATAGAAGGTCTGATTCGAATTATGAGATTATATGATAAATAATAAGATTAAAACAAATCAATTACCACATCAAATATGTTTATATGATTATTTTTTTTAATGAAAATACCATAAAGTAAAAGTCAAATATAATAAATATTCAAACAAAATGGCTAAGTTTGCTTTGTCTTTCGAGGTTGGTCAAAAGACTGTCCTCCTAGTCTGGAGCGAGTGGATTTGGAAGATAGTTCAGGCTAGTTGTTTACTTGTTTTGCTTTGTGTTTCTTTTTACAGTAGAAGTTTCCTTTAAAATATATATATATATTTTTTTAAATAAAAAACCGCCGCCTTCATAAAAATATCCCTAGAGACAAATTTCAAGTTTTCTTTATAAAAAATAATATATATATATATATATATATTTACAAACAAATTTTGTAAATTTTATACTCTGAACTATCCAAAAAAAAAATATTTTAATATATTGGCTCTTCTAAAAATGATTTTTTGGTTCCGCCCCGGCCTCCATGGAGTTTTCCATATTAGTTCTGGTTCATGTCTATTGTCTTTATATAAAAATGACAAGAAATAGAGTTCGATGATATTAAAAAAAAAAAAAAAAAATAGTGTTAGATGAAATTGAAGAACATCTAACATTTTTTTTTTTTTTTGACAAGAAAGAACATCTAATATTGATGAAAAAAAAAGAGTCTAAAGTGTGTTTGAAAGAAATAAAAAATATAGATAATATAGTTAATTTAAAAGTCTATTTATATACATAATGATTTTGTTCTTCTAACAAAAGTAATTAAAATTAATTTAAAACTTACTTTTTTCATAACCAAATTTGTCTCATGATTTTGATTTATTTTCCTTTAAAAAGATTGAAAATATATTTAAAAGGGAATCTAGGATTTATTAAAATGAAAAGAGTTTTTATGATATATGTTAATATCAAACCATTAATAGGAAAAAAAAATTACAAAAGATTAAAATAAGAAACTAATTAATAATTATTGGTGGGTGTAATAACAAACAATTAATTCTCTTAGTAATTTTATTCAAGAATATTATCAGATTTTTAAAAACATACTATATTGAGGGTATACATACAGTTTTTAAACTCATTTAGCCCAACTTAAGTTGCCATACAAAAGTGCCACATTTTGGAAGGCTAACGCATTGACTCTTCGCTCTGCTAAAAAAAAAAATTTCTAATCTCCAATATTAATTTTTTATTTTATTGACATCAAAACATATTTATTTTTTTTTATTTCCAAAAAAAATAATAATAATAAGGGGGTGTATTCCCATTTTTTCCTGGACAAGAATAATTGTGTATTCATTAAATCAAAAACATGAAACACTATTATATACCAACAAAAAAAAAAAACTCAGATGCTTGGGATGATTATGACTCTGAAGATATATAAAACCATTAATTTATTATCAAACACACTTTTTTTTAGCAGTTTGCATTCTTTTTCAACCTATATCTTACAATCATCCGGTCATCCAACAACTAATTAACTTCCAAATGGGATCCCAGTAATAGTATTATTCTCATTGCAAACATTCTTAGAAGGATGTACAGCGATGGAACTTACCAGAAAACAAATTGCAATTTGCTTAATAGAGTTTCAAAAACCCCTATCAACACAACATTTTGCTTAAAAAAAATATAATGAATGAAAAAAGAAAAATGTCTATTAAGATCTCAAGCATGAAAATTAGTAGACTCCAACATTATTTTAAGAGCACAATGAGGTGTTCTTAGAATATATTTTTTAAGTGTTTTTTAATTGATAATTGTGAGAAAATGAGTGTCAAAAGATAAAATGGGTAATTTTGGAATAAAATGAAGTGTCTTTAGAGATATTTTAAATTTAAGTTTTTAGGTTGGAGTTTAGAAATGGAGTGTAAAAAGATAATATTGGATTGTAAGGAGAAAATCTCACACCCCAAATTAGTATATTTTTGAAAATCCAATAATATCCTGGAGTAAATTACCAAGAATAATAAATAGTTTGTAATTACACCCACTAATTATTATTAATTAGTTTCCTATTTTAATCTTTTATGAAAAACAAAAAGATTTCTTATTAATGATTAGATATTAACATATATAGTATATATATATATCATTAAAAACTCTTTCATAATAATGATTCTCTTTTAAATACTAATTTCAAATATATATATTTTCAATTTTTTTTAAGAAAATACAAATCAATTGCTAAGTATGAAGAATTAATCAAAATCATTCAAAATTGGTTGAGAAAGTTTTAAATTAATTACTAGGGATAATTGCCCCGGTAGCCATCAATTTGATGACACGCTATCAAAATGGCCACTATATTGAAAATTGGATTCAAAAAGGCCATTTTTGGCGAAAAGTGTGACACTAACAGCTATTCCATCCAATTACATCTAATTCCATCCAATGAGTGGCATTTTAGTAAATAAAGGGATGCCATTAATTTATTTTTGATGTTTTTTGGAAATCAATTTTTTCAATGAGTGACATTTTTGTAAATAAGGGGATGACATTAATTTATTTAGATATTTTTTGGAAATCAATTTTTTCTTTTGTTTTTTGAAAAGAATAATTATATTTAGTGTGTGTAAATATATATATACACTAAATATAATTATTTTCAAAAAACAAAAGAAATGGTTTAGATCAATACACGTGTCTCTTCTATATTTTTTAGATTTTTTAGATGTTGTGCCTTAATCTTCTTTAAAAAGAAATATATATGTGTGTGTGTGATATATATATTTAACATTTGAAATTATTAAAACATGTGGCTATGGTTGGACGTTCTGACTAGAGAACTAACATATATATATTTGAGATATGCTATACATATATACACACTAAATATAATTATTTGTTTCAAAAAACAAAAGAAAAAATTGATTTCAAAAAAAAAATCTAAAATAAATTAATACCATCCCCTTATTTACCAAAATGCCACTCATTTGATGAAATTAGATGGAATTGGATGGAAATATGGAATGGCCATTAGTGTCACACTTTTCGCCAAAAATGGCCATTTTGAAACCAATTTTCAATCTAGTGGCCATTGTGATAGTGTGTCGTCAAATTGATGGCCACCTGAATAATTATCCCTAATTACTATTAGTTTCAAAATCAAAATCTCCTTAGATGCTTTTTTTTTTTTTTTTTTTTTTTTTTGTTATCAATATCAGTTGTTCTTCAATTTTATCAAAAACTTTTCTACTTCCAAATCAATTGGGACATGGTATAAAACTTGCATCCCTACCACTTTCACAAACAACAATTGGATCTTTAACCGGAAAACCTCAAATCGTAGTGATTTTGTGGACAGAAAACAATTAATAAGAAATGGAGAGAGTTGCTTGACATGATGAGAGAGGGAAAAAAATAGAGTCTGATTTTGTAGAATGAAAACATAGAAGAGAAAAGGTGAGGGGAGAGAAAGAACATTGATAGAATTGAAGATAATAACAAAATTTCATATAATAATAAAATTGATTAAATAACATAATAATATATGTAAGTGGTGTGTACTTACAAAAATATAATACAGTATAATTAAAAAAGTATATTTTTGGTATTAAGCGGGGTTTATTTACAAATTATAAAAAAAATTAAAAATTTGATAGGTGTGATTATAAAAGGGGTGTACATACAGTTTATAAGAGGTGACATTATCGTCACTCTGTTTTTTATTCAAATAAGGACAATAATTTGACAAAATTTTACTTTTGCTTCTTTGAAGCCTCGAGTGTCAAAATTTAAGTAGTATCTTATTGTATTTGTATCACATGCATATTTCCTTCTCTTTTCTTGTGTTTTTCTTGGTTTGAATATATGTATTTGAGAGTAAAGCTCATTATGTTCTCCTAATTATGTTTACTTTTTTATTATAATTAATGAAAATTCTCTCGTACCATCGAGATTCAACATCAAAATGATTTTTTATTATTATATATTTTAGTTTTTTATTCATATGAAATTGTCATTAGACCACCCAAAAAAGAAAATTCTGGTTTCAACTTTCACCCTAAATGAAAATATTTTGGTTTTCAAAAATCGAAACCGGTTTGAACCGATGAAGAGTAATTAACCGAATTAAACTTAACTAAATTTGATAGGTTCGGTTCAATTCAATTCGGTTTTGGACCTAATGGGTTTGATGGGTTTAATATGGTTTTTTACATGTTCTTAAATTTAATAGGTACTTGTTCATTTTTACCGTCCAAAGCTAAAAAGCCCAAAATCAACACCTAGTAAAGAAAGCAGAGGGAAAATTGTATATTCAGATTTCATAATTTTAAATCTGTTTTTTTTTTTCTGCACGACTCCAAAAAGTAACAGTGATGTAAAGCGAAGGAGAAAGTGGCTGAGGCTTCAAGAGAGAGTGTGAGAATAGAATAGAAAATAGAAAGTGACAGTGTTCAGTTTATCACCAAAATAAACAACATGCTGTATTTATAAATTCATCATAATAATAAGGGATAATTACCCTGGTGACCATCTAATTGATGACACACTATCAAAATGGTCACTGGATTGGAAAGTTGTTCCAAAATGGCCATTATTGGCAAACTTTGTTACACTAATGGCCATTCCATCCAATTCCATCTAATTCCGTCAAATGAGTGGCATTTTGGTAAATAAAATGATGTCATTAATTTATTTTATATGTTTTTTGGAAATCAATTTTTTCAATGAGTGACATTTTAGTAAATAAGTGGATAACATTAATTTATTTTAGATTTTTTTGGGAAATCATTTCTTTTATTTTTTGAAAAGATTAATTATATTTAGTGTGTAAATAAATATATATATATTGCTATATATCAAAAATAATTATAACCACTGCAACAAAAAAAAAAAAAAAAAAAAAAAAAAAAACCACATAAATCATTTCAATAATAATAGTTTGGCCTCTATATCTCTTAAACAAACTTACTTTCTCGAATCTCGCAATATCTCTTTAGATTTGGTGTTTATATATATATATTTCTTTTTTAAGAAGATTAAGGATATAAAATATAAAAATTTTAAAGATAAGTATATTGATCTAAACTATTTCTTTTGTTTTTTGTAAATAATAATTATATTTAGCGTGTGTAAATATAATACACACTAAATATAATTATTCTTTTCAAAAAAAGAAAAAAATTGATTTCCCAAAAACATCTAAAATAAATCAATGTTATCCACTTTTTTACCAAAATATCACTCATTGTATAAATTGATTTAAAAAAATCTAAAATAAATTAATGACATCCCTTTATTTACCAAAATGTCACTTATTGAATGGAATTTGATGGAATTTGATGGAATTGGATGAAATGACCATTAGTGTCACAAAGTTTGCCAATAATGGCCATTGTGGAACAACTTTCCAATCCAGTGGCCATTTTGATAGTGTGTCATTAATTTGATGGCCACTAGGGTAATTATCCCTAATAATAATTAGGCTTTCATCAAAGTAATTAAGGAATCATTCAAATCTAAGACTTCCGGTTATTTTGAAATTGTGAAGGAATCGTATATTTCTCTCAAATAGTCCTCCTTCGTGGGTTTTAATTTTTTTGAGTGCTCTTTCGATACAGCGCACAGACTATACATTCTTCTCCAACATCTCCTCCTTCCGGCGTTGAATTTCAATTTCTTTTTGCCATCACACCTCTGCCCCATCTCCGGTGATCGTTGTGTATCTGCTGCTGCTGACGACAGCGAGGTTAACGGGGTCTCTGGCACTGACCCGCTCAGTGTACTTGCCGGCCTTGAGAAATTTTGAGATACAACCGACTGGTAATAGGACACTTCAGGAAGGCTGTTGGAGGGTCAAACGTCGTCCGTTTTGGACCCATAATATGTCGTTGGAACCGTATCAACGAGTCTTGCATTTGGTATATTATTGTGTTGCCAGAAACGATCGTTATGACCTCTGTTTTGCTGATTTTCTGTTTTATACGGGATTTTGATGTTTTTTTTTTTTTTTTTCAAATTATGAAGATTTCTTTTTTTAGTTTGATTAGGAATAAAGTAGGTTTTGGAAATAGATCAAACTTCCTCTTCTAATAAAATTTAATCTTTTATTTTCAATAAAGTTAGGAGTTCTAAATTCTAGAGGATTCTGGTTTGTTTTATTTTCTAAAGGGATAATTACCCCGGTGGCCATCAACTTATGCCATCACTATCAAAATAACAACTAGATGGGGAAATGGATGGAAAATAGCCATTTTTGGTAAACATTGTTACACTAATGGTCATTCCATCCAATTCCATCCATTTCCATCCAATAAGTGGAATTTTGGTAAATATAAGAATGACATTAATTTATTTAAGATATTTTTTGGAAATCAATTTTTTCTTTTGTTTTTTGAAACAAATAATTATATTTAGTGTGTAAATATACATATAGCATATCTCAAACATATATATGTATATATATATACATATATATTTCTTTTCAACTTATCTCAAATATATTTTTTAGAATTTTTAAATTTTGTAACCTTAATCTTTTCAAAAAATAATATATATATATATATATATATATATATATATATATATATCTTTTAAACTTATCTCAAATATGTTTTTTAGAATTTTTTAATTTTATAGCCTTAATCTTCTCAAAATATATATATATATGAGTAATGCTACTTTGCTCAAACTTGGTGTCCAAATCTGGTGCCTAAATGATGTGGCATCACTCTGATCTATTCATTTAAATCAAGCAAATCTAAAACAATCTAAATGGATGGATCAGAGTGATGCCACATCATTTAGGCACCAGATTTGGGCAAAGTAGAATTACTCTATATATATATATATATATATATATATATATATATTTCTTTTCAACTTATCTCAAATATATATTTTAGAATTTTTAGATTTTGTAGCCTTAATCTTCTTTAAAAAGAAATACATACATATATATATATATATATATGTTTGAGATATGCTATACGTATATACACACTAAATATAATTATTTGTTTCAAAAAACAAAAGAAAAAATTGATTTCCAAAAAACATTTAAAATAAATTAATGTCATCCCCTTATTTACCAAAATGTCATTCATTGGATGGAATTGGATGAAAATGGATGGAATAGCCGTTAGTATAACAATGTTTGTCAAAAATGGTCATTTTCTATTCATTTCCCTATTTGGTGGCCATTTTGATAGTAATGGCAAAAGTTGATGGCCACTAGGGTAATTATCCCTTTTCTAAAATGTGAGACGAGTAAGATTTAAGTGATATATTCTTTAATGCAATTATAAAATTTTTATTTATGTTATTATATTGATTTTTATAAGTATTTACTAGAGGAGAAAAAATAAATAAATAAATAAATAAATAAAAAGTAAACATACTTAGAGGGTCCAGGGCCTTATTTTACATTTCGCCTTAAGTCTCTAAAATCTCTGGACCGGCCCATATATATATATATATATATATATATATATATATGTTTAGGTATAATAAATCCTATATTGTTAAGAGTAATGCTACATTACCCAAATCTGGTGCACAAATAATGTGGTAACACTCTAGTCCATTCATTTAAATCATGCAAATATAGTATAATTTAAATGAATAGTCTACAATGCTGCCACATCATTTGGACACCAGATTTGGGCAATGTAGCATTACTCTATTGTTAATGAGCAGTTGTGTAAGAGAGAGTTAATAAATATTTGGATTGACTATAGCATCACTCTAAATTTATTTTCGTATTATTTAAGTGTTTTCTTTTTTATTTTAAATATGATTTATTACATTTTTAATTGATAATGACTAAAATCCCCTCGAGATAGTGTAGTTCCTAGTTCAAAAAACATGCTAATAACAAATATTTCCCAAAATGCACTCATTAATGCCATTAAATCCTAATATAAAATATATGCTAAATTGTCACTATACTCTCTTTACATGAATATTTTCGAGTATGTTCTGTTACAACAAAAAAAAACTTCCCAGCACATTTCTTCTTCTTCTCCCTATCACTATTATGTAAGCTTTTGACACATGAATAAAATTAAAATTTGAATAAAGAAGAATTTCACAGGATTGCTCTCCGTGTCATCGCAAACTGCCATCTTATAGATCCTTATTTTAGAAGCATGCTTGATGAAGAAGGCTCTCGAGTCTCATCCGTAGTTTGATGAGAGACTGAGGAGGAATCTCTCCATGGTCCATCCATTGATGAGTTGCTTATCTGCGAATGGCTTTCTTGAGAGAATGTGCTCACCATGGTTTGGCTGTCTTGTGACAGTATCTCAAATGCTTTGAACCTTGCATCCTGGTTATCTGAACTGCGCTTAACAATTGGTGCTTGAACCGGAACTTTGCCTTCAAGCATGGCAACTACAGAAGACATGGGTGCTCTTAACGTGGGAGAAGGATTAGTGCATAAGAGAGCTATGTTTAGCATCCTCAATGCCTCTTCTTTGGAGAATTTTGAACCAAGACTTGGATCCACAAGTTCAAGAAGGTTTCCTTGTTCTTGCAGTACATATGCCTACAAGAAAATGCATAAAGAAAAGAACCAAGCTTTATTTGCTATCTGGAAGCAAGAATCGTAAATGTTAAGTGTAATGCCTTTTATCCATATAAATGAAGCTTAAATTTCTTTAATTTCATGACATGGTCCAATTTCACCACCTCTCAAATGTGACAATAAATGAATGTGCAGAATGCAATTAATTTAACTTACCCAATCAAGAAGATAAATAAACTCCTCCTTTGGCCTGTAATTAGTGTTGCTCTTCCCACTAACAATCTCCAATGCAACAACTCCAAAGCTGTACACGTCTGCCTTGTCAGTCAAGTAACCTCTCATCGCATACTCAGGAGCCATATAGCCTCTGGAGAAAAAAATAGATACAAAAACACAAACTTAAGACCATGCCACCAGCCAAAGAAGATTTACAAGAACATCTATAAGATAGAGAGAGAGAGCTCACATTGTCCCAGCTATTCTTGTGCTGATATGGGTATTCTCTTCTTCATCAAGCTTAGCTAAACCAAAGTCAGATATCTTAGCATTTAGATCCTTGTCAAGAAGCACATTGGTTGCCTTAATATCTCTGTGAACTATTTTCAACCTCGATTCCTCATGAAGATAAGCTAATCCCTTTGCTATTTCTATGCATATCTTCTTTCTTGTTTTCCAATCCAAGTTAAGCTTTTCTTCCTCTTTACCTAAAATAGAAGAAAAAATAGGGGTAGTGACAGTTTAGTCATAGTTAATTTAAAAAATTAAAAGAAAGGGTGCATTAGATGTTAGTGATGCGATACCAAAAAGTGCGCGAGCAAGGCTGTTGTTTTCAAGGTATTCATATACAAGCAGCAATTGGTTTCCTTCGATACAGCAGCCATAAAGCTTCACAAGATTTGGATGCTGTAAGGCTGATATCATGCCTATCTCATTCACAAATTCACGGTTTCCCTGCTTCGATCTAGAGGAGAGCTGCTTAACAGCAATTACTCCACCGTCTGATAGTGTACCCTGGAATCAAGCAGATACAAATTTCAATATACTGTTTTCCGGATAATATTGGTTTTCCCACAAGCCACTGTTTTCCAGTGTGCTCAAAGACAGGACAACCATGGTTACCTTGTACACAGGCCCAAATCCTCCTTCACCAATCTTATTTGCAGGGTCAAAATTATTGGTAGCAGCTTTAATTTGCCTAAGGGTGAAATAACCAGTTTGAAGATCTAGTGCACGAAGTTCTGTACCGAGAAAGAAAAGGAAATATAACCAAACAAGAAAGTTAGAAGTGTGGATATGTATGGTGCACAGGCATGTTAATGTCAAGAAAATGCAAACATATCTGATGCTTCCAAGATAGTCCCAACTACATGAAATCAACAATTGCGGACCAACAACAAAGTACTTAATATACAGATATTTTTGCATTATCGATCTTACCTTTGTTTTCGAGGTCTTTTCCCCCAAAGCAACCTTTCATCCAGAGTACAACCAACAACAGTATGACAACTGCACAGGAAGCAACTACGATGCCAACAATGGCTCCAGCAGCTAAGCCACCGGTATCAACTTTAAAGTCTACAAGAAGAAAAAGAAGTTATGGGACAAGTTGGAAGAAAAGAAAAGAAAAGAGGAAGGCCCTATAGAGGAGATAAACATACTTGGTGTGACTGTAATAGCAGATATAAGAGGTCCATAGACACCTCTGTCAGGAATGGCAGTGGTTCCTTTTCCTGCCCAGTATAAGTGGACATCCAGAGTGCTACCATTAACCCGTACATCGTTAAATTCCTTAGTGATGCCTATTCCAACACCTCCAGCTTCCTCAGCAATATTGAAGTCTTTAAGAACTAATTTTCCCTGTATAAAAGTCAAAATTAGAAACTTGACAAAGCTTATCCGAAAGGTTGCATTCCTCTTTCAAAACATTTAAGAAAAAACACAAAATAGCTTACTACTCCCTATGACGAGTAGTATATATTAGGAACTAAATTATAACAATAAAAGAGTGTTTTCCGCTCACCTGAATCGATACGTCAAATATACGCTTTCCAAGGCTGGAGAATGTCTCATTATCAGTAAACATAATTTCAGCAAAGTGCAGCTTCACTTTATAACTGCCCTTTCGCATGCACAGGCCATAATACTTGAGTGATTGTGGAGCAAGGCGTGCAGTTTTGTAATATTCAGCACCTCTCACATTCAAATCATATTTGTTTGTTGTTATGTAATCAGCATTTTCCTTGCCCATGAAAACTCCTGAACTGCTATAAGCCCACCTGTTATCTATAGAAGCAAAGTTTGATGGGCCCTTGGTGCTTAGGTCTACTTCATAATTGTTTCCCTCATGTTTGATCGCATTTCCTCCGCAATTAATGAACAAGGAATGATCTGCAAATGAAAAGGAAATTTTATCATAATATGAATCCACTGGGAGAAATCATGTGGTTATTGCAATTCACAAAAGCACAATGTTACATCTAAATGCTTACGTTTGGCTTTTCCATTGCAGGGAAGGTCCTTCTTCAAGCACCAAGCAATTCTAGCAGTTGACAATTTATGTTTGGTTAAACATTTATGTTTCAATTACAATTTGAACAGAAAATAATGTTAGTTGAAACCTTACTAAGAAAATAAATTAGATCAAGAAAAAAAAAAACATGAGATAAACTTACGAGTTGCCCTGTGAGGATGAAAAACTGGATGCTAAGTTCCTGCAAAATAATCAAGGCAGGATTATATACTTAGAAGAGAATATATGAAATAGTGTAAATAACGAAACCAATAAAAGAAGCTTACACATCGGACTGTGGGCAACTAGCTGGAGATGAATCAGTAAAATTGTTATAAGATAAATCCCTGCAAAAGATTTTGTCATGGAATTGACAATGAATCAACAATTATCGCAAAAGCAGAAAGAACGATATAAATAAAATAAAATACGAATTGAGAGATCATAACTGACAGCCTGAGCCTGTCTTGCTTTAGATCAGGAAAATGTGACAAACTAATGTAACACATTACATATTCATAACTTAATGTCCACATAAAATAAAGATCATAGATTGAAAAAGGACTTACAAATTCCTTTTGCTATTCAATATCCAATTAGGTACTGCTCCAGTCAGCGAGTTGTTTGTCAGGAAACTAAATCAGAAAAGCATTATATCAAAAGGCCAGCAAACAAGCAATCATAGAAGTATGTAAACGCAATGTTGCAATTGATCTAAGAAATTACTAGATGTCAAGTTCTTGCATATTTGAACTGAATAAATTCATTTATTAACGTACATGTGATCTATGTTGCTTTCCAAACTCTGGAGTTCTGTTGGAAGTTGACCAGTCAATTGATTGAAGCTCAGGTCTCTACGATAATTAAATAGGTCAGTATAAGCATAAAGGGTGTCCCTAATTAAATAATTGTCATGATATAGAACAAAATGTGCATCTCTATGGAAAAAACATCCATCAAAACACTTACAAAGTTTTTAATGATTTCAAATCCCCAAGGTATGATGGGATTGTACCAGTAATCAAGCAATTTCTTAGTATCCTGAGTCACAAAAATAGAGGCAATCCATTAGTAAGTAAAAACAACGAATAAATGGGCCACATGGGATGTTTTGTTTCAGTAAATTAGGTCAATATCTACTCACAATCTTGCCATGTTTATCATATCCCGTAAATTAGGGAAATTGGAACTTGCTCCACTCAAATCAGAAATCCTCCTAAAAACAAAAAATGTACATCAGAAATTACGAATCGCTCCATCTTTCAAGTATTTTTTCCAAATTGTAATTTTTCGTAAGACATAAATTGAATATTACTACATATGGGACTGAATGCTTACAGTTCTGTTAAGTTTGTCAATCGAGAAAGAGTGGAAGGAATGGGTCCCTCCATGGATGTGCCCTGCAAATGCCTGCAATAGATTCAACATGTCTTAGATAACAATAAAATAAAATTCAGTTGAAAATTAGTTTCCCAGAGAAGAAAAGGATAGGTAAATTAATGGAGTGCAGTAAAAGACTCACAGTATAGTAAGTTTAGTCCAGTTCCCAATTAAATCAGGTATCTTCCCTGTCAAGTTACTTCCATCTATCCGACTGCAGGCAGTATTAAAAGATCAGGAATTTCTGAATTCTGAACACTAAATTTCCATATAGTTGCATAACAATAAATCACTTACAAATCAGTTAAGTTCTTCAGATTGCCAAATGATTCTGGTATTGATCCTGAAAAATTGTTTGCAGAAAGAAGACTGCAAGAGCAAAAGCGATTGTTAAAACTTTGACTGAAGCAACAAAATGAAAAACTTGCTTGATTCTTCAGTAAAAGAATATCTGCAAGATGAGGACAGAAGCCTTACAGTCTTCTTAAGTTCCTTAAATTTCCAATGTTTTCAGGAAGAGATCCTACAAGCTGATTGTCTTCCAAGACCCTGGAAAATGAAATCCAAATTGTCATTGATATTGTAGATCATCTTTCTACATCTAGGAAAGAGCTTTATCAAATGACTTACAGCTCCTCAAGGGTAGCAATTTCACCAATTTCCCGAGGAATGGGACCACTAAGACGATTTCCCAGAAAGCCCCTACAATGTATGAACAGTTAATAAATTAAACAAAATGCTATTTAAGAACAACTTACAGTGAAGGAATGCAAGGAATTGCTACAACTTCAAATAAAATAAAATAAATGAAAAGACCAACTTACAGAATGGAAAGGTTTTTGAGCTGAGAAAAGAATGTAGGGATTGATCCATTAAAATAATTGCGAGTAAAATCCCTGTTTAAAACAAAAAACCAACTTCACTTAGTTATCTTGTAGAACTATCTGATAAAGAGTGCCAATATATCACAATGACAGGTAAATGTGGTAAAATATTCAAAAGGGATACATATTGTTCAAGAAATAAAATGAAAGGCAACGATCCATTATAACGATTGTGTCTAGTGTATTAACTGTGCAACAATATTTTTCTTTATGTAGACAAAACGATTCTTAGCTTACAGAAGTGCACCAAATTTGAGTAACACACTTTCGAGGGCTTCCTTCAAGGTTGATTCTATAGTCCATGAAAAGCTTTTGTCTCTTCTATATATAAACTCTTAACTAACATATGAATGGTTTATAAACTGATTCAAATCCTTATTCGAAACAAAACCATTTTCCAGAAGTTTTGACACCCCATTTACTATATAGCTCTATAAATTAGTAATCGTTTAAATGATCGAACAACTAATAAATTAAGTCAAGGTGATAACTTCAGATATTCTAATTAAGTAAGAAGGAACATGCACTTACAGTTCTCGCAGATATGTGAGGTCTGTGAATTCTTCAGGAATAGCTGCTGATAAATTAAGGCCCTTAAGCTGACTGCCATACAGGAAAAGAAAAAAAATAATGAAAAATGAAAATCAATTACACAAGAGATAGGAAAATAGTAAAGCAGAATAAGTAACAATATTCAATCGGTACTCCTACAAGATCATGATCAAGCTTTGATATTGAAATCGAAAGTTAAAACCATTAGAAGTCACTAATCTGACGATCTTGATAATCAAGAAAATATCAGCTAATCAATCAATGTTTCATCGAATTTAAGTAATAGGATAGCAAATTTGCATAGAAATAAAAGGTGGAGGATAAGGGAAAGAGAGGATCATACATATTAGTGATATGACAAGTACTGTTGATGAAAGAACAATCACATGTAATATTCCTTATAACATTTTTAGTAATAGTAACGTTCCATCCACCATCAATGCAAGAAGATTGTGTGACTTCGACATTTCTGATCTGCAGTTTCGTAATAATGGTTCGGATAGTTTGCACTGTTGCATCCACATCATAGGTAAATCAATTAGTTTTACATACAAGAATTGAGAAGTCAATAATTTTAACCCGAAAACCGATAATAGCATCTAAATTTATCATTTCAGAAAATAAATAAATGACTTTTTATGGTCTAAATCTCTAATTATGAATAATAATCTCACTTAAATCAAATTAAATCAATTACCAAGTTTTTAACTACTTACAAATATGGTTTTAAAAACAAAATTATATTATAGATTAAAAAAAAAAAAAAAAACTAACACAACAACTAAAGAAACTAATTGAGATCAGATTAGTACTATCACTACTTTTTTTACTATTAAAGTTTGCATTTAATAAGTTTACGATTATTAGATACATAAAGTGAATGAGATTTATTTGTGTTTTGTGTTGTTGAGTATAAAACAAGTTGTCATGTACAAATGAATAATCAAATTATAGTCGTGAAGTGCATTAAAAATGGGAATGTAATGTTTGAAAAATAATAGTAGTAGTATACCGACTAGATAAGCATTGCAAGATTGAAATGGTAAAAAAAAGTCGTATAAAATGAGCAGGTTATACAAAAGTGAGCATTGGATCCTCATCATGTCTATAAATGTATTTCTCAATCCACAAATATTCTCTGTTAGTCTTGAGATTTGATTTATTTAAATGACAATTATTCAAAACCAATAAAATAATATAAACAATTGGAAGTAAGATGGTCTTTCTCCATAACTTGCTAAATGACTATTTTTAAATAAATATATATATATATATATATATATAATGTTCAAGTCAGTGCTCACTGATATAACTTCATCAGTACGTTGGATGTGTATACTTTGACTCAAAGTGTATGCACTTATCAAAGCTTCTCTATAATAAGTGGTCCACATGCATTGATATATTTATTGTCATGACGAACTGACAATAAAAAGACTATATATATATATATATATATATATATATATATATAACTTGCTAAATGACACTATCAATGGACACTACTAATTCAGCCCAATTATGAGATCAAAATTTCTCAAAAAAATTTAAGAATAATTTTTTATAAATTTTGTAATACATACTGAAATATATATATATATATTGTGTTGGAATAATAAAAACATTAAAAAAAAAAATAGAAATAATGTCACGTTTTACTAATATAAAAAAGGGAACATATCTGAAGCCAACTTGTATTAGAAATATTAGAAAAACAGAGTTTTTTATTTTTTTTATTTTAATTAAATGCAGTCAAAAAGGGGAGCCTGCGCTTTCAATTGAATTATCAATTTTGCAATCTGGACGTTGAAAATTTATCGGATCAGCTGATCTACATCATTAGAAGATGTGGACCCCACTTTCCCAAAAAAGAAATAACAGAAAATGTGACCCCCTCCACGTGCTGGTTCCATATCACTTGTTATTAAAATAGAATGAATTTATTTATTTAACATCACTTCAAAAGAAGCTTTCAAATCTGCCCAAACAACACAAGCCGACATCTAAATTTTGGTTAATAACACCAAAGATTTTATCTAATTCTAAAATTATAAATTATTTTTGAATTTTGTCAAATCTCATATAAATTTTCGAATCCTATAAAATTAAAAATAAATCAAATTCAAACATGCTCCGACATACCGTAAGGTTGCGGGTTCAAATCCTAATTTTTTTTAAAAAAAAAATCCAAATTAAAATTAATCTAGCTGTTACAAGGATGCCAAAACTGGTTGACAACTGTGTCAACTCGAACAAGCACGATTATTTTTTAATTTTGACACAACAAAAAATTATTACGAGAGATAATTGATTATTATTATTTTTAATTTTTAATTATGCACAGAGATAACTGATAGGTGATATTAAAAATATATATATATCAAACTTTCATATAAAAAGTTTATATTACAACCGTTTGATTAACAAGAGTGGGAGAAGTAAACATGGAACAGTTGTGAAATTATTTTGTTTGAACTAGTTAAGTGATTTTCCCGAGAAAATTAGTATGTATCCAGAATTCATTTCCATGTCCCAAATATACAGATTCTCGACGTCCAAACAGATCACAGAGATAGAGACATTTACCACCAAATGATTAAATAAATTCTTTAGTTATACTGGTTGTTATACTGGTCCCATGTGACAAAAATTCCGATCTTCATTTTTTTTTTTTTATAAATTCTCACACAAAATTGCTTCAATCAAAAGGAAAAAAAGAAAAAAAAAAAAAAACTCAAATCCAGAAAGGCAGAAACCTAATTAATCAATCATTTTGTTATATTCTACTTCAAATTCTGGGCAACCAAACACAGAACAGAGTTATAATTCCACCAAATCATAAACTAAACAGAGACGACCGAAGCACAAAAGCCAAATGAATTTCTCGAGAACCAAACAAATTAAAAAAAATGGAAAGTGAAACAGTGAAGAAGAGTTAATCGAAGAGTGTACGTACCTTCTTCAAGAGGCAAAAGTTGAGCGTGAGATCTGAATTGGAAACAGCAGTTGAAAATCAAAATCACAAACAAAATCCTTGTCAAGAAGCAACAAAAAGTACCCATGAGTGTTTTGTATCAATAACAAACACTTGATTTCGTCTTCCTCGTAGCGTAGTGTGTGTAATCAAAGTGTTTCTCAGAGTAGCAGATAAAACGACAAGCGTTTAGCGGTACAAACAAAGCCTGACAGAGAGAGAGAGAGAGAGGTGTCGTGTGGAATGTGGATGGAGGGAAATGAGAGAGGAGGAAGAAGAAGGAGATACCTATATTTAAAGACAAAACGAGACATAATTGAATTTGAATTTTTTATTTTTTGTTTTTTGTTTTTTTTTTTTTTTTTGATAATACAACAACCGTCGAGACCGGCGAGATTAGGCTCTACAAGAGCAGTTCGGACTACAATTCCCACAACGGGGAGACGGAAACTCCCGGAATCGGGAGAGAACACCCACACTTGGGATTTCATGGCCAAGGTGGTACAAGGAAAATTTGCACAAATATATACACACCCTTGGCGTTGAACCCTAGTGGCGAAGGCTCGTTCGGGAGCGTCCAGCCACATTGTTAGAGACCAAGTGTGTGATTTTGTTTTTTTATGTCAAAAGAGTCGACGTTTATATTTTACGTGGTCAAAAGTCAAAATAGTAATATAAAAACAAAAAAAAACTTTAATTCCACGTGGTTCTACAGTTCTCCCCATTCTTTGCACGGCCTCGTAGTTATTATGGGTTTGAATACTGTGGATTGATAAAGAGTAGAAATTCCTTATCTCGCCAACTATAATTCGTCGATTGCATTTAAAACTTTACAGAAAACTGAAAACCTTTAGCCGCCATGGAGGATTCACTTACAATGTGAGAATTGATCAAGTAAATGTAAAGGACTCAAATAGTCCATATAAAAATAGTGTTCCAATTTATATTTAACCAATCAAATTAGAATATATGTCTATATTTATATAAGAAATTGTAAAAAAATAATTAAATATAGACACATATCCTAATTTGATTGGTTATATGCAAATTGAGACACTATATTTAAATAGACGATTTGAGTCAAAATGTAAATATGGTGTCGATTGTGTCTCTTGTATGTGATTTTCCAAACATGGAATATCAAGTGTTGGGACCACTACCACGCCGGCATTATAGTTACGTATTCAAAAGCATTAGATAATATTACTCGAAAATGGTCAATTTTGTCTCAATAATTGGAGTTTCCACAAAAATAAATAAATAAATAAATCCAATGCAAGCACTTAACGTTTCTAGTAATTACGTGCTTCACTAGATTATTAGAATAGATTAGACTAAGACTGCTGCTTTAATTAAAATAACTTCTTATTTTCAACATGTAGACAAGCTAGCTAGTTAGACGAATCTCTCTCCGACTATCAACTTTTTATTTTATTTTATTTTTTTAAGGGGTGCGACGAGGGGCGAATTCAAGGGGGAGCCCATAGGGGCCATGGCCCTCCAACCAATCAAATCACAACAATTTTTCAATTGTATTTAAAGTTTTAAACTATGATACATATAATGTAGGTGGCCCCTCCTATTATTTTAATAATATAAATGAATTAATAACTTTTTCCATTAACCTATTAACAACGAAAACAGAGTAAAAACATTTCATTTTAAGATTTTAATTTCTTATTATTTCATTCTTTATTACCTCATCTAGTGTGTGTCCATTATATATACTTATTATTATTTATTTAGATTTCACCGGAAGTCTAAAATAAGTTAAGTAAATATTGAACTATTAGGCCGGTATCAATTATCAGATGCAGGATTTTCTATACGGGATCGTCAATTGCAATCGGTAGCAATCTAACAGCTACATGTGTCTATTGGATTATCACCGCTAGCAATCCAATAGCTACCTGTAGCCATCGACGATTTCGTACAAGAAATTCCGTAGCCAATAACTTCTACATTAGGCTGGGAGTTTATGACTATCTTTATTAATGTTTTTTGTTAGGTTAATTTTATTATTATTATTTTTTAACTATTACAATATTTTGGGATTGGGGAGGGAGCATGACTCGAACTTACAACCTCTTGTATGTAAAAAGAGGTGCTTACAACTGAGCTTATCTCATCTTATCTATGAGTATGTAATTACTCACACACGATCTTGATTATGTAATTGAAATAGAAATCGTAAAAAAATATTAGATTAATTTGGTTATAGATAATTTTCTAGATATAAGACAGCGGCACATTTTATTTATTTGTATCATTACCTTTAACACATAACGAAATTACATTTTTTCAAAAAATATCAAGTGCGAGATTTGTGTTGTGTGACCTAGAATATTAGTTTTTATGTTGGATTGGCCCCCCCAAAGCCAAAATTCTGACTTCGCCCCTGGGTGCGTCATGAGAATTTCCCAGAAGGTCACCCATTCTAGTACTGTTCTCATCCAAACACGCTTAACTTCAGAGTTCTGATAAGATCCAGCATTAGTGCCTATCAACTTAAATACATCTCAAAACCATAATTACTCTTTTATTGTATTCGGTAATTTCACTGGATAAAAACAATGAGCTGATAAATATTGTCACCAATATATGATTTATTAGCACCCCCAATATTTAAATTTAAAAATAAATATTTTATTATAAGCATAATACCAAAAGTAATCTTATATTTATTTTATTTTTTAATTTGTATAAACCCCAAGGAACTTAAAATCGACATATCCACCGATATATCCACCGATATATCCATATTTTGGAGGGACCGATATCGAAACAGGGACCGATATATCCACCGATAGAGAAGAAATTGGTGTAGATCGTGGAGCTACAGTAGCAAATCCTTTTTTAAATTTTTTACCGAATATCCACCGATATCGATAATATCCCCGATATATCCATAAATTTAAAAGCCCGATATCGATACCGATACCGATATTTTATTCCTTGATAAACCCTAACCTTAACTCACCTATTTCTCTCCTATCAAACTTGAATTAAGTAATTGATATTTATTTTATTATCAATTATCTAACCTACATTAATAAATAAATAAAAAGATAAATTATATATAAAATTATCATATGTTTTGGGAAATACTGTTTTTTTTTTTTTTTCAATTGCAATTATTATTATTTAATAAAAAAAAAGAGGAGAAAAAGAAGAATAAAGTTCTTGGAAAAAGCATGGATGGTAAAAAGGGAATAAAAAATGAAGAATTACTTCATTCATATATACCATATTTATAATCAAGAATTTGGATGACTAATTCTGAATAATATGAGTTTTTGTACTCGAAAATGAATTGCAAAAATAAAATAAGAAGATGGTGTAAATTGAGAGAACATACTAAGGAAGAAGAAGATGTTTGTTATACACATACAAGTAATTTTGTTGAGGGACATATTAGTAATTAAAAAAAATATTTAAAAATTGGTGCTTAACTCATTTTTGTTTGGGTGGCAAAACCGACACCAATAAAAAATACTAAAGGAAATTTTGGTTCTTGAGATAGCAATCTGACCTCTTATATATAAAATTGATTTGGTTAATTATATATATGAAGATATCATCAGAGTTTTGTTAAAATGTGCCCTAAGAAAATATGAGAAAAACTCTAAATTTAAAGAAACACTTAATATTTATTCTTCCAATATGTTATTTATGCTATATATATATATATATATATTTAATTTAAACTTTTAATCCTGAATGCCTGTTTTAAAGGCATATATTAACATTTTCCATATTATTTTTGGAAAATATTTATTCTTATTTTGTCACAATTCCATGAATTGATTTTTCAAATAATTAAGTCTCACTCACATACCTGTAAATATGTAATAGCTGACATGACTACTCTATCATTTACTTTGGACTCTTTCATTGTAGGGTATCCGACGTCATTCTCAACTCCCAATATCTAAAATTTTTTATAGTAACAATAAATAAATACTAATTAATTGATAATGGATTAGCATGAGTGATCTGTAGTGACACCAGAACAGAAACCTCGCCAAGCGATCGAACAACAACACCTGGGAAGAATGACTTGGTCAGAGGATAGTCTCGCCAAAATAAGGTTCCGATCGGCCAAAATACCTCACCAACAAAGGTCATTCGGCTGGATCAAAATCCAACACGTCTCATTAAAATCCAGCGATCACACTGAGATACAGGGGTCAACGATCACACTGCTAACAGGAAACAACCATATCTCCCCCAAAAGGAATTGGAGATCAAATCGAGCACAATGTCAACTATATTTACTAACAAGATAAAACCAAATGCCAAACAAGAAGGAGATCAAGACAAACATGAAGACCTAATAAAGGAGAATCATAACAGAATTCTGCAAATCAATTACTTGTTGGATATGGCTCGTATTCCCAATGGTTACCAAACGTGATTCAACCAATCCAGAGACTTCCTGGAGACGTTAGAATGTTTAGAAGTAGAAGATCGTGTTTGAGGGAGGCTTGAAAACCGAAGAAGAACTGAAGAAATGGATTTTGAAGGGAACCGCGGCACAGATCGCAATGCGGACAAGGCGCACCAACCGCGGCATGGGGAGCAGTACATTCCAGCAAGTGTTACGTAGTGAAGACCGCGGCGGAGGCACAATGCACCAACCGCGGTATTCTGAGTGGTGGACTTCAGTGGCTTTGCGTGTTGTAGGTCATGGGTTGCAAGCCGTGACCCAGACCACGATAATGGCGGATTTTGTCTTGATCGGGAATGTTGTGCGAAAATAAGAAATCTGTTTTCTTCTAGAAGTTCTTATGCTTGAAGGAAAAAAAGATTCCTTCTTAAAAGAAGACTTGTCATAAATAGGAAATAGTATTTATGTGGAACAAGTAATTCTTGTACGTATAGGAATAGGATTTCCTTCTATTTTAAACTCCTTGTAATTCATATAAATAGACCATAATAGCTAAGTTATTATATGTAGAGCAAAATAGCAAATACTAGAGAGTTCTCAAAGAGAGCATTGGGTGTAATCGGGTTTGGAGTATTATTTAGAGAGAGATCATGAGTGTGTGGTTGTAACAATTTACTACATATTGGAACTTTCTCTTGTCGTCCTGACGGGCGTGGTTTTTTCCCTGATTTGGGTTTCCATGTAAATTCTTGGGTTGTGTGTGATTGGATTTGATTACTTCTCTTCATCTTATCTTTTCTTTATTATTGAGTTTGTTTATGTTCTATCCGGCAACGCTTCCACACGTATAGTGACGTTTGTTCGCTAACAATTGGTATCAAAGTCATGGTTGCTTGATAGTGATCTTAAAAAACTTTGTGGCAAGAATGATGAAATTCGATGTTGAAAAGTTCGACGGAAAGATGAACTTTGGCTTGTGGCAAGTTCAAGTCAAAGATATATTAATCAAATATGGTTTACATAAGGCATTGAAAGGCAAGTCAACCCTTGTGAACCCTGAAGGCTCTAAAGATTCTAGTAAAGAAACGACTAGTACTAGTTCTAAAAAACCTAAGATGAGCAATGATGATTGAGAGGATTTGGATGAAAGGGCTACGAGTGCGATACGATTGTGCCTAGCCAAGAACGTTCTTGTAAATATCCATGGAACATATTCAGCGAAAGAACTTTGGGAGAGGCTTGAAGAATTGTATCAAGCGAATAGCATCTGCAACCGGTTCTACCTAAAGGAGCAATTTCACATGCTGCAGATGTTTGAAAGTATGAAAATTTCTGATCATCTGGGAATCCTCAATGGAATAATTTCAGAATTAGAGTTGATTGGACTTAAAATCAATGAGGAAGACAAAAGGTCTAAGACTCATCTAGTCCCTTCCATCGTCCTATATGCACATGAAGCCAATCTTGATACATGGGAGTTCAACCATATGTTTTGGAGATGTAGCGAACAAACTAATTTCTGAGGAACGAAGGCTAAAAAGTGAAGGTAAATCTTTTGATAATTCTGTTCTTTTTGTTGACAGGAAAAATGGGAACTCCAAATGGAAAGTCACTTGTTGGGGATGTGGACAGTCTGAACATGTAAGGAAGGATTGTCAAAATAAGAAGACAAGTGCGGCTAAGGGCTCCAAAGATGGTGATCCGGCAATCGCCTCTCTTAAGTATGACAACTACAGTGATGCCCTCTAAAGGGGGCATAAACCATTCTCATGGCATGACCGCTAGTTACCATAAGTGAGGATATATTGCTGATAGTGGCTCCACAATTGCACACGGGCATTGGTTAGGAGGTGATGCAATATGTGTGGTGGACAAGGATGTCGATGGCTGAGCGAATTCCCTAGGTACCTAACGTGAGGAGTTGCACCACAATTTCAGTAAGGTAAATTTCGACATGTGTTAATGAAATCTTAGGATGGTTGTTCGTAAGTGGTTATACCTAGTGGTGGGTATGTTGATTCTCGATGATGAGGATCGTAGCTGTGGACAAGTTTTGGGGATTCTCGCCATAAGGGAGAATTGTTGGATATGGCTCGTATTCTCAATAGTTACCAAACGTGATTCAACCAATGCGGAGACTTCCTAGAGATGTGAGAGCGTTTGGAAGTAGAAGATCGTGTTTGAAGGAGGCTTGAAAACCGAAGAATAACTAAAGAACCGGATTTTAAAGGGAACCGCGGTATGAACAAGGTGCACCAACTGCGGCATAGGGAGCAGTACATTCCAACAAGTGTTACGCGGTGAAGACCGCAACGATGGCGAAATGCACCAACCGCGGTATTTTGAGCGGTGGACTTCAGTGGCTTTACGCGGTGTAGATCATAGGTTGCAAACAGTGACCCAGATTTGCAAATAGTTACCCAGACCGTGGCAACGACGGATTTTGTCTCGATCAAAAATATTGTGCGAAAATAGGAAAGGTGTTTTCTTCTGGAAATTCTTGTGCTTGAAGGAAAAAAGGATTCCTCCTTAAAAGAAGACTTGTTATAAATAGGAAATAGTATTTATGTGGAACAAGTAATTCTTGTACGTATAGGAGTAGGATTTCCTTTTATCTTAAACTCCCTTTAATTCATATAAATAGACCATAATAGCTAGGTTATTATATGTGGAGCAAAATAGCAAATACTAGAAAGATCTCAAAGTGAGTATTGGGTATTTAGGTGTAATCGGGTTTGGGGTATTATTTAGAGAGAGATCCTGAGTATGTGGTTGTAACAATTTACTACATATTGGAACTTTCTCTTATCGTCCTGACAGTCGTGGTTTTTTCCCTGATTTGGGTTTCCACGTAAATTCTTATGTTCTGATTACTTCTCTTCATCTTATCTTTTATTTATTATTGTGTTTGTTTGTGTTTTATCCGGCAATGCTTCCGCGTGTATAGTGACGTTTGTTTGCTAACATTACTTGCACACCAAATCTAGGGTTACAAAACATGTATAAATATCACTCATCTTTCACTGTATAAAATAATAAGAACAATACGCTGAGAGTGGTAACTAAGAGAGAAAAGTGAGTAGAGCCGTGTAACCTATTTTCCACCTGTTTCATAGTACGCCATCATTGACACCCATGGTTTTTTCCCTTTCCAGGATTTTCCACGTAAAACTATTGTTCATTTTCTTTCATTGGCAAGTCGCAAACGCCACCCCTTAACTAATCAATAATCCAATTGTCGAAAAACACCGTCAACTAATTGTGAATACGATGGATTTTAAATTAGGAAGATTCTAAAAGTATCCTGAAAGTTCAGCAAACGTTAAAAATTAATAATAATAATGTTATTGCTTAAAACCAAAAAAAAAAAAAAAAACCTATACGAGGGTTTTTGCTAAAACAAAAATTAATCCTAAAGTCAATAGATTTGTTAGTATCATTCGAATTATGAGATTATGCGATAAATAATAAGATTAAGATAAACCAATTACCACATCAAAGATGTTTATATGATTATTTTTAATGAAAATACCATACAGTAAGAATCAAATATAATAACTATTCAAACAAAGTGGCATGGTCTTTTAGAAACATCCATTCCTGCTACGTTTGCTTTGTGTCTTTCGAGGTTAGTCGAAAGATTGTCCTGGTCTGTAGCGAGTTGATTTGGAAGATAGTTCAGGCTAGTTGTTTTGCTTTGTGTTTTTTTAAATAATAAATAAATATATATAAAATAATAATAATAAAATATCCCGGGAGACAAATTTCAAGTTTTCTTTATATACAAATTTTGTAAATTTTATATCCTCAACTCTCCAAAATTTTGTTTTTGTATAAAAATGAAAAAGTTAGTCAACATTACTTTTTTTTTTTTTTGAAAGAACTTTTTCCTTGAATTGAAATAAAGTTTTTTATAATATTTAAAGTTCACTGTACTGATTAAATTAATTCAAAATTGGAATATGAACAATGAGGATATTGAAATTTCAAAAGACAAATTCGAGGGGCTGCTCCTACTAGATCAAAGCTGGAAAGCTTAGATTAAGATTAGTTTATTCATAATTAATTTAATACAATATCAAAACGAATGTGTGTTTATTAATGAGTTCCAGTATATGGGTATCTCGGGTCAAATATTTTCAACTTATAAAATTCAAAGTTGCAAAAATTAACTTTGTAGATGCCAGAATTTCTCTGTGAACATTTGGTCCTTTTTATCCAATAAAAAAAATAAAAATAAATAAAAATAAAAAAATAATAATTAAAAAAAAAAGAGAGAGAGAGAGAGACCGTTTTAACTTCGTAGATTTGGACCATAAAAGTCTAAATTTTCTATTCAACTAAATTATATATATATAGAGAGAGAGAGTTTCAAACGAGGAATCCGTTACTTCAATTTTAGTAAGGGCCTTAATGAAATTACGTCGATTTTTTTGAATTTTGATCTGAAATTTTTTATGGATGATAAGTTTAATAAAATCTACTTATTAATAAAATTTGAGAATTTTTCAAGAATTAGAATTATTTATCTCGATTTTGTTAAATATGAAGGTATCAGAAAAATAAGAGAAATACAGGAATTTTTTTTTTTTTTTTTTTTTTTTAAATAGCTCTGGTACTTGAAAAAATCTCAAATTTTATTCAATGAACTTATCATCCATAAAAAAAAAAATTTAAATCAACATTCATTAAAATCAATATAATTTCATTAAGATCCTTACCGAAATTAAAGTAAGGGATCCCTCATTTGAAAGTTTATATATATTAAAATTCTATGGGTTGCATAGAGGGAAACATGATACGATAATACGATATAATGGATAAAATAACAATTTTACCCTTGAATCTCAGAGACAACTATTGTGATTGGATTAGAGAATTACATATGAATTTGATGAATGTCAATCAATATGGCCCATACGGGCATACGGCCATACTATATATCCATCGCTTCTTCACATAAAAGACATGTGGTTTTGAGATTTCCCATCAGGCCATCAATTTCATCAAACGATATTAATTGCTTCCAATATTAAACAAAAGATATTCTCAAATTTACGCATTTGACCATTAATTTTGTGAAATATTATTAAAGCATGTAGAGTTTTAATAAGGGTTTCGTAAAATTTAAAGCGAGTTCTCACATCCACATCTTGTTTCGTGCTAGAAAACGATACGAGGATTAATATTATGATGTCTAAGAGGTTGTCTAAGTTTATGAATTATGACTCAAAATTTGATAAATTGATTTGTAATTACCATATCACCAACAGTCCAACACACCATTTCATAACCAATTTAATTGTTATAAATCAGTTAACAACATCAATTGAGCAATGTAACATTATTGATTTAATTATTATTATTAACAAAAGGCCAAATTGCACAAACATACCCTGACATTTGATCTAATTATACTCATATTCAACTTTTGTTCATAATTGCATGAACATCCTCTACCGTTAGTGGTCAATGGTTAAAGATAATTGTTGACTCTCTTATCCATGTAAGAAGTCCAAAAGGCCCTTAGTATATAATTTATAATTTATTTGATTATATTTAATTATTTTAGTTATTTAATAAATAAGTTGATTAAAAATTCCAAATTTTTTTCCTTCATCTCTCAGATTTTTTTTTTCTTTAATCTGAAAATTTTTTTTTTTAAAAATTCATCTTTTCATCAATCCTCTCCATCTATGGACGGAGCCAGGATTATGTTCCAGGGGGAGCACCATGAAATAATGGGTTAGATCGACATATATCATAGAAGTTGTGTTAAACAAACCATTACATAAAAAATATTGTTGTTTATATTTTAAAACATTAATTATTTATTAATTATTTAAAATGAATAATATATTTTTTTAAAGATAAATTATCTTAATTTGTGCATTTATGAAAAACATTTAAAATGATCTTCTTCTTTTTTTTTTTTTTTTTTTTTTTTTTTTTTTTGTTATTGAAATATTACATAAATTTGGTGCTTTTTTTTGGAAGAGGGGGAGGACTCGAACCTACGAACTCATAGCATAAGTGTGAAGGATATACCACCAGACCAACCTCATTTTGTCAATTTAAAATGATCCTTGAATGTGATGAAAATATAATAAAAATAAGAAAAATGCCAGATATTTCAACTCATATCTCAACTTGTAACTTAGACAATTTAATTCATATAAATATGACGAGTGAAATAAATCATAATTAATATGTATATATTCATTTGTCAATCGACACACAACTAGTTGGGGATATCTAGCATTATTCTAAAAATAACATAGACTAAATTTTTTAGCTATTAATTCAAGATTCAATAATATTGTTTAAGAGTTAGAAAATAAATTGAAATTTAAAATGTATCTCTAATATTTTTCTATTATCCAAAAACTATTCTAATAATATATTTAGGATCAAATATATTCTCTACATGATTAAGAGAAAATTATTAACATTGTAATTTATAAATGGATTAGAAAATTTAAATAAGAAAAGGTAAAAACATAAAAATTCTAAAACTTAGGGGAAAATTTTATCCCCTCGTCATTATGTGGCTCCGTCCCTGTCTCCATCAATGGATTCACGAATAAATAAATAAATAAATAAATAATAATAAAAAAATTTAACCAAAAAAAAAAAATCCAAACCTTTTTTCTTTTGTAAACATGTTCTTTTCTTTGTTAGATTTTTTTCTCCCATCTGAAAAAAAAAAAACATTTAAAAAACAAAAAGCCATCTTCTTCGTCAATCCCACTCCATCAATGGATCCAAAAAAAAAAAAAAAAACCAGGAAAAAAGGGAGCAGATCTGCTCTATTTATGGACCAGGTCAATGCATCTAGTCCTCCATTTATGGACCATATCACTCCACTAGATCCCTTCCTCTGCCTCGCCATCACCATCGCCGACGCCGAGAATATCGCCCTCATCCACCCCTCGTACACCTCCTCCACTAAGAACATCCCCATCAATGCTCCATCTCGTACACCTTCATCTACCTCGCAATGGAGCTCTGAGATGGAGTAGAAAGCTCCTTCTATGATGGTGTTTGAATGAGATCTAAAATTTTTCCAGTTCCCAAACTTTCCTTTTTCTTCCGTTCTTTTTTAACATATTTTGTTTTTTCTTTGCTTTTGAAAAAGTTATTTTGTTTTTAAAATTATTTTTCAATGGTCCAGATTGTTGGATAAATGAATGAGATAAGATCTTCTCCATCCATTATTTTTTTAAAATCAATTATTAATTAAGTATTATATTAATAATGTTTTATCATTTCAATAGGAAAAAAGATATTTTTATCCCTCAGCCATTAAAATCTAATGATACATTATTAACGGCAAGGTATGCCTATGTAATTATGAACAAAAGTTGAATATACGGTCAAATGTCACTATGTCAGGCATGTTTATACAATTTGCCATTAACAAAAAAAACATTATCTCTGACTTAGAATTATTATGATTGAATGCATCCACTTCCATCTCTCGAATACTGGATCATAATTTCATAAGCTTACAAAAAGATTTAAAAGAAGAAAAAAAAAAAAATGTTTTGGACTTTGGACTTAGGTGGCCGCCTTTAGTTTTATAATAGAAATCAATTTAACTTTTTGCATGGAGAAGCCAACAACATACTGTATATATTTATGATTTAATAGAAGATTGAAAAGCAACCCTCCTTGAAATTCCTTTATGGAAATAAAATATTGAAGTTAGAAAACTTCCAACAAACCAGCTGTGTTCCTACGTACGGATACGGCAGGATTGAATAATCAATTAGTTTTTTTTTTTTTTTTTTTTTTTTTTTTTTTTTTTTTTTTTTGATAGATAAGAAACAGATACAAAGAACAGAACAGTCAAGTTAGGACGGAAAATCCAACCAAAGCCATTCCCTACAAAACGCGAAAGCTGAATTTACAAGATTAAGAGCTAAGGAATTTTCAGATTTGGAAACTGCTAAACACTTAGTAATACCTACATCAGAAAACAGCATTTTAATATCATTCGGAATAATCAATTAGTGTTAATTTGACTATAAACACAACTATGCCTGTATGCCACAACCAAATTAAATTTAATATTGTTATAATAAAACTACGAATTTGGATCTTCTGATGATCTAATTTTTTTCTTGACCTCACTTAATCTCATAACACATAAGAGTATCTCTAACCCTGCATTAATAGAGTAAAAACCCATTTTAGGGCAAAAATGTTACTCCAACCCAATTGCAAAAGTTGCGCTATGTTTGCTCTTGGGAACAGTGTCACTGTTCACCTGGTGCCGAAAAGGTGTCTATTTTTTTTCATCTCTAAACTTTTATAAAATCATTGTTTGACCCTATTTATTAAAATCTATTATGATTATATCCTTTATTTAAATGTTTTGTTTAATCACAGTTTTACCTTTAATCACTTAAATTTATTCCAATTTGGCCATTTTATTATTTAATGATTTTGTTTTGATTTAATTATTATCGATATTAACATTTATAATAAACTAAAATGAAATGTATAATTCAAAATTTTTAATGCAATTTTTTTAAATAGATCACTTAATTCAAAACAGTGGAAATTAAAACAAAATACATTAATTAATAAAAACATTAAAATTCAAATACAAAGTTCATAGTGATAATATAAATTACCACTAATGACAAAAGATTTCTTTCATTCCTATGTTGTCTTTTTTTTTTTCCACTCTTTGTATCAAGATTGTAAAATCCATCTTTTGAGCACGAAAAATATTTCATATAAGGCTCACCAAATCTTTTCCAACTCTTAGATTTACGAACACTAAATCAAACTTCTTTAGCATATTCATTGTACATCTTATGAACATCATTGAGTGTTTCAAACTCCATGTCTTCTCTTGGTTTTTTATCATTACCAATGACACTTAGAGTCTCAATTTCTAATTATCAAATACGAAAAAAAACAATTGTTAAATAAAAAATATGACAAATAATATTTACATAATTTATTTTTGTTGTTGAAAATTTACCGTCTACATGGTTCTTTGAAGAGCTAGCCATTGAATCTTCAACTTTTCCGTTCCCAAACAATTGAATAAGATTTTTGAAAAATTGTTTAACAAATCTACAAATTAATTTGTAAACCCTAAGATTGTAACTCATTAATTTGAAAAACAATCTTGAGTTTCAAAAGTTGAACCATACATTTTTTCCATACAACATTTTTCCAAGCATATAAGATTTTGTTTATGTTGTTATATGCAGAAAATGCAAGTTGGAACAGAGTTCAAGGAAAGAATTTGGGGAGAAACACAAGATTGTTCTTAATAAAAGATTTAGCTTTCACCACATTTAAATTATTCTGAAAGTAACATTTTTTGTGTCATTTCAGCTACCCAAACTTAATTTGAATGGCGAAAAAAAAATTACAGAAATAAAATTACTCTAAAATGTTTCTTTCAGCTACCTAAAATTTGTTAACAAATCTACAAATTAATTACTTGAGCATTTCAATGGAGAAACAAAAATTACTGAAAGAAAATTACCTAAATGTAGTGCTAACCCATTGCCGACTTGCCGTTCTTTTTGATTTCCAACCGATCATGATTTTATATATCCTTACTATATATAAAAGGGAGAGTATGTCGGTGGATTCTAGCATCCATGTTTTTGTTTGAATGTAAAATTATAAATACAACCTTTTAAATTTATATAATTATACTTAGAAAATTACAAATACTTTCCTTAAAATTTCTATAATTACTTAATAGATAGATTTTAGTAAAATTTTGATTATAGCATCACTTAGATTTTCTTTGAAAGTCAAATAACAAACACAAGCTTTTGAGTTTGTAGAATTACTTAATAGAAATGTCTTAGTAATAGTGACAAATAGTGATATGGACTAGACCCAAATTAATAAGTATTTGGATTGATGATTATTTTATATTGTAAAATGAGATAGGGGATGAAATTATAATTTTATATTTAATGACTTGAAAAGGAATAAGAAATATTATAGGGGTATAAATTTAATTTGACAAGCAACTTGATGACTTAAATATAAGTATATATACAGGGGAAATTTGTAAAGTGAAAAAATAAAATAAAATGGATTTGACTGCAAGCGATAGATTCATCTGATAAGGAAGATATGGATATCAGTTATTAAAGATTTAAATAATCATTTTATCACAATTTATGTAATTTAGTCGAAAAGTACTTTTGGATGTAAAAAAATATAATTTAGTTGTTGAATTTAAATTGTTGAGATATTCAATAAAAATTGCAAACAATTGTATATAGATTACCATTGTTAAATCATCGTGAGAAGAATCTTTTTTTAGGAAAGTGTAGAAAAGCTTCTTATCAAACCCATGAATTTAAGACTTCCTCAAGGTGTTATATCAATGTAATAACATTTACATGAATTAAAACTATACTGTGTTATATTAACATCTCTTATTTTTCAATGATATATATATTTACAAATATGAAACTCAAATACTAATTTAAGCACATGCCTTGCATGTGCTCCAATACCTATATATATATATATATATATATAGGTCATGAAGTTTTTTTTTTTTTTTTTTTTTTTCTTCTCAAATGGTGTATGTTGAAATTGTGAGATTGAACTATCGAAGTAAATTGGATTTATATGAAAATAGGTTAAATAAATATTGGTCAAATGGATTTAGGTCAAATAAATCCATGATTTAAGTTATGCCTGCATGGTAATATGGTGATAAGATGTATAAGTGTGCTATAGGCCTATAGTTATGCTCAAAGGATGTGTCCACCAGAGGAAAGACTGATATATCTCGTATGTAAAGTCAACCCCAAAAGTTTGGATTAAAAAATAAGGGTCAGTGATTTCTAGAGGCACTAATTTAGTGAGGTGGTCCCTAAATGACCATTAATTTTTCAAAAGGGCTCAAATTAGCCATTTCATAGAAAGAAAGTATCAATTGTTGTCACTTTGGCCATTAATTATTTGAAGTTTGTTTGCTTATATCATAACCTGTTAGAATTATAGGTCAAAATAGTAAAACAAGAAGGAGCAATATTGTAAAATCATCAAAAAGGCTCAAACTTGTAGGTTTTGAAAACAAAATTAAATAGGCGCAACGAAAAGGATGGCCCCGGATTAATTTTCTATAAAAACAAAGTTTTACTGTATCGTTGTGATCATATCGATTCTAATATTTAATTTATAGGAAGTAAATAATGAAATCGTTACCCTTGCTTTTAAAATAATAGCAAGTTGAGAGAAAGATAAGTTAGAGATGGAAGTAATGATTAATGTCAATAATTCATTTAAAATAAAAAATTAATCAAATCATTACTTTATATATATAATTAAACAATCATATAATATAAAATAATAAATTAATCAAATCATTACTTTATATGTATAATTAAATAATCAAAAGATATAAAATATTATCCATAAAATTCTTTATGGGTTTCATGTCGGTAGCTTTTTGTTAGATTTTGATAGAATGGTTGTCAATGAACAATATTTTATCGAAATAGTTATTTTGGAACAATTTAAAAGTGAATGGACTTTTTTGGATTCTACCCACAAATTAATGGTGTCTATTGTCTAGTGCTAATTTTCTCAAAAAAAAAAAAAAAAAAGAATTATAGGGTCCCTTTCAAAATAATAAAAATAGGTTAAAATTAGACTTGCAGGTTGCAACTTGCAAGCTCTCAAGTTCCGTACAACTGTTATCATGCCATACATATAATTAAATATTTTTGCTTTAAAAAAAAATACCTTTCTTTTGTTTTATCAAATAATTAACGTATTATTATTATGTGTCGATATTTTTACCCATGAATATGATTTGTATATTTATATTTATTAAAAAAAAATTAATCATAAAAATAACACTATATAAATTTACCAATAAAGGTAAATTAATTTAATTAAAAATAAACCAAATACTATATATACTCATTAATCACACATTCACACCCATCATATCTTTACCTATATTTCTTTATTAAATAATAATAATAATAATTTTAGAAAAACCCTAATTTTAATTTTTTTTGCTTTTCTATCCTACAGATCCCACCACCCGTCAATTAGCCTACCTTATAATCAGAATGAAACAAGACATGTGTGCCTTCATTGGACTTGAATACCATTTCTTTGTCATGACAACGACAAATAAAAAGGTCATTCTATATTATTTTTCAGTTTGTATCTTAAATAAAAATAAAAATAATCATAATATATATGTTTTGTTAAATCAATTGTTTCTTTTATTAAAATAATTACGTTTACTCAATTCTATCTTAACTAATCTTATTCTCCTATTCAATTTTTTTTTTCTCTCCCTCTTCCAATCTTTAAATTCTACCATGCCTTTTGATATGTTATTTATTTTCAAATAGTCTGTTAATTTATATAATTAAATCATGACAACCAAACATAGACATACATTTATATTTAACTAACAAGATGGGGTTGGTCCAATAGTTTGCCTCTCATATATACACCTTGATGTTGTGGGTTCGAGTCTATCCCCCTCCCAAAATACCGAATTATTGTAATATTTCAAAGAATATATATTAAAAAATAATTTAATGTTTCAGAAAAATAAACAACATTTTTTTTTTTTTTAACATAATCTCTAAGATATAACTAATTATTTTATGGCGCCTCTACTGAAAATTTTTTCTGGCTCTGTCCCTATAGATATCTATACTTATTTAGTTGTTGATTACTGATTAGACTCTAGCATTTGTTATTATTATTATTTTTTAAACAAAAGATGAGAAGTTTTTATTTTTTTTATTTTTTTATTTTTTATTATTATTATTTTTTTATGATAGAAGTAGATTAATGTATTCATGAGTTTTTTTTTTTTTTGGAAAAATTCTAGTCCGGCCGGTGTTCCTCTTTTTGTTTTAATGATATTCCGGTTCATTTTTTTTTTTTTTTTTTTAAAAGAAAAACTTTACAATTATTGATTCACTGATTTTGCAATCGTTATATTCAAGCTCATTATTTTTATATCTTAATAAATAAAAAATTAAGATACATCTAATTTTCCCAATTCATTTCTTAAATTAGTAAAGAACAAATAACATCTGCAAACATTTAATAAATAGAGATCCTTATATGTTTGACCTTTTAAATATTTCACATTTGGATTCAAAAATAATATGTTTTTTTAAAAAAAATAAAAATAAAAATTGAAGTATTAATAGTTTAAGAGGGTTTACAAATAAAATGTATTAAAATAAATATATTCATTTCAATAAGGGTATTATTGGCATTAGGATGAATGATTATATTAATTGTCTAATTTTTAAAGAGAGCTTCTTTTGACAATCCAATTTTTTCTTTTTACACTTCTTTTCCAAGAACACTCCATTCTCAAAATTTAAATTTTAAAAAATTCTAAAGACACTTCATTTTATTACAAGATTATCCTTTTTTATCTTTTTTGAATTAAATTATTAAAAAAAAAAATTATCTCTACTAAATCATTAAATTAATTATTACATATTAAATACTCTCTCATAAATTTTTAATTACCATATTAAACTCTCTCCTCCAATACATATCTCTAATTTTCTATCTCTGTTCTTTCTCAAGCAAGACTAATAGTTAAGGAAAAAAAAAAAAAAACTTATTAATAAGCTTGATTTTTAGGAACCATATGTACGTATATATTTAAAAAAAAAAAAAAAAAAAAACACAAGTACCTTGTTTTTTTTTATAAGAAAAAAATCGAATTATGAAAATGATTTTTGTTACTCTTATAGGTATTTGATTGTCTATAGAACTTTAATTCTTTCATTAGTCTTAGAAATTCTGAGTTTAATCGAATCTAGTTGAAACAATTCAAGCTTTCGTATATCTTCTTTTTTTTTTTTTTTTTGAAAATGGACTTTTTATTATATATATATGTGTGTGTGTATATATATATATAAAGTCTTTCTATTATCAGTTCAAACTGATATAAAATATATCAGTTCCTTATATGTGGACCATTGGATTTAAAAGATGCTTTGACAAGTGCATGCATCCAAGTCAAAGTATTTAAATCTAATGGCCTACAGGCAAGGAACTGATATATCTTTTGTCAGTTCGAACTGACAATAGAAAAATTGTATATATATATATATATATATATATATATTATGTTAGTTAAAAACTAAATTATTCATAAGTTTTTTTTATTATTTTTTATTTTTTATATATATAACTATTAATCAGAGATTGACGGAGAAAATATGGAAATATAATTTTTTTTTTTTTTTTTTTTGAAAAATGAAGAGAGATTAATTGAGAGAGAGTGTTTAAAATGGTAATAACAGATTTAGGAGGGAGAGTTTAATACGTAATATTTAATATAATGATTTAGGAGAGAGAATTTTTTATTTAATAATTTAATTAGTTTGGAATGTCTTTAAATTTTGTTGTCTTGTTTAGTAATTTTAATTTAGGTTAAAATTGTCATTAATAAAAATAAATAAATTGGAGTGTGAATAGATAATTTATGGATTGTAAGGAGAAGCTCTCATTTTTAAATTTTAAACATGGGTGTACATATAAAATTTAAATCATTATTTATAGGTGATAATATCGGCACCCATTATTATTTTTTGTTACCAATATACATTTTTTTTTAAACTACATATTGTAAAGAAAATTTCAAAACTCTTAAACACATGAATTGAATTAATTAATTGCTTAATTGGATACTTGAGGGTGACGCTTGTTTCCTATTTGAAAATAAATATTACTATAAGCACACATTTTTTAATTTTTTTTTTTAAAGGTAAGCTTTTTTTAATAAAGAAATATAATTGAAGATATGTGTGTAATTAATGAGTGCATATAGTATTTGGTTTATTTTTAATTAAAGTAATTTGTCCTTATTGGTAAATTTATATTGGGATATTTTTGTAATTAATTTTTTTAATAAAATATGGGTGTATTAATAAGTTTTGAGTAATGCTAAATATCACAACTAAAATCATAACTATTTCAACACAACACATGTGGCACATGAGGTGTCAATTGGTAAGTGGATACACATTAATAATAATTTATCTCACCTATCTATGTATCCACTCACCAATTGACACCTCATGTGCCACATGTGTTGTGTTGGAATAGTTGTGATATCTAGCATTACTCATAAGTTTTATGGGTGTCAATATCGGCACCCTTTTTTTAGATTAAATTAAACTAATTATTTATTTTGAATTAGTTATTTAGATTGTTATTTAATTTTATTTATATGATTGTTTTCAATTTTAGCTCAAATGGTGTCAAATGGAGAAAATAGGATGAAACAAGAGATTGAGGATTGTCGGATTCCAAAATCCTAATTGGAGGTTGAGGAAATGGGTGACACCCCCATCTCCAATAACCTCAAATGGGGTTTTGGCCTTTTTGGCCGGTAGTGGAAGGGGTATTTTTTCCTCCTTTATTTTAAAGTTGGTTTTAAGTTTATATAAAAGTAGTTCTCTTTTTTTTTTTTCTTTTTTTTTTTCGGCCGTTATATATATATATATATATATACGGTCCCGTTCACATTAGTGCGTACTGACTAGAACGGGACCGATATATATTTGAGTTATTACAATTAATTTGAGGTTCGAGAAAGTGGGGTATGATTCGAATTCATACAACCTATACAACCAATATAATTTAATCAAATAACTTGCTAATTTTAATATATATATATATATATATGTTAAGCTATTATGAAACAGTTATTATAATGATGATTTGTTATATGTCAAATTAATAATCCGTGACAATCTTACTATTGGTAGAAAAAAAAGTATACTCTAATTAGTTGACTATGAGGCAATGAAAAAAGAACAGCTGTCACCCCTTTCAAATATAACATGATAAAAGATAAAAATAAATAAATAAAAAGAAGATAGCTGTCACCGACTAGTCACCAGCAAATTTATATTGTGCTCACGGAGGCATATTGATTATTGACTTACCTACCATGTATCATGCATTGCCAATTGTAAGTCATTCTCTGTTTTATCCAAAAAATTTTATTATTTTATTATTTTTATTTTTTATTTATTTATTTTTTTTTTATGTACATGCATAGATTAAAGAGACAATGTTTGGAATGGTGGAATATAAGAGAAAGGAAATGAAAGGTAAACGAGGAAAGAAAAGGAAACCAATCTTATTTGAAAGGGGGAAATAAATGAATTCATTTTATTCTATTTACGATAATACAATTCTTTCAACAATATGAATACCTAATGTTAATAGGGTTAGTTTTGAGATATTAAAAAAATCATTAATAGCGGATTCCTTTCCCTCCCCTTCCTCCAAAATTTGGGTAGAAACCACATTGGGTGAAACAAGAAGAAATTATTCCCTCATTTTCCTTCAATTTCCTTTCCTTCCTCTCTCATTTAACAGTCCAAACAAGATATTAGAAATCTATCTAAATCCTTTCCTTTCCTTTCTCTCATATTCCATCAAACCAAACATGGGTTTTAAAGTACAAGAATTAAGAAAAAAAATTCAAAATTTATTTAATAAATCTTCATGTGAAGACTGATTTATCAAAAATATCATTTACAGGAGAAATGGTGGAGAGTAGTGAGCTTTGAATACCATGCATATATATATATATTTGAATTAAATTTGTGACTTCAATATATATTCATCCATTCATTTCCCCTCAACCCAAAAGTGAAAAAACTAAATGAATTAAAGATTAATGACAACCTTTGGATTGAGTGAAAATGAATGGATGGATGTTGAAATCACAAATTTAAGTCAAGATTTTGAGTTGTTATTAGTTATTGTTAGGTGTGCACAACATTATAATTATTTTTTAAGAACTTACTAACAAGCCAACTCCAATTTTGTTTTATTTAAACAAGTTCATTGATAAAAAAAAAAAAAAAAAAAAAAAAAAAAAAATTATATACACACATATATGTATTATCATGTATGCATTTTTTTTCTTCTTCTAATCTATGTTTAAAGAGAAAATCGAATTATTTACAGCTAGATGGCCAATTGATCAATTTGCAATTTATGCGACCAAATGATATATATGCTACCCACTAATGTGGAATTGGTGAGAAATGTCACCCACTAATAGCAAATGGATTCCATTAATATATCTTCAATAGTTCAAATATCAAAATGGGTCCTCTATATATATATATATATATATATATATATATTAACATAATATATGCTAAAAAAATTAATACAAGCTAGTAGTTGTATAGAAAGTATTATAAAAAATTGACTTTGTGTTTCTCCGAGGTCCACTCTACTTTTGGCCATTAAAGAGCTACCAAAGCCTAGAAATTCAAGTATATTGAAACAATTTGGAAATTGGTTTGATCTTTTCAAATGTGAAGGAACATGATTTGTTCTACAACATCGAAGATGTTTCTTCATCGGTTTCTTCTCTTTCGCTTGCAGCATTTGTTCTCATAAACAGTACTTGTGCTTTTGGAGCCACACTCTTCCAAACGATGAATGTATATATTTGTCATTATTATTAAGAGAGTTTGTTAAAATATTTATGCAAATTAAAGTGCTTTTAAGGTTAATGTTTATTTGATGGTTTGATTGATTTGTTGCATTCATGCATGCGTGAGATAGCAAAGACAATAGGGAAGAGAGATTGGAATTTCAGTGTAGATCCGTGCAGCGGAAAATGGGGTTGGGCAACGCTGAATCCAGTGAAAGGATCGGAAAACGCCGTCACCTGCAATTGCTCTTTCGCTAACGCCACCCTTTGTCATGTCGTCAGCTTGTATGTATTCTTCTTCTCTTGTACTTGTAAGAATCCATTTCAAGTTGACTTTCACTTATAAGCTATAGACTATATAGTACCAGACCAGTCCCCCATAATAATACATATCGAGGACTGCACGTTACACGTAGTGTTTCACTATCCTAGTGTAGTAGTGTGGCATCATGTAGGTTATAGGTTATATGTTTTTATTTTTTATATATATTTTTTATTTTATTTTTTCTGAAATATTTCAATAATTCTGGATTTTAGGGGAGAGAAATAGATTCGAACCTATAATCTCATGGTTTCGATGTGAGGGGCAAATCACCGGTTCAATCTCATCTTGTCTACATAGATTATATATTTGAGGAATGTCAATATTCGCACCCCTTAAAAACTGTATGTACACCCCTTTCGTAAGTAAACTCAATTAAAAATTTAAAATATCTCTTGTTCATAAATAAACCTTATTTAAAGGTAAAAATACCCTTTCTTTAATTTTACTATATTATATTTTTGTAAACACACCCCACCTACATCTATATAAAAAAAAAAAATATAAAGAAAAATAGAAATTTAAATAATTAAATTATTGGATAAAAAAATTGGAATTGAAGTGGAAAAAGAATAAAAGAATCATTCTTTTTAGACGCTTCATAAGTTCACATATATTTGAATCTGTAACTATATCAGCCTAACTAATTTTATTAAGATTTGATATCGTTTTCACATATTATCAATCTTTAACAATTGTATTTCCTTATTACCAAAAAAAAAGAAAAAAAAAGAAAAAAATTGTCTTTCCTTTTGGTTTGCAACTAGGTTCTTTCATTGCCTCGGTTTAGATCTAGGTTGGCCTTTCCCATTAATTTTCTTAAAAAATGTTATAACTTTAAGCACACCCCACATAATACCAATATATCCTTTTAAGTTTTTTTTTTCTTTTTCTTCTTATTATTAAACACTATATGTTAACAAATTCTAAAATAATTGAAATAAAAATTACAAAAAACAAATAAAAAAAATCTGGGAGGAGGGCGTAGCTCCTTCAACCAAACCTCTTTTTGTTCAATTTAATTTAATTTTTATTTTAGCTTAGAATTTTAATTAGATATGATTTTTTTTAAAAAAATTCTTTAATATTGAGACATTTATTTATATTTTTTTATAATTAATATTTAAGTTTTTAATTAATAAGTACATATTTGGATTAAAAAAAAATTTACACATGTTTGTTAAAATACTCATAATATTATATATTGTAATAGTATAATATATGAAGAGTATTTATAATTATTTTAATAATGATACTTAAGGTCAATATTGGAATTTTGAAAATATACTAATTTGGAAATGTACATACATTTTTAAAGGGATGCAAATATCGTCACGTTCAAATCATAAGTTTTGTTTTTTTTTTTTTTTTTTTTTTTTTTTTTCTAGTCATCTCAAAATATAGTATTTTATTATAATTTAAGGTCCGGAGTGGGCTGGACCTTAAAAGGGTTTGAGACTTGAGCAGGGCTCTCTAATTTCTGTGTGGGCCAGGTTAGGCCCGGCCTCTCAATGTTAAGGGCCGAGTAAAGCCTGGCCCTCAAATCTCTCAATCATTTTTCAAATGGGCCGGGAAGCCCAGCCTCTGCCCGTTAGACATCTCTAAAATTCGGTGGTTATTTCCCATTAGAGATTACTCTTGTTTATTTGAGCCTAAGTCCCAAATTATATCATTAATTTCATTTTTAACTTAAATTGTGACGTCCTAGGGGCGTAACTCAGCCAGTAGATAGATTAGCTGGAGCTTGGGTAAATGACTCCTAAATCAACTAATCCACTTAAAACAAAAATACCTGATTTTAAATAGATAGATACCGTAAAAAAAAATATGACACTTGTTTGTTTATTAATATTATTATTATTACTTTTTATCAAAGCCGAATAAAAACGCAAATTGTATAAAAATATAAAATGACAGAGTTGTCAAGACTCAGAATCTCCGGGCGTTCTACCACCAGAAGTGGTCAGGCTTCCTTTCCTCCAAGAAATGTAAGTTGTAGTACTTCAATTCAACATTTTCCCATTCCAATTTTGCCCCTCTTTTTCACTAACGAACTTAACTGTCAACTCTTCTCGTAGTGACCTCACACGCAACTACCTCAACGGCTCTATTCCTCCAGAATGGGGTTCCCTCAAACTCGTCAACATGTATGCTCAAACGTGCTTTCTGCAAAAGCACTTCCAGAATTCGTTGTTTATTTATTTATTTAATTAATTTATTTTTGGTTTGTTATTTCAGTTCCTTCATTGGAAATCGGTTAACGGGTCCAATCCCAAAAGCTCTTGCAAACATTTCAACTCTCACCAGCTTGTGAGTCTTTATATTTCCCATTATTTATTTATTTATTTATGGTTTTAAAGGGTTTTATTAATTTTCAAGATCATGAAAGTTAAGATTATAGTGATGTTTGTTAAAATCAGTATAGTGATGTTTGTTAAAATCAGTACGCACTGACCAGATAACGATGACTATGTAGAACGCTCGAGTTCAATCAGCTTTCAGGAAGTTTGCCTCCGGAGCTCGGGGATCTATCTAGCCTTGAAAGAATGTAAGAGAATTTATCCAAATTGTACATTTTATCCTTAACCAGAAATTTGAAGAAATTGATTAGAATGAATTAAAGTTTTTTATTTGATTGTTGTTGTTGTTAATGTTTCAGTCTTATTAGCTCAAACAATTTCAGTGGGGCATTGCCTGCAACATTTGCTAAGTTGACAACAATGAAGGACTTGTAAGCTTCTGATGTTTCTTACATTTCAATGTTTTTGTTATGAACTCAAATTGATTGTTTATTAGCATCGAAATCTTATCGTTTTCTAATTTGAATCAGTCGGATAAGCGATAATCGCTTCTCAGGACAGATACCCAATTTTATTCAGAACTGGACAAAGCTTGAAAAACTGTGAGAGCTTTACTCTTTGTGATATTTGTCGTAACAACCTTGTGTCATGACTCATGATCAGCTAATGAAATCAAAATTTGGGTAACAACAGAGTAGTTCAGGCTAGTGGTTTGGTCGGTCCAATTCCTTCTGGCATTGCTGCTCTTGAAAAATTATCTGACCTGTAAGTAGTATTCTTTCTTGATTCGGTTCATTACATTGCTGTATTTTGCATTAGATACATAAACACCAGACTGATTTCTTTTGAATTTATTTGGAAAATCGTCAAAAATGTCTCTTAAACTTCGTTAAATTTTATTTCATCATATTTGAATTCATTGGGTTTATATTAGGCTTATTCTTGGTTAAATTTCAATACATATATGTAGGAGAATTAGTGACTTGAATGGAACGGAAGCAACTTTTCCATCACTTGTTGGCATGAAGAAGATGAAGATATTGTAAGTAATCGAACCAATGACACACAATTCATGAAACACTTATCTATGCTTGTTGTAATTGCGTTGAAAGTAATAATGGTTGATCATGTTTTCAGGATATTGAGAAGTTGCAATATCATCGGAAAACTACCTGAATATCTTCGCCAAATGACAACCTTGAAAACCTTGTAAGTATACACTTGTTTTAAGGTTGTTTTCAACTTCATGCATAGCTCGGATTTCCATTATCTTTTTCTGGGCACACAAATTCAACTCAGGATGTTTGAAAACTGGAGGACCCTCAGAATTTGTTTGTATATATATATATATATATATATATATATGAGAGTACCGGAGAAATTTCACTATCGTTAACCAATATCAAATAACAGTATCAACTTTATATTGTTTTGTTTTCTTATGAAATTATTTGATATTTTCTCTCCCGATTTTCAGAATAGGAGTTGGTTGTATAAAGTTTCTAAAAGACATCAATTTATTTACCATTTTGTTTATGAATCTTCTTGCAGAGACCTTAGCTTTAACAAACTAAGTGGAGAAATTCCAAGCAGCTTTAGTGGTCTAATAGATGTGGATAATATGTAAGTGTTTAGTTTTTAATCTGAATTTTCTTCATCAAAATGCAGGCCATCATTTTCCATTCTAGGGAATTCTGATTATTACAACAAAATGAGGGGTTACTTACTGGTCTATGAAGTCTTTAATACAAAAGATTTGTTCATTTACTGAGTTTACCGTGTTTATTTTGCTTAGATACTTAACTGGAAACCTACTTACCGGATCAGTGCCTCCCTGGATGCTGGAGAAAGGAGGCAACATGTAAGCTTCTCCTCCACTTGCTCTGTATACTTTCTTGAACAATTGTGATAAATGATTTTGGTCAAGTCAATATGTCATTGATTTTGTTTGTTTAATATTATCTATGTACAATCCGATTTTAAATGTCGAATCTGCACCCCAGATGATTTCTAATTTGTGAGGCTTTTATGTGTTTATATATGATCAGTCAACTAAGTTAATAACAACATTTCCTTATACTTTTTGAATTATGACGATAAATCACATTAAAGTTTTCATGTGCAGTGATTTGTCTTATAACAATTTCACAGCTGAAAGCTCTGGGAGCTGTCAACATCGAAATGTGTAAGAATGTTTTTATCTGTCACCAAATTATCTTTTCTGCAGATTGTTGGAAAGTAATCAATCTAGAAGCTTGAGACATTATTATAACATCTATAACAAACTGGCTAAGCTTTGCTACTTCATATCGTTTTTGTAGGAACTTGTTTGCAAGCTCTTCTAAGGGAAACAACTCGTAAGTTTTAAATTGACCTTTCTAGAACATTCATTAGATTTTTATTTTCATTACTTGTCATTGAAGTTTGTTGCGCACGGCCTTGAATTATCATTTTTCAATTTAACAAAATTTAATTATGTTAGGATGCTAACCTTTACGTTACATTTTTCTAGTGGGGCAATTGTTTCATGTTTGAGAAGCTTCAAGTGTCCGAAAAGTAAGTTGCAATATCCAATATGGAAATGGCACTTATTTATTTGTTCAAGAGCTACTAAATTGCTTTGCTTTTGTCCCAGCTTACTATTCTCTTCATATAAATTGTGGGGGAAAAGAGGTGATGGCCAATGGAAATACAACATTTGAAGATGATACAGCTGATGCTAGACCTTCAAAATTTGTTTTAAGTAGAAGTAACTGGGCATCTAACACCACTGGTCACTTCTTGGATGATGATTGCCCCTCAGAAACCTATGTTTGGACAAATTCATCAAGACTGTTGATGAATGATTCAAAACTCTACATGCAAGCACACCTTTCTCCAATTTCCCTGACTTATTATGGATTTTGTATGGGAAATGGAAACTACTCAGTAAACCTCCACTTTGCAGAGATAATGTTTTCTGATGACAAAACATATAACAGTTTTGGAAGGCGCATATTTGATGTTTACGTTCAGGTAACTGCTGCACCTTACTTGCTTACGTTCAAGTTGTTTTATAGAGCTTTTGGGAGTTCATTAGTATCATAAAAAATGTTTTTAATAGTTCAAAACATTTTGTGTAGAGTTGGGTTGAAAATAAACAAGTAAACAACAACGCTTTCCAAGAATGACAGAACTGTATTTGGAAGACACTTTAAGTGCTTTCTCAAAAAGCGCTTAACAAGTGTGTTTTCAAAAAATGTTTTTTAAGTGTTATTACAGAAACCATTTTTATGTAGAATTGCTGTTTAGAGAAGCATCTGCAAATGTACCTGATTTTTTAATGCTCTTAAAGCTGAAATACCAAACCAGATTACAACCATTATCTGCAGGAAAAACTGGTGCTGAAGGATTTCAATATTGAGGATGAAGCTGGTGGTGCTGCTAAGGCAATCATCAAAAATTTTACGGTTGCTGTGACTAACAATACATTGGAGATTCGCTTATTCTGGGCTGGGAAAGGGACAGTTGGTATCCCGTTTAGAGGAGTTTATGGTCCTCTGATATCAGCTATATCCGTCTCGCCAAGTACGTTTATACTAACACAACAGGCTTTAATATTTTACACCATTTTGTATTTTGCATATATGTTGGTGTTAGAAGTGCTTTCGATATCTTCTATAGTGTTTCTAAATAGACAAACATACCTTTTGATCTATTCTTTAATGTGAAAGTATTTTTGGATTAGGAAAACACTTGAAGTACTTCAACAAGTGCTTTTAGAGATGGGATTTTGTGTTCTGCTATGAGCTATCTGTAACTATATGTTTCTCATCAAGCAGATTTCATACCCCCATCAGAAAATAAAAGCAGCGGCAGCAGCAGTGTATCAGTGGGCACAGTACTTGGAATTGTGGCTGCAGCAGTGTTTTTAATTATCCTGGTTTTCGGTATCCTTTGGTGGAAGGGTTGTCTAAGGCCAAAAAGTAAAATGGAACTAGGTATTATTACCATGGAATATTTAACATTTTTGTTACAACTATCTGTTTTCTCCTTCTCAAATTTTTATTGCATGTGAGCAGATTGATTCTTTTTATTGTTAACTCATGATGCATCAAGGATCAGATAATTTACTGATATTTCTAGCATGAACATTGTGATTGTGTATGAGCCCAGATTGACTTCTGGATCCGATTAATAGATTGTGGAGAATAATCTGTATCGATTGGATGTATATGTATATACAACTATTCTTGGAAGACACTATCAAATACATTCTCATCTTGAAAATTTACCCTCATTTGAATTATAGTTTTCATTTTAAATTCAATTTCTCATTTTCATTTTACAAATTTGTTTTTTGGAAACAACTTTTCAAGACAACACTAAAGACCCTCATCAATTTTCTTATCTGTTCATTGTTTGTCATCTAACACTGTTTTTTTTTTTTTTTCACAGACTTAAAGGGTCTAGACTTGCACACTGGTTCCTTTACCCTAAGGCAAATCAAAGCTGCCACAAACAGCTTTGATCCTGCAAACAAGATTGGAGAAGGTGGTTTTGGTCCTGTTTACAAGGTATGTATCCATGATAATACATTGTTTTTCTTGATAGCATAATTTTCTTTATTGGAATTCTTTTTTATATCTGGTTGCATTTCTTAAATATGCAGGGCATTTTGGCAGATGGCAGTGTAATTGCAGTTAAGCAGCTTTCTTCCGAATCAAAGCAAGGGAATCGAGAGTTTGTGAATGAGATTGGAATGATTTCTGCTTTGCAGCATCCTCATCTTGTAAAGCTTTATGGATGTTGTATAGAAGGAAATCAGTTACTGCTGGTCTACGAGTACTTGGAAAATAACAGCCTTGCTCGAGCTTTGTTTGGTAAGTTTCAATTAGATGTAAATTACGCACCCACTTTCTCTATGGAATGCTTATGGTATTGCTAAGAGCTCTTCCTGTAGTGAAAGCAAGAGGTTTAAAGATAGATTCCCCTCGATCGACCTTTGGAAGGGGATTTATTTAAATTTGTGTTTGTGCACGGCATGGGGTTGGGTTAGTGGATCTAAAACCTTGTTTGTTTGGTGGTTTGAAGGTCCAGAAGAACATCAGTTGAACTTGGACTGGCCTACAAGACACAAAATCTGTGTTGGAATAGCAAGAGGTTTGGCTTATCTCCATGAAGAATCAAGATTGAAGATTGTGCACAGAGACATTAAAGCCAAAAATGTGCTTCTTGACAAGGACTTAAACCCTAAAATATCCGACTTTGGTTTGGCCAAGCTGGATGAAGAGGATAATACCCACATAAGCACCCGAATTGCAGGCACTTTGTGAGTTGCTGCATACAAATTTCTTATCAATTCATTTATATTCTTTTTATTTCTCTCATATAAAGTCAACGGTTTTATCTTGGAAGGTTTTATCAATTTCAAAATATCGAATAACAATATGGGGGCATTATTCACTATACTTTGGTTCAGATTCAGCTTAACCAAATTCTGATAGCTTTATGAATAATACTAATAGTGCAGTTGAGTGTTTATAATTTTATCAATAGTGTTGTTTTGTACAAAAGAATTATTGGAAAAGCACTTAACATATTTTTATTTAGCCAAACTTTCTTTCGATCAAGAAAGTACTCAAGTGCTTTCTACAAAGCACTGGACATGACCTTTTCTGAAAATGCTTGTAATGCTTTTGTTGAAAGGTGCTTTTACTAGAATGCACATTCATAGAGGAACAATAATCACATTTCCTTTTTGCCATTTCTTCTAGGGAAATGAAGGATTTTTAACTCTATATGGGCATGAATTCATGAACTTATATTCCAAATCTAATGATGCCATGCCTTTTTTATTAGTGATCTTATGTATATATATACCTATAAGTAGAGAATGGTACGTTGTATGATATTCTTGATTTTCAGCGGATATATGGCACCAGAATATGCAATGCGGGGATATTTAACCAATAAAGCAGATGTTTATAGTTTTGGAATTGTTGCCTTGGAAATTGTTAGTGGGAGGAACAACACTAGTTACCGGCAAAAAGAGGATGCTTTTTATCTTCTTGATTGGGTAATTTACTTCTCATTCTCTCTTGCGCTTCTTGTTTTTCATTATGGTACCTAATATATAAGTTTGCACATGGTCATAAAGTTAGTTGATGAAAAAAACTTACACGTTCTTTTAAATAAAGGATTATAATCCAATTTCATATCTTTAAAAAGTCTCTGATTTTTTTCGTTCTTATGTCATATAATGAAATGGACCCTTGGCGGCGTCATTTAATTATGATCAAAATGTTCATCTTATTGTTCTTGTCACAAACCGAACACAGTTGTGATGGACAAGATTTAACATTTTATTTTTTCCTTTTGTTTAGGCTCTTATCTTAAAAGATGAAGGAAAGTAAATGGAATTAGTGGATCCAAAATTGGACTCAAACTTCAATGAAGAAGAAGTGATGGTGATGATCAATGCGGCTCTTCTATGTTCTGATGTGTCTCCAACAGTTAGGCCTTCTATGTCTACAGTAGTGAGCATGCTTGAAGGCAGAGCTGCTGTTCAAGATTTTGTCCCAGATTCAATTGTATCAGCTGATGAGGAAACCAAATCTGAAGCAATAAAGGAAGTACTATCAATTCAACAAAGAACAGGCTATGAATAAAAACCAGTCTCAGACTCAGAGCCAGAGTATATCAATGGATGGTCCCTGGACTGCTTCGTCTACTTCTGCAAGATTATTTTAAAGGTAGAGATTAGAGATATGTGTGAGTTTTCTTTGCTTTCTTGTCAATCTATTTTCACTTGAAAGTATATTTTCATTTTTATATACTTCCTTTCTTTGTTTTTGTTTATAATTTTATATCACCTCTCAAATATAGTTAAAGACTTGTTGTAGAAGTTTCAGAAAAAAGGTTGTGTGTATATCACTCAAACAATAATATGAAATAATACACTGCATTTTTTTTTTTATATTCTTTAGATTATTATTTTTTATATATCACCTGCAATGCTGTGAATCGAACCTGAGAAATATTCTTTAGATTTACTAATAGAGGCTTTGTGATTTCTATATATTTTTTGTTTATGTTGGTATTTTACATTGAAAATTAAAAAAAAAAAAAAAAAAATGGTTAGGAGAATCAAGTTTATAGTCTAAAGGGTTGTGAAAAATAAGAGGAAAGGTTTTAGAGAAAAAAAGGGCGAAATCTAACCTTTTGAATTAAGAGTAAATGTATAATTAGTAATTGAAGTTACAAATTTAGTTTATAATGAACAAATGACAAGAAAGAGTCCTAACCCAAACAAACGGAAGAACTCGGAAGAAGTTGAAGAAGTTAAAAGTGTTTTTTTCCTCAAAATTTCAAAGTGTGTTGTTATACTACCAACTTGTTGTAACTTGTAACAGATTTTGAACTTTTTCAAGTCTCTTTACCAAAATGTAAGAAATATGGGTCATTAGTTAGTTGCTTCTGAGTTCTGGCACCAAAAGTCTTGGATGGCTCAACCACAAGAGGACCCTTCTTCCATAAATTTGGAAACTCTTTATTATTATTATCACTTGATTTCATTTCATATTTATTTTCAATGTTTTTATTTTACCATATGATTGCCTATCTCGTGAGGCTTTGGTCGATTAAAAAAATTGTTATAGTAGTGTTCGTTTGGAAGAGTTTCTCTACTAGCTAAAAGAGCTTTTTAAAAAAAAAAAATTCTTCTAAAATTTTTTTGTGTCGTTTGGTTATCACTCAGTAGAGCTTTTAGATGATTAATAAGACTAAAATATCTAATATAACCCTATCATTTAATTTTTCTTTAAAGTATTTTAGTAATATTATTATTTAAAAGAATTTTTTTTATTGACAACCAAACGATTGATAACTTTATTTTAAAAGCTTTAATTGTAAAAGTTCTACCGCTAAAAGATTTACTTAAAAACGCTCTCCCAAACAGAAACATGTAGCACGAGTTCTTTTAAAAACTCTTTTTGAGGTTTTTTTTTAAAAAAAATAAAAAATTATATAATATCAAAAGTATCCTCATGAATCATGATATATTAGTAATTATATTGTGCTCTTGTCACATCAAACCCTATTAAACTTATTCAACCTTAAATCTTATATGTTTATCTTAGGCTCTGTTTGAAAGAGCTTCTTTAAATAGATATTTTAGGAGTAGATCTTTTAAAGTAAACCTTCTATAAGTAGAGTTTTTAATGTGAAGATGTTGGTTGTTTGGTTGTCAATTAAAAAAAGTTTTTTTAAATGGTAGGATTACTAAAATATTCAAAAACTATTTTAAATAATAAGGTTATATTAGATATTTTAGTGTTATTAAAAAAACTCAAAAAGATCTACTTGGGAAAGCCTAAAATTTGAGTTTCTCCAAATAGATAAAATAGCTTTTTTTAATCATCCAAAAATTTTACTAAGTGACAACCAAACGACACCAAAAAATTAAAAAAACTCTTTTAGTCAGTAGACAAACTCTTCCAAACGGGTACTTAACAATTAACGATATTAAAGCTCTTTAAAAATTAAAAAACTTTTATCCGAAACTCTACTCATAAAAATATCTATTCAATATTAATAAAAGCTCTATTTTGAGAAGCTTTAACAAAGGTATCCTTCATGTAGGATTTCATAACGGAAACTCAATTATGTTTTTCGAGTCCTAGTAAATTTGAATTGCTTTGGCTATTTAATAGTTTGTATTAGGGTTTTTGTAATTTGATTTTTGATGAATTTTTTTTTTTTTTTTGAGTGTTTACTCAATTATCTCTCTTTTTTCCTAATATTCTGCAAAGTTACAGAATTAAGAAACCCTTGTTCGATCGTCTGCATGTGAGTTCACGTTTCCGTCTACATCAGGTTGGTATCTGACCCAAGTCAAGTTTTCGTCATCATGCCACAAAAGAAACGCACGAACTAACCGACCCCTCGTGAGAATCCAATTGATGAAGTCTATAAACGTGATGAGATTGCAAACTACGACAACAAGTAGAAGCGTTGTCATGGCAGCTGGCTGCTATGGCAATGCGACAAAGGACCCCGAATCCACCGCACGCAAAGGAGGATCTATTTGCTCCCCTTCAACCTAGACAGGGAGGACCAACGGGTGATGAGTCAAGGCACTCAAAGACATGCTTGTTTGTGGAATCTGGTGAGACCATCTAGGAAATAGGATATCAACCTAATTTGAAGTCGAACCAATCTTTGATAGCATTGAGACGACCGAGGAGGAGCGCCTAGTGGGGGATTTTGGCCCGATGTTGATGATTCAACGAACCTGTTTGGAGATCACCCAAGAGGAAGAAATTAACTTTGAATCCGAACCAGTTTAAGACGACACAAGGTAACCAAGGAGGAGTGTCTGGAGAGAGATTTTAGTCCCTTATTTATGGTCCGGAGCAACTGCCTCGCACCTCGCGAAGTGAAGGATGATTGGTTGTGCATCGATGTTTTCCAGTCCACATGTGCTATCAGAGGAAAGGTCTGTCGATTTAGTGTTGACTCGGAGAGCTGCGAGATTATGGTGCTTGAAGAGACGGTCCGAAAGTTGCAGCTGTCTAGAGAAATTCATCCACGATCGTACAAGTTGGTGTGGTTGGACAAGAAGAGCGATGTGATGGTTAAACACTGAAACCATGTCTCGTTCTCAATCAGTGCAACCTACAAGGATCCACTGCAAGAGTTTGAAGATGCGTTTCCGAGGGAACCCCTTGAGGACCTGCCTCTGTTATGGGATATTCAACACCAAATCCGATTGACAGGTGTTTGGAAAACAACCTTCAAGACGTGAAGGGGAGTCTTTGAGTGGCCGATTATGTTCTTCAAGTTGTCAAACACCCAAGGCACAATTTTGCGAACAATGTCTAACGAGTGCAGCTTTTGGGGATTGGCATCGTTTCATCATCACCAGGGATGATGAACCTTCGAATTCGAGAGTGAAGTCCTTCAAGCCCTGAGAGAATGATGCGGATCAGCTTAATGTATTTAGGTCATGTGGCCGGGGTTGGACCATTTATTATAAAATGTTTCCAAAAAGCCCAAGATGAGCCCTACAGATGTTATGTAGCCTTCATCTTCCGTAACGGATCACAACATGCTCAAGTTCGGCCATCTAACTTGTTGCATGAAGACTTTTAGTTTCTTTTAACTAAGGGGGGGTGTATTCAATTAGGATTCTTATGGACATTGAAAGACATTTTTTAAGTGACAGATTTTCATGGATTTCTACGGACTTTTATAAATCCACATGGATTTTCATTGATTTGTTTAGACATTCATCTCTGACTTTTATGGATTTGTTTAGACATCTATCTCAGACTTTTATGGATTTGTTTAGACATCTATAGACTTTCATGGATTTGTTATCTCTGACTTTTATTATAAATGGAGAATTATACCACTATATGCCCAATAACACAACCTATACACTCATTGTTACTGCACCTCTTGCTTAGCAAATGGGAGTTCTTTTTGTCATTATATTTCTTATTTTTCAGGGTTTTTTTTTCTCTTTTTAATTTCTTCCCTCGTTGCTTCTGTACTAATCTATATATGTATGTATATAGGGTTCTCATTAGTTTTTTTATATATGCAGGGAATGAAATTGTTGACAGCAAGAAGGAATAATGTTGTATAAAACAAATCTAAATGCTAAAAACAAGAATAATTAAAGAAAGAGAAACAGAAGAATACTAGAAGAGGCGGAGGGGAGAGAGAAGAGAACGGTGGGAACAGGGAAGAGAGGATGAGAAAGGAGAGAGAGAAAGATTGAATGAGGAGAGAGGAGTGAGAGAGAAAAAAAGTTAAAATTTGTACACATGTCATAATATAATTGAACCAAAAAGTATAAATTAAATTGATTATGTTTGAGAGAGAGAGAGCTGTTTTGAGAGAGAGAGAGCAAAGTCCACCAAAATCTTTAGGGAAAATGCCAGACATTTTATAGCATTTGATATTTATATCTCTCACTATCAAGTCCACCAAAATCCATCAAAATCCATGACCTAAGAAAATCCTTTAAAATCTAGTCCTAATTGAATACACCTTGATTCTTGGAGACATTTTTAAAGTCCCAATTCAATACACCTGGATTTGGAAGGATTATTTAAAAGTCCATAGAAATCCTAATTGAATACCATTGGATTCATATGGACTCTTTTAAAATCTTTAAATGTTCAAATTGAATACACCAGGATTTATAATGTCTTTAAATGTCCTTAAGAATCCTAATTGAATACACCCCCCCTAAGGATTTTTGTTTCCTTTGTAACTTAGGATTTTTTTTTTCCTTATGATTTTGTTTAGGATTTTAATTTGTTTCCTTTTAACTTACGATTTTATTTTGTTTCCTTTTAACTTAGGATTCTTAGGAAAACAAAATCCTAAGTTAAAAAGGATTTTATTTTGTTTCTTTTTACCTAATGTAGCGGAAGCGTTAACTCACACGCGGACGCTCGAATAAAGGTTTCTTAATTCTGTAACTCCGCAGAATACCTGAAAAAAGAGAGATAATTGAGTAAAAACTCAAAATTATTTTTTAATCATCGAAAGTCAAATTACAAAAACCCTAATACAAACTATTAAATAGCCAAAGCAATTTGAATCCACTAGGACTCGAAATAACCTAGATTGCAGAACAAGAAAAGAATCCTAAAATGAAAAAAAAAAAAAAAAAAAAAAACCTGATGAACCTTAATAGGAAAGAATCCCAAACAAAAACAAAAATCCTAAGAACCCTAAGTAAAAAGGAAAACAAAATTCTCAGAATCTTAAGTTAAATGGAAACAAATTAAAATCCTAAACAAAATCCTAAGAAAATAGAAATAAAACCTAACTTAAAAAGGAAAAAAAAAATAAAATAAAAATCCTAAGTTAAAAGAAACTAAAAGTCTTCACATAACAAGTTAGATGACCGAACTTGGACCTACTATGACCCGTTACGAAGGATGAAGTCTTCATAACATTTGTAAGGCTCGTCTTGGGCTTTGAGGAAAAAATATTATAATAGACGATTCAACTTCGTACGTCATCTGTTGAGGCTCAGGAAGTTAACCCTGTTTTGAGTGCTCCACACGACCGAAATGTGAATGATGTGGATCAGCTTAACATATTTTTGGTTGTGTAGAGCATCCAAAATGGGGCTGAACCTCGTGCACCTCTACAACATACGGGATTGGATCGTCTATTATAATATGTTTCTAGAAATCCCAAGACGAGTCCTACAGATGTTACGAAGACTTCTTCCTCCGTAACGGGTCACAATAGGCCCAAGTTCTGCCATCTAGCTTATTGCGTGAATACTTTTAGTTACTTTTAACTTAGGATTTTTGTTTCCTTTTTAACTTAGGATTTATTTATTTTTTATTAGGATTTTGTTTAGGAATTTAATTTCTTTCCTTTTAACTTAGGATTTTATTTTGTTTCCTTTTAACTTAAAGCTTGTTTGGTTGGGCTTTTGAAAAACCTCTATTAGTAAAAGATCTACTTGTAGTAGATCTATTAGAAGAGTTGTTTTTGACAAAAAAAATTATAATTGTTTGGTTGGTAGACTTTTTAAAAAAAAAAGGTCTATTTGGAGAAGCATCTTCTCATGAGCTTTTGCATAGTAGAGGTTTAAACTCTACTAGCCTCTACTCAATTTAAAATAGACAATCTCAAAAGTCTAACCAAACAACTTTAAAAAACTCAAATAGATGTTAGTAGACCTTTTGAGGCAGTAGAAAGCTCAACCAAACAAGCACTTATGATTCTTAGGAAAACAAAATCCTAAGTTAAAAAGGATTTTATTTTGTTTCCTTTTACCTAATGTAGTAGAAGCATTCACTCACACGCGGACGATTGAATAAAGGTTTCTTAATTCTGTAACTCCGTAGAATGCCTAAAAAAAGAGAGATAATTGAGTAAACACTCAAAATAATTTTTTATTCATCAAAAGCCAAATTACAAAAACCTAATACAAACTATTAAATAGCCAAAGCAATTCGAATCCACTATGATTTGAAATAACCTAGATTGCCATACAAGAAAAGAATCCTAAAATGATCAAAAAAAACTTGATGAACCTTAACAGGAAAGAATCCTAAACGAAAACAAAAATCCTAAGAACCCTGAGTAAAAAGGAAAACAAAATCCTAAGAATCTTAAGTTAAAAGGAAACAAATTAAAATCCTAAACAAAGTCCTAAGAAAAAAGAAATATAATCCTAAGTTAAAAAGGAAAAAAAAAAAAAATTCCTAAGTTAAAAGATATGAAAAGTCTTCACGCAACAAGCTAGATAGCTGAACATGGGTTTGCTGTGATCCGTTATAGAGAATGAAGTCTTCGTAACATCTATAGGGTTTGTCTTGGACTTTTTCAAAATATATTATAATAGACGATCCAACCCTATATGCTCTTTGTAGAGGCCTACGAAGTTCAGCCCTGTTTTGGGTGCTCCACGCGACCCAAATGTGAATGATGCAGATCAGCTTAACGTAATTGGGTCGCGTGGATCACCCAAAACAGTGCAAAACTTCATGGGCCTCTACAAAGGGCATACGAGGTTTGATCGTCTATTATAAAATATGTTTCCGAAAAGCCCAAGACGAGCCCTACAGATGTTACGAAGACTTCGCCCTCCATAACAAATCACAACAGGCCCAAGTTACGCCATCTAGCTTGTTGTGTGAAGACTTATAGTTTCTTCTAACCTAGAATTTTTGTTTCCTTTTTAACTTAGCATTTTATTTCTTTTTTCTTAGGATTTTTTTTAGGATTTTAATTTGTTTCCTTTTAACTTAGTAAACAAATAAAAATATATATAATAAATTTGTTTCCTTATTAAATATTATTTGCTAAAAGGTACATAAATGATTTACTATATATATATATTTTTACCAAACCATGAATTTATTTGTTGTTGTTTTTTTCTTAAAATACGCCGTCGGATCTTATCTCTAATTTTTCATAATCCATCAAAAAGTTCTAAGATTGAATTTTAGTATTGTAACAATACATCAGTGTCATTGATACCTTGAGGTAGCTTGAGTATATCCTTACGTGTAAGATGCTCCGAAGTTGACGTATCATCCACTTCATAACCAAAAGATTCTATATGGTTTTCCAAAAAAAAAAAAAAGATTCTATATGATGCGGGGGTGGAGCATAAAATTTTGTTTGAATGTGACAATATACTAACTTATATACAATAAATTTTTTTTTTTTTTTTTTTTTTTGAGTAAACTAATATACAATATTTAAGTAGGAAAAGTAAAGATTTTAAAATATTAAATTGGTTTAGTTTAACCCTATATTTATATATCAATGAATTTGATGTCCCAAATTATTAATTAATTGGGGGTTATAATCATATTTTATCCAATAATTCATAATTTATTATGGATATAATTTGAGATAGGTGGAGCCTGTGATTATCACATGTGGAAATCTCATCCGTGAACCTGCATGGAGTGAGCATGGAGTAGCATGTACTGAATATTATCTATGTTTATGCAATAAATCATAGAAATCCTTGCATTAACATCTCAAATCTGACAGAACAGAAACTACAACAACAAATAAAAACAAAAGCGTCCACATGACCAGTGAAACAGTCACCAACATAATTTCTCTCTATAGATTTATTCAATTTTAACACACAACACCACTTAAATGCATATTTATTATATATAGGAGGACAACACAAGCAAGCCAAGCAGATTGATAATACAAAGAAAAATGGGCTTCTTCTCCTTCTGGGTAACTAGAAGAAGCACTTTCTCTCTTTCTGCTTTTGCATCTGCTTCTCATCTTCTTCTGCTTCTTCTTCTTCTTCTTCTTGTTGTTGCCAAGCAAATGCAACCAAAGACTACTGTGATATGTTCACGGGGAGATGGGTTCCGGATGCGTCCTACCCGCTATATGAAGCAGCCGCGTGTCCTTTCATCGAGCACGAGTTCAATTGCCAGAAAAATGGACGGCCGGATCTGGCTTACACCAAGTACCGGTGGCAGCCCCGTGACTGTATTTTAACCAGGTACTGTTTAATTTTCTCTCCTCTCACTTTATTATTTTTCATTTTCATTGTGATTGATTAATTAATAATAATTTGTCTACCAAACTAGTCTTCTTTTTATATAATCTGTAAAGGTGGCTTTTTAACAAAAATGATTTCAACAACTACTAGTATAGTAGGCCATCTTTAGTTTCTTTTTCAGCAAAAAGCTGGAAGCTAGCTGTTTTTGACCCCATTTTATCATTTCCAAAAAGAAATAATTTCATCATATGATTCTTTTCTCTATTTGATCATCATATCAAGTATTACCATCCATATATATATATATATATACAGATTTTCTATTGTTAGTTCGTCCTGACAATAAATATATCAGGACGATGAATGTGGACCATAGATTATGGAGAAGTTTTGACAAGTATATACACTTTGAGTCAAAGTATGTAAATCTAGTGTGTATATATATATATATATATACAGATTTTCTATTGTCAGTTCGTCCTGACAATAAATATATCAGGACGAAGAATGTTGACTATAGATTATGGAGAAGTTTTGACAAGTGTACACTTTGAGTCAAAGTATGTAAATCTAGTGGTCCACATTCTTCGTCCAAATTTATTGTCACGACAAACTGATAATAGTGTGTATATATATATATATATATATATATATACATTGTATTGTGAATTGAATCATAAAGTGTTCTTTTTTCTTATTTTTTTTGAAACGATTTGTCTCAAATTAAAGAATAGATTATTAATGAATTTTAATTTAATAATCATACTATTATTCATTAATTATAAAGATATATTCATAATTAAGATTTTAACCATAGATTATATTATTTTAGTCTCCTAACATGACAACAAGCCCTACTAAAAAAAAAAAAAACATAAATATGACAACAATTATATTTATTTGAGAAAAACATAGGTGGTGTTCCGACATGGTGTGTTTTGAGTGGTTGAGTACATGTGACACCGTCACACCTTAATTTTTCTCAATTATATTTATTTGAGAAAAACATAGGTGGTGTGTTTTGAGTGGTTGGGATTTGGGAACATGTGTCACCGTCACACCTTAATTTTTCTCAATTAGATTTATGTTAAACGCAAGCGCGTGACCAATAAAAACAAAGCAACCTAGCAATGAGCCAATGATAAGCTAAAGATGAATATTTGAAAGGCAAAAGAAAGGATGATCAGCCTGCGATTGGCTACGTGTTCCCACGCGTTAACAAGACGCTTGGGAAACTACTCGATTTATAAATGACATTGACATAGATTCTCTTTCCAAATTACAGCATGCCGTGTAAGTAATTGACTAATTGAGTGCTCTCAGACTCACGGACTCTGCGGTGAGATGTCTTTTTTGATATCTTTCCCAATTTGGGTCCATTCTTTTTTGCTTTTTACCTTTTAGATCATGTTAAGAGTTGTAATTACCCATATGCCCCTCTTTAAAATGATTTCAGTTTGGGCTTTAAGAATGATTCGCTTCTTTTTTTGTTAAACATAAATGATTCACCTTTAGTTTAAAAAATGATTTCACGATAGACTTTTTTATATTTAGTTTTTTTTTAACCGTATCAATCTATACACCTGTCTAGATTTGGTATTTTTTTTTGAAGTTGAAAGTCAATTACTTAAGCCCTAATCTCGTCCATCTACCAGCTAAACTACACCCCCTTGGGGCATTTCACGTTTGACTTTAAAAACGAAAAATAAGGGAGGTAGATGATGCAATTGTAGAGACTAGAGAGGGATGTCTCGATAATTTAGTAGTTATGGGATGAAATGAAATTTTATGATGTGAATAGTGGTTACTAACGATCAAAATTCGGTTTTAAAAAAGAATATCATCTATTTTAAATTAAATTTTCATTTTTATTCGGACAAAGCATTGTGTGACGTGGAACACGAATTGCCGACCCTAAAATTGATTGAATAAGCGAACCAAGATGTGATAATGGTTTATTTGGTATTGTAGATTCAATGGGTTGAATTTCCTGGAAAGATTTAGAGGGAAAAGCATAATGTTTGTGGGAGATTCACTGAGCAGAAATCAATGGCAGTCATTGACATGCATGCTTCACTCTGCAGTGCCTAAAGCCAAGTACAACATTACTAGACAAGGAGATGTCTCCTCTTTCACTTTTACGGTACCTGAGTTTTGAGCCCCATTAAGCTACCGTTTCTTCGAGCTTTATATATATATCTTTCAAGCATGAAATGAAATTATATCGATTGTATATGAATTGCAGGATTATGGAGTTAAAGTGATGCTTAATCGCAATGTGTACTTAGTAGATACAGTGAAGGAAAAAGTTGGTAGGGTTTTGAAACTCGACTCCATTGAAGGTGGTAAGATTTGGAAACAGATTGATATGCTCATTTTCAACACTTGGCATTGGTGGAACCGCAGAGGACCCTCTCAACCGTATGTCCATCCTCTTCTTAGCAACATGTATTAATTGTCGGCGTGTTGTTTTGATTGATGACTTTTGGCTACGTACATATGTGGTTCGCTCGTTTTTTTGAACGTTGCTAAAAGTCATTTTTTTGATACTGAATAACAAAAATCGATGATATTTCAGATGGGATTATATCCAAGTAGGCGGAAAATTGGTGAAGGACATGGATCGTATGGCTGCTTTTAACAAGGCACTGGAAACATGGGCAAGATGGGTGGACGATAACATTGATCCTGCTAAAACTATGGTCTTTTTCCAAGGAATTTCTCCTTCTCATTACAAGTAAGTTTTTAATCAACTAAATTTAAGCTTAATCGACAATAATCATTTTGATTTTTACACTTAAGATAGAATTGACATGTTTGTAAAATTTGATGTATGATATATCGATCAGTGGTAGCCTGTGGAATGAACCAAGTGCAAAGAGCTGTATCCGGCAGACGGCACCAGTGGGCGGATCAATCTATCCAGGAGGGCTGCCACCGGCTGTGGCGGTGCTAAAGGCGGCATTAAACAAGATAAAAAAGCCAGTTAAATTACTGGACGTGACAAATCTGTCATTGTTGCGTAAAGATGGGCATCCTTCAATGTATGGACTGGGTGGACCAACAGGAATGGATTGCAGCCATTGGTGCCTTGCTGGTGTTCCAGATACTTGGAACGAGATTCTTTACAACTTTATTCTTTAAAGATTGATTCATTAGATACTGTATTTATTTATGGGAATTAATATCACAATAATCCCTGTTAAATTATTCCATTTAATAATAATTTAATCCTTCCTATTTATTTCATAGTTACAAGTTGGTATCAAACAAGTCCTTATTTCATTTTACTTGACAAAATCTATTAATCTAAGACCATGTATTTTTTTGAAAGTTTTCGTCATTGGTAAGATTCGAGCTGCTGGCCTGGGAGTCATTTGTCCAAGTCCCAAATTCGTTCATCTACCAGCTGAGTTACGCCCCTGTTGACCATTTCATTTCATTTTACTTCATATTTCATTTTCAAATATGTGATTTAATAACAAGAATTATATATTAATTATTATGATATTTCAGATTCTATAAAGTGAATTGATAAGATACCAAATTATATTCCAACAGGGGCGTAGCTTAGCTAGTAAATAGACAAACTTGGGGTTTGTACGAAAGTTTTCAAAAAAAAATCTAGTCTCAAATTAATAGATGTTGTCATAAAAAAAATAAAAAAAAAAAGGTTAATTGCACTAAATTACCCTTACTTTATTGAATATGGCAAAATTTTAAAAAGATACCCTAAATTAACACAAATACCTCTTACCATCAACTCAATCCGTTAACTTTAACGGTTGACTAACTTTGACCTTTGGAAAGCCAAATATACCCTTGCCACATCATCTCAAACATAAAATGTTTTGTTTTAATTAAAATTGAAAAATCAAATATTTTTTAAAAAATAAAATAATCTACCGGCAATGGAGCATAAAACAATAGATCTTTGACGATCTCCTAGTTACCGAAAGAGATCTTCTGCTAGTTACCGGAAGAGATCTTCTCCTACTTAGAGATTGGCCTCATGCAGTTCACAGAGGAGGCTCCTCCGTTAATTGAGAAAGTTTCCATAGGAGGCCGATATATTATTATTATTATTTTTAATTTTTTTCATCAAATTTTAATTAAAAATATTTTATGTCTAGGATGATGTGGCAGGGGTATATTTGGTTTTCCATAGGTCAAGTTTAGTCAACTGTTAAAGTTAACAGATTGACTTGATGATAGGGGATGTTTATGTTATTTAGAGTATGTTTTTAATATCTTGCTATATTCAATAAAGTAAAGGTAAGTTAATACAATTAACCCAAAAAATACCATATTATATATTAGCACGTGAAAACACACGTGATCTAATTTTCTTGCCGACAATCCATGCAAGATTCCTTACACGCCTATCTTTTGTATTTCCTCGATCAGTCGTTTTCACTGTAAATTAAAGTCATGCTTACATCATCATACAACTCTTCTTATTATTACCCAGTGTACTGTAAGCAGGACATGAACCGATATTTTTTTTAACACAAAAGATTTTACCAGCTATGTGACCCACGAATCATTATATTTAATGAATAGCACGTACATACTAATTAAATTTCACAATTAAAAATTTACGGTAAAAATTAATATATGTTTTATAGAGTCAATAATATAACAAAATAATTCTCTCTTAATTGTGAGCTCTCACGAATATATAAAGATGTTGCGTGACACAATTTTACCATATATATTGATTAACATCTGTTTTTTATTATATATATATATATATATATATATATTTATATACATATATTAACCACAAATTTACATCTATACATCGAAGTTGTGGGTTCAAGTTGTATCTATCTCTCTCAAATCACAAATTTGTACTTCAAACAAAAATAAATAACTCTATATTTGCTAAAATAAAAAGCTCATATAAGGAATAATAAGGAGAAGAGATTATGATTCTTTGATGATCTATTGAGGTCTGGTGACATTTGTTTCTTGTAATTAATGACCGAAATTTATTTCTAAAGGTTTTTTGGGGAGAGGGAGGATTCGAACCCGTAACCTCATGATACAGGTGTGAAGGGTTTACCATTGGACCAACCTTATCTCGTCTTCTCTTTCTTTATTTTAAAATATACAGTATATTATCTTTAATTATTTGAGGTTAGCACAATATTGATCGTGATCCTTCATCATGACTAGGGGTGGCAATGGGGCTGGTCAAGACCGCCCCAAACCCGTAACCCGGTTTTGAAAGGTTGCCCCAAACCCGACCCATGACCCAGTCGGGTCAAAAACTTCCGCCCCAAACTTGCCTCGATTGGGGCAGGGGTGCCTCAAACCTGCCCCGTTTGACCCGTTTCATAAAATAAAAAAATAAAAAAAAATTGACAGTAAATTTAAATTTAATATAGCACAATAACTGAGTTTAATAAACACTAAATTCATAGGTAAAGTATAAAATACAAATCCAAAAATAACTTAAACAAAAATACAAAATACATACAATATTTTCGGTATCGATAAAATCCATTCAACATCTTCACTAAAATAGTTTAAACACAAAATTTCAATAACAAAATCCATCCAACATCTTCACCATCACTTCGAATTTTTTTCTTTCAATTTTTTTTTTCAGCTAGGGTTTCTTCTCTTTCCTTTTATATTTAAAAAATATATTTTTAAAATATATATATTCCGGGTCAAACGGGACGGGTCGGGTCAAAACAAACCGCCCCATACTACACCCGGTAACCCGACCGGGTCAAGAAATGTGCCCCAAACCTGCCCCGTTACCCGTTTTAAACCGCCCCAAACGGACCGGGGCCCCGCGGGTTTGGGGCGGGTGGGGGATTTTTGCCACCCCTAATCATGACAATTATATATGTGTTGGAAAATTTTGTGATAAACTCTTAATTTGAGAGCACAAATAGAGTATGATTAATTCTATGAAAATGGAAGATTAAAGTGTATTCGAATACTCGCAAATCATGGACCTTGAACCTTCGAATGCTCGACTCGTGTGTGGGCGCGTCCCTAAACCCTAATGCTTCAGTTTTGCCTATAAAAACCCTAGTATTTTTCTCATATCATTCATTCCAGAATACACATAGTTTATAGCAGCCAAATACTTTCTTCTCTTCCCTTTTTGGTAAGTTTGAACTTGGTTTGAGTTCGCTGAGAGTGGTTTGTGCCTCGCACTTCCACTATTAAACCGATGTATCCTGGGAAGGACACCGTGTGAAACACAGGCCTTGGTTTCTTTGATCGAATTTCTGACGTGATTTATTTATTTATTATTTTTTATTTTTTGTGGTTGTTCATCTTCTGTTACTACAGGTTCAATACCAAATTGTGTTTTCAGATAAAAAAACAACAATATGAAGTTGGGCAGCAAAGTTATGGTTAGAAAACCAATTTGGGTAGAAAGGAAAGCTTTCCTTATAAGGAAAAAAAAATGATTGAGCAAATGATTGTGCAGATCGAAGAGAGAAATGATATGATGAGAAGTTAATTCCCATCCCCATTTCCTAGACACACACACACCACCACACACCCCCACACCCCCCCCCCCCCCCCCCCCCCCCCCCCCCCCCCCCCCCCCCCCCCCCCCCCCCCCCCCCCCCCCGCCTCATTTCTCCATTTGGGGAAAATGGGGATGGGGAATTTTGGGCCCCCTCATTTCTCCATTTGGGGAAAATGGGGATGGGGAATTTTGGGGGGACATATCCATCCCCATCCACAATTCCTCATTTTCCCCGTTTTTTTCCAGTTCCCTGTTTCCCCAGATTCCCCCGTTCCCTCATTTCCCCATTTGACTAAAAATTACAAATTAAACTAAAAAAAACAAACATTCCATTACAAATACAAAATAAAATTCATTATTGCATTTTATATAAAATGTGTATATATACTTAGTAGTTAGGGTTTTCAAAGAATAAAAAAAATAAAAAATAAAAATATATATTATAATTATATTTATATATGTTTGGGGGAAATGGAGAAATGAGAATGGGGGACCTCCCCCCATCCCCATCCCTCATTCAATATAATTGTGGGGAAAATGGGAAAATGGGGATAGGGAGGGGTCCCCCCATCCCCAACCCCATTTCAATTTGGGGATGATTTTCATCCCGTCCCTCCCCCCCCATTTCCCCATTTTCCAAAAAAATAATAATCCCCAAATGGGGATGGGGATACGGGGAAAAATGTGCATCTCTAATTATACGTCAAAAATGGACAAAACTAGAAATCAAGAAAAGGAAGTTGCAACCTAGGTAGCTAAAAATGTCTTTATTTTTCTTGAAGCAAAAACCCCAAAAAATAACAGCTTTCTAAACCCATTTCATATATACAATCTTTTCTTTATAATAATTCATCAATTCAAAGTCGTTATTATCCTTTCTGTCCTTTCTCAAAAATGGGATATGCATTTCAAGACTTTTGCTCTAATGACTATTGAGTGGCTGTGATTTGTTCATGATATGATTCTGATTCTAATTATCCTTTTGATGTATATAAATACTTCTGTTTTCTTTCATAATATATATTATTGGGTATATTTTAATTAGTTTTACGTGCGGATCGACTATCTGCTCGTTATTTCTTTACAAACGTAATATCTCAACCAGTAGTACTCCACGTATATACTTTCTCTTTTTTAGTTTTTCCGGTTCTAATTAATGTTATCATCAAAATAGTTAGATACCAAATGTATATTAGTAGTTTTAGGGGGGGTGTATTCAATTAGGATGGTTAAGGACATTTAAAGACATTATAAATGCTGGTGTATTTAATTCGGACATTTAAAAACTTTAAAAGAGTCTATATTAATCCAGTGGTATTCAATTTAGATTTCTATAGACTTTTAAAGAATACTTTCAAATCCGGGTGTATTGAATTGGGACTTTAAAAATGTCTACAAGAATAAAGGTATATTCAATTAGGATTAGATTTTAAAGGATTTTCTTATGTCATGGATTTTGGTAGATTTTGGTGGACTTGATGGCGAGAGATATAAATATCAAATGTCATAACATGTCCAACCTTCTCCCCAAAGATTTTGGTGGACTTTGCTCTCTCTCTCTCTCTCTCTCTCAAAATAGAACCATATATACAATTCGCTGTCGTGACTTATTTTACATTTTTTAAGCCCAAAAAAAATAGAAAATAGAAATTAATATATATATATTTAAAAAAAAAATCTGACATGATTTTTTTTTTTTTTTGGTGTGTTTTTTTTTAATGGACATGCAAAATCAGTTCGTCAACAAGTAATGTAATTATTTATATAATTTATTTTTGACTTGAAGACGGTTTCTGCAATTAATAATATATTTTGTATGCCCCATTAATATGTATTTTTAGGAATAAATTATACACATCAAAGATAAATAAAAAAGATATAAAAGATATTTTTTTTTAAAAAAAAAGAGGAAATTAGTTATGTATTTGAAAGCATATATATATATATATATATATGAACAATGTGAAAAAATGAATAGCCAAATTGATTTTCATTCTCTTTTCATTTCACTTTTATTTTGACCATCTGAAAAGTATCTTCAATGGTGCATTGGTACACGATGGTTGTGTATCATTCGATGGTACACTATGGTTCTTAAGATTATGCTTCAAGATGATTGTCCCTCCGTAGATACCGGTGTGATTGAAGAAAATCTCTATTCATGATATATTTATTAAACCGTGATAATAAATGTTTACCTTTAAAATTTTATTTATATTGAACTTTATATCATTTATAAATACACCTCAAATATTTATTTAATATTCATGTTTTTATTTTTGTAAAATTATATCATAATCATCGAAAATCAAAGAGAATAAATTTAAATTACAAAGGCAAACAACAAAATTATTTAAATATTTTATTAATTATGAAATAGAAGGGCAAGTACAGTAGACTAGAAGGATACGTGTTTGCAACAACAAAGGAATTTATCAGTGCAAAAGCCAATAGTAGTTGGACCGTGATCTCTGATGCAAAGTTGAGTACATGTAAATAAAGAAGAGAGATGAGGAAGAGTGAGAGAGAGACGAGAGACAGAGAGAACAACTTCTGTATTGATATCAAGTCATCAACGTTTTACAAAGAAATGATCACATATATATAGGCTTCAAACACTATAGCCACTTGCATCAATACATCATCAATTGCATCATTGGCTATATATCAGTTGCCTCATTGACAACCGCCTGAACTTATTACATATACTAATTATATTGAACGAGTATATTGATGGCATGATACATGATAAGCTCGTCCTATATATTCAAACATTAAAAAAAAAAAAAAAAAAAAAAAAAAAAAAACCTTATAATCAATCAACATTTATTTGATACGTTTGTTTTATTGAAACATAATACATGAAAAAAAAAAAAAAAAAAAAACTACAAGGAAGCCGTAAGCAAAGTCCAAATGAAGAGCTGGAAAGGGAAATAGTTGATTAAGGAGGTAAAAAGTAATAGAAGAGAAAATGAAGAAAGCAGAGATTTTTGTTATTACTGCAAATTGTATTAGTGGATCATATTGGTTGAGTGTATAGATTATGTTATTGGGTCATATAGTGGTGTAATTCTCCATCTATAATAGAAGTCAAAGATAACAAATCCATGAAAATCCATGGATGTCTAAACAAATCAATAAAAGTCTGAGATAGATGTCTAAACAAATCTATAAAAGTCTGAGATAGATGTCTAAACAAATCAATGAAAGTCCATGTGGATTTATAAAAGTCCGTAGAAATTCATGAAAATCTGTCACTTAAAAAATGTCTTTAAATGTCCACAAGAATATTCCTAATTGAATACACCCCCCTTAATTTGCATTTTTAGAAAGAAATTGGAAAATTAAGTTAACATGCAATCCACACAAGTTAACATGCAGATATTGTCATCTAAAGAAATTATTTGTACACCCATTTTTTTATCAGTAAATTACACAATCATACTCTGGTTAGATGAATAATTACACAAAAACCGTTAAAAAATCATAATGACACTAAACTTCTCTTGACCCGTTGACTAATGGTTGACCACCGTTAGTTAATCATGGAAAAGGGAAAATGTCTGTTTTGCCCTTTTTCTAGTATTTCGAAATATTATATTAAATAAATTGATGAATTGAAAATCAGAAAAAATATGTATATATAAAAAAATCAAATAACTGTAAAAATGAAATCAATTTTTTTTTTGAAAAAAGAGATGTAAAAATAAAATAATTAAAAGAAATAAAAAAAACTAGTACAAAATTAGAATTATATATATATATATATATATATATATATATACAATTTTTCTATTATCAGTTCGAACTGACAAAAGATATATCAGTTCCTTGCATGTAGGCCATTAAATTTAAATACTTTGACTTGGCTGCATGCACTTGTCAAAGTATCTTTTAAATCCAATGGCCCACATACAAGGAACTGATATATTTTATATCAGTTCGAACTGATAATAGAAAGATTGTATATATATATATAAATGAAAAAATAAAATGATCTCTCTAGATCTCCAGGTAGATCAAATGGAGGAGAACTCGATCTCCATTAGAGGAAATCTAAAATCTCCATTAATAGAGATGGCATATCTCCATTAATTGAGATTTTGGTTCCAGATCTTCTCCAAAAATGGAGGAGATCTGGATTCTTTGTTAATGAAGATTTTTGTTTCAGATCTACTACAAAAATGGATGAGATCTAGAATCACATCTCCTTCATGAAGAATCTCTAATATATACTTGTTTCTCTAAATTTTTTAAATAATTTTTATTGTTTGTGTTTTTGGATGAGATTGTGATGGTAAAGAGGATGAAGGGTGGAGAAGAAAGAAGTAGAAGGATCTTGGGTTGCGATTTGGTTTGTTTAGGGTTGCGATTTGGTCTCTAAAAGTTGAAGGAGAGGATGAAGTAGATTTTTTTTTATTTTATTAATATGATATTTAATTAATAAATTGTTAGGGTTGATGTGGATATTATTGGACACTTTTTTTTTTTTTTTTTTCATTTATTCAATAACACTAAAAAAAATACCAAATTACCCTTCCCTAATTAGTGACTAACTATTCTCAATGGTTAGTCAACCGTTAGTTAACGGGTCAAGGGTAAATTAGCGTTATTATAATTTTTTACCGATTTTAGTATAAGGGCTCAAAATTTTTTTGTCACTATTTGGACCGGGTTTTGTAAGAAAGTCACCACTTTAATAACTTAAGTTTAAAAAACACATATTATGGTGAACAGACAAAAATGCCCCCCACAGTAACCTTCTTCACAATTTTGGTTTTTTTTTTCTTCTTTCAAAATCCTCCATCAATGGACGACGGTGGACCATGAACACGCGTACATCGCCGTTGACGACCATGACCAAACACAATAATGACTTCTTTTTTTTATGTCCAAGCCTTTGTTAGTTGCATCTGAGATACAAACCCTCTTGTTAGTTGCTTTTTTTTTTTTTTTTTTCAATTTAAAACCCTATTTTGTAAACCTTAAGCTGATTATGTGAAAAAAAAAAAATGATTGTTAAAAAGGCTCGGAAATGTCTTGGACAAAGTCTAGAAAGGCTTGGGCAGTTCATGAAAAGGCTCGGAGGTTAAAAATTAACAAAAAAGATGATTATTGAAAAGGCTCGGAGAACAATTGAAAAGGCTCGGAGAATAAATGAAAAGTCTCGGAGACTAATTGAAAAGTCTTGGAGACTAAATGAAAAGGTTCGAGCCTTTTCAATTGTTCCTCGAGCCTTTTCAATTAGTCTCCGAGACTTTTGATTTGTTCTCTGAGCCTTTTCAATTAGTCTCCAAGCCTTTTCAATTAGATTCAAAATTCACACAACCAGCTTAAGGTTTACAAAAGACTCGGAGAACAAATGAAAAGGAACCCAATTTGGGTGTTAAATTGAAAAAAAAGCTCGACCACCGCGAGCTCAGCGGGGAGCTCGAACCCCGAATGCGTCTGCGTAGCACCACTAAACTAATTATCCAATGAAGATGCATTGTTAATGTTATAATGTTCAACCTCCATTGGAGGTCTGTTAAACAGACCTCTATGAGAGAAGATGAAAGAATAAAATCTCAGAAAACTTCAAAGTAAGAGAATGTGTAAAGTAAGGGCATTTTTGAAAATCACTTACTTTAGTGCCTTTTAAACTTAGGTTATTAAAGTGGTGACTTTCTTACAAAACTCGATCAAAAAGGTGATATTTCCCACCATTTCCACTTTAAGTATAATTATGCATATAACCAATGTAAGTTTGTGTAATTTGCCAATAAAAAAATAAGTGTACAAATAATTTCTTTGGGTGGCAATATCCATACCCTATCACTAAAGCAAAAAATAGTTGTAAGGCTTTTTAAGATATAACCATTAAATAAATGTTTGTAGCAAAATTTCATTTTAAAAAGAGAGTTTCTCCTTATTTGCAGTTTTTGGAGCTGATTGCTCGTTGCCTTCGGGTCCTGAAGGAGAAAGAGATGGCAATCTTGTGTGTTATGTTTTGGAGGCTGTAGTTCAAGAGAAATCAGTTTGTTCATTCGGCGACCCCTGCTTGTGGTGATGATGTTTTCGAGTGGGCAGCTGGTTATGTTGAGGATTTTCATGTGGCCAATCAGATTGATGATCAGTCTCCTCGGGTTAGTAGGCCTGATCGTTTCTTGAAGTGGGTTCCTCCGAGTGTTGGCTGTTTCAAGATTAATACCGATGCTGCGCTGAGAGTTGAGGATAAGATTGTTGGCTTTGGTCTGGTTATTAGAGACTCTGCTGGTGTTGTGCGTGCTGCTACTGTGCAGAAATTGGAGGCCTGCTATTCCCCGCAGGTGGCTGAGGCTGCTGCTGTGTTGAGGGGTCTCCACCTTGCTAGGAATGTTGGCCTGCTTCCTGCTGTGTTGGAGAGTGACTCTAAGAGTGTGGTTGATCTTTGTAATATTGGTGAGTGTTGCCTTGCTGATGTTGGCTCTATCATCAGTGATATTATTGCTTGTGTAAGGCAAACTCATTCTTCTATTTCTTTTGTTCCTAGAAGTGCCAATAAGGTTGCTCATTCCTTGGCAAAATTGGCTGTGACCTCTGTTGAGGATTTTTTCTGGCGGGATTCCTTCCCTCCCTGCCTTAGTGCTGTTCTCAGAGGTGATTGTTCCCCTTTGGTTTCTTGATTAATGAATTCCATTTTCGAAAAAAAAAAAAAAAAAAAAAAAAAAAAAAAAGAGTTTCTCCTTACAATCCATAAATTATCTTGCTTGAGAAGGAATGAAGATAGAAAATTAGAGATATGTATTGGAGAAGAAAAAGTTTAGTGTGTTATTAAAAATTTAGGAGAGAGTGTTTAATATGTAATATTTAATCTAATGGTTTAGGAGAGATAGGGCCAGTTTGGTATTGCTTTTGAGAAGTTAAAATCAGTTTATTTTATAATTTTAGCATAAAATAATGTTTGGTAAAACTTCCAAAAGTGATTAATTCATAATCTGGCAAGTTTTGAAAGTGATTTTGAGAAGTAGGTAGGGGGTTACTTTTTGAAAGTGATTATGGAATAATCTATTTCAGCATTTAATTAATCTTTTAAAATATCATTATTGTCCTTATGAAATCAAATTAAAATCATTTATATACTTTATTTCATCTTAAAATTAAAGATTCTAATTAAATATTGATTCGATTTATAAAATCTTTTAAAAATATTTTTATTATTCTTATGGATTTTGTTTTCTAATTTAAATATTCTACTTAAATATTGATTTAATATATATAATAAATGAAAAAAATAAAATGAGGTTCTAAAATCATGTCTATTTTAGTCATTGTAACTAATTTCAGCACTTTTGAAATAAAAATTACCAAACATATGTATATTGCTTTTGAGCTATACAGTAGTTTTAAAAGTATAATTAACCAAACATCTACTGATTAACTTCACAGCTGATTATTCCTTCAGCACAGCTAACGGTGATTATTATAAAAGTTACAGCAATACCAAACTGGCCCATAATTTCTTTTTTTTAATAATTTAATTCAAAAAAGTTACTTCTCGGATGAATCTAAAAGCTACAATGGTTCGTCCTAACTTTTATTAAAATAAAATAAAGTATCTTTAGAAATTTATTTTTTAAAATGGAGTGTCTTTACAATAGGAGTGTTAAAAGATAAAAAGAATAATCTTGGAACAAAAGAAAGTGTCTTTAGAATTTTTTAAAATTTAAATTTTGAGAATGGAGTATCTTTAAAAAAGAAGTGTAAAAAGAATAAATTGGATTGTCAAAAGAAGCTCTCTTTTAAAAATTCAAATCTTAATCAATTATTGTCATGACAGTCCTTAAGAACAAAAATGAAAATATTTATGTACGTGAAGGCATAAATAATTAATTGATGTGCATGAAAACTCTTTTGAGAGATTAATGTAATTAAATGGTGGCTCAGATTTTATGGACAGGATTTCCTGGAAAGGTTTAAATTGATTCGCACAAATAAAGAGTTAGATTAGTAGGAAAGAAATCAAGAATTAAAATTGGTTTAGAATCAAATTACGTGGATTCCGCATACAAATCAAGAATTAAGTTCTTGTTGGAAAGAGAATTTAATTCTCCCTCCCACTTAAGGAATCAAGTTTCCTTTCCCTATCTCTCTTCCCATTGAACTTGTCTCTTTCATTTCATTTCTGATTTAGGGAATTAATTCCCTTTCCTGATTTTCTTTTCAATGAAATTTGATTCTTTTTTCATTTCCTTTCCCGATTAGTAAATGTGTCATAAAACATAAATTTTTATTGACCTTTCCTGTAATGATTAAATATATATAGACAAAATTATAATGGTTTTGAAGCTAATTTTATTGTCTTAAAGGGTCATGAATAACTTATCAAGCAATCGGGTTCATATCCATATGAATATTTATCTTTCGTGTGAATCATATAATATGAATTCAATTAATTTACAAAGAATATTCACTAAAAGATAAACTTTAAATAATCAATGTGTTGCAAATTGGTGGAGCAGTGGAAAGGAATGGAGCAATTCGAAATCAAGAAACTGCAATGGAGAAACTGAAGCAATAAGTGGATCAACATATCCAGGAGGGAAAGTGAGATCTGTCTGGGTGGCGGGAAAGTGATAGAAAAGAGAGTGTGTTAGGGTTCAAACCCAAATATGTATGATTTATAGAAATTTAGAAGAGAAATAGGTAGAAGTAGAGAGATTGATATTGGAAGATAGAAGAAATAGAAGGATTTTGGGATTAAACTTCTTGTTCTATTTTATTAAAATAAACCACATATTTGAGAACTTCTCCTTACAATCCACAAATTATCTATTCACACTCCAATTTAATTTTTTTTTATTAATGACAATTTTAACCTAAATTAAAATTACTAAACAAGACAAAAAAAATTAAAGACACTCCAAACTAATTAAATTTAAAAAAAAAAAAAAAATCTCTCTCCTAAATCTATTATTACCATATTTCACACCCTCTCCTAATTAATCTCTCTCCATTTTTCAAAAATAAATAAATAAATCATATTTCCTTATTTTCTCAATCAATCTTTGATTAATAATTAAAAAAAAAAAAAAAACCAAAACAAAAAACTTATGAATATTTTAGATTTTTACTAACAGTAATATATATATATATATATATATATATATTAAAAAGTGAATTTTCAAAAATAAAAATTAAAAAAATAGATATATGAAAGCTTTAATTGTTTCAACTAGATTCGATTAAACTTAGAATTTTTAAGACTAATGAAAGGATTAAAGTTCTCTAGGCAATCATATACTTACAAGAGTAACAAAAAACATTTTCATATTTTGATTTTTATATATATATATAAAATAAAATAAAAACAAGGTACTTTTTTTATTTTTTTTTTATTTTTTAATTTTTTATTTTTTTTTTAGTATATACATACATTTGGTTCCTAAAAATCAAGTTTATTAGTAAGTTTTTTTTTTCTTAACTGTTAGTCTTACTTGAGAAAAAATGGAGATAGAAAATTAAAGATATGTATTGGAGGAGAGAGAGTTTAATATGGTAATTAAAAATTTATGAGAGAGTATTTAATATGCAATAATTAATCTAATGATTTAGGAGATATTATTTCTTTTTTAATAATTTAATTAAAAAAATAAAAAGGATAATCCTGTAACAAAATGAAGTGTCTTCAGAATTTTTTTAAATTTAAATTTAGAGAATGAAGTATTTTTAGAAAAGAAGTGTAAAAAGAAAAAATTGGATTGTCAAAATAAGCTCTCCACATATTTATAGTGGTTGTTTACAATTGAAAGATAATTACTAATTCAAAATAATCCTAAAAAACTATTATCTAAATCTAATTAATAATTTAATTAAAAAATTTATTCATATCTAACAAGAGTCCTAACATTCTGCCACCCTTCAATGAAGCTTGTCCTCAAGCTTACCTAGGATCAATTAATATTTTGGAATGACAGGGCTTGAATTGTTCATCACAATTAAAACAAAATCCCTTAGAACACCGGTTTACTTGTTCTGTGGATGATAAATAAATTGCACTGGATGAAATTGGTCCAAACAAGGAGGAAGTTGTAGTAGCAAAAGATCTTGGTGCTGTTTTTGGTGCCATTCTTGGTGCCTTTTTTGTTGGTTCAAGTATAGTATGATCTACCACAATTGTTGATTGTTTTGTAATTACAACTGTTAATTGGAAGATCAATACAGTTTGTTTGTCCTTGCACTTGCACTTCAACATGCTGATTTTGTATATTTTCATGACATTGTTGAATATTTTCATGAAATGGCTGAATTGGTTGAGGATGTTGTGTATTTTCAGAATGTGGCTGAAGTAGTGTAGGAGACTCTTGAGGGTGAAACCGATCCAAGCTTATTGACAGACGCTCCACTAGTGCAGGGAGCCACATGAGTGCTCCAAGTTGTTGGGTTAAGGCGTCAATCTTTTGTTCCAATTCTTTAATTGTCATAATGGTCTCCAGGAAAGTGCTCTGATACCATATATATGTTAGGGTTCTAACCCAAATAGGTATGATTTATAGAAAATTAGAAGAGAAATAAGTAGAAGTAGAGAGATTGATATTGGAAGATAGAAGAAATAGGAGATATTTTAATACAGAGAGATAGAGAATTAGGAGAATTTCGGGATTAAACTTCTTGTTCTATTTTATTAAAATAAACCACATATTTATAGTGATTGTTTACAACTAAAAGATAATTACTAATTCAAAATAATCCTAAACAACTATTATCTAAATCTAATTAATAATTTAATTAAAGCATTTATTCATATCTAACAAGAGTCCTAACAGAGTGAGATTTCACTCCAACCAATCACGACCCCTCCACTCCCAAATCTCAAAACCCATGAAACCATTCAGCCCAAAATGGCAAGAACCCGTAGGGCATGACCGAACAAGCAAAAAAGGTCAGGTATAATAATCTTATTAAACTTGAAAAGTTAATTAATTTCTCTTTCGTATTGCTATTTGCTTGAAGAGTAAGCTAGATGTCCCAATTTTTTTTTCCCAAATTCCGTCCCAAATGATGTGGCACGTGAGATGTCAGCATCTTATAAATCATGAGATTATGTAGTGACTGATGTGATGTTGACACCTCACGTGCCAAATCATTTGGGATTGAATTTGGGAAAAAAAATTGGAACGTCTAGCATTACTCTTGTTTGAAATATCTTCGCATTTTGGGAATAAGCATGTTTGTTTAATGGAGTGATGATAATCTGAGAAAGACACCTCTGCCAAGCCTGCCGAACACACCAAGGAACCTGATCGAATCGAGCAAAAAGCAATTGAACAATATATGAAGAATCGCTCTCAAGCCAAATGTGACACCAATCATTAATACAAGCATAGTTGATAGCCATCGAGGCATCGACACTGCCAACAATTCAGCCTTAAAAGCAAACACCGAACCAAGCGGAGTGGCAAAACAACCTTTTACGAACGAGTGACAATTGCGAATCACACCTCTGCAACCCCCAATACCAAGAGAACCAAAAGCAGATACATCCGTATTAACCTTGACCCAACCAAGAGAAGGAGGCGACCAAACAACATTATTGATGACAGGCGCATGAGGAGGGCGACCCTAGAGACCAAAATGCCTGAGGATTAAAATATCATCCACACTATTACGCATACACCCAAGGCTTAAATGATCTGTATCCTTAACCGCACGCTAGACAATAGACAAAGCAAACCAAACATCAACAGGCTTATCATTAAAAATCTTCTGATTACAAGTAAGCCACACACTACACACCACATCATGAATAGTGGCTTTCCATAAGAGCCGAATCTGGTCATTAAAAGAAATTGTCATTGCTTTCAAAAAGAACCCTTTCCAAGAGTCAACAGAAACCAAGAGGGTTTATAAATCAAATGTATTAAAATGAATATATTCATTTCAATAAGGGTGCTATTGGTATTATGATGAGTGCTTATAATAATATTTATTTTTTAAATTTTAGACATGGGTGTAATTATAAAAACGGGTGTATTAATTAGTTTTATAGGTGGCAATATACGCACCCTTGTGTTATATATTAAAACAAAGCTGACATTATTTGTCTTTATGGGCCTGTTTGGTACATGGGATTAGACTGGGATTGTACTAATCTTAGTCCAATCTCATGTTTGGAATCACCACTAGATTGGACAAGCCAATCGGTGGGGCCCTTTTTTAATGATTTAGTCTTGCAAAATGCAGTGCACAACTATTTTTTATTTTTATTTTTATTTTGAAATTTTTTCTTTTAGTTTTTTTTAATAATTTAATAATAAATAAATTATAAAATTTAAATTTATTTAAAATCAATATAAATTTAAAATTTATTTTTAATGTTATTAATTTAATAATTTATAGATTAAAATATTTATTTCATCGAAACAATTATTTTAATTTGTTATTCAATTTTTATTCGATTATTAGGGATTGAGATTATTTCAATCATAATTCATCCTAACGGGATTGAAGAATCTAAATTTGTTGGGCTCACTCTCACTGTAATCCCACTTATATATTTTAATATAAATATATATACATATATTAGTAAATAAAAAAATATAAAATTGAAAAATATTTAAATTATTTAAAAATAATATAAATCTATATTTTAAAAATATTTTTGGATATTATTACTTTAATGATATATAAACTAAAACATTTTTTTTTCATATACATATTTCAATAATTTATTATTTAATTTCAAAATATTATCAAATTAAATATATTATATTTTCCTTTCAAAAAAAATTATTATACTTAGTCCAGTCTCATGCACCAAACAAAACATGGTATTAATTTAATCCAGTCCAATCCAATCAAATCCTATATAATCTCAGTCTTATCTCAATCCAATCCAATCCAATCCTATGAAATAGTCCAATCCAATCCTGCGCACCAAACGGGGCCTATATGTAGTGTTGGATTACAATTTCCCATTCTAGAGTAATGATAGACTGCCTAAAAAATTTCTTATAATTGGTAGAAAATATTTATTGCAGTATAATGTATCTGCGTGTGACATTAAATAGAATTTGGATTCTCTACTGACCTGATTTTTGTCTTCACATAAATAGATTTCCTAACATGTGTTTTAAATCAAGAAAAAGATCAGCTCAGTAGAGAATCCAAATCGCATGAAAAATAAATTTAATTGGTTATATATGACTAATATAAGCTTACCTTATTAAACATAATCTACCATATATAATTTCTATAATATTAGCATTCCTTTTAAAACATATTGGTTCAAACTCATACACCATTAATCCAACAACTCCCAATGGCTGTTTGGTTCAAACATATTGTCTATACCATTCTATTGACATCCCTTATCTACAAAGTTGATGGCAATATTGATGATCAGTTTCATGGTTTAGCTAATTCTGAATATCACATACAAAAACAGCAATCAAACGCCTGCAATTTCTTTGAAGGGAGTTGGGTTTATGATAATTCCTACCCGATTTACGATTCCTCGAATTGTCCATTCCTTGCCGAAGGATTCAACTGCCAGAAGAATGGTAGACCTGACAAGGATTACCTCAAATATAGATGGCAGCCTACTCGTTGTGACCTTCCAAGGTATATAATCTCGTTTTCTTTGGTTGGTTTTCAAGGATTTTCATTTTTATATATTTTTCATTTTTTTTAATAGTCAAAGCGGTAAGTTTACGTTAGATGACCACCACCAAACGGAGTTAGATGGTATGTCTCAAGTTTGAATCGCACCGTATGTGGATTATTAAGCTAATTAAATTGGCTGCTGATCAGTTTTGTTTGATGATATGTGATTATTATTATATAGGTTCAATGGTCAGGATTTCTTGAATGGATACAGAGGCAAAAAGATTATGTTTGTGGGGGACTCTCTAAGTAACAATATGTGGTTATCATTAGCATGTATGCTTCATTCTGCATCCCCAAATTCTAATTACACCATAAATTCAAGAGGGATGCTCTCCACATTTTTTATCCAGGTACTCGATCTCAACTTCTCTTTCTCTAATTTTACATGTTTTTTTTATTCCCAACTTTAGTTAAAATCCCATATAAATAAATAATAAAAACATTTTTTTTTTAAACCTAACACCAATCGGTTAAAGGTCTATCCAGACCTGACGAGATCAATCGCTACAAGCATCGTCCGAAATGGAAAATTCCCACAACAAGGGTTGGGTCTCTCCCCACACTTTGGGGTTTAATTAGTAAACATGAGACTTAAACCCTTGTCACGTAAGTGAAAGGGAAAGTACACAACCACTTTGCTAACATTGGATACGTATAAAATTGTAAAATTGAACTAGAATTTAAAGCTAGCAAGAATGGGTCAAAAATTGAAATTCTTGAATCAATTATTTTTTTTTCAGGACTATGGGATTTCAATTATGCTGTTGAAAAATGGATTCCTGGTGGATGTGGTTAATGACAAAGATGGCACAACTCTAAAGCTTGATTCAATCAGTACAGGAAGCCAGTGGCTAGGCACTGATGTTTTGCTCTTCAACACCTACCATTGGTGGACTCACACCGGACGCTACAGATCGTATGTTCCATTTAATTTTAAGGTCTTATTAACATGTGTCTTAAAGGAAAATTCTTATCAGTAAAAGTTTGATGAGAAATAATATCCTATTCATTCAGGGCATCAAAATCATATCTAATCATAATTAAAATTAAAATTTTGATTAATATAATTAAAATTTCGGTTAATATAATTAAAATTTTGATTGCAGATGGGACTACTTTCAAGTGGGAAACAAGAAAGTGAAAGAGATGGATCGAATGGAAGCTCTGAAGATTGCATTAACCACTTGGAGTAAATGGGTGGATTCAAACATTGATTTTTCAAAAACTAAAGTCTTTTTCCAGGGGGTTGCAGCTGTTCATTTCAAGTAAGACTTATGTCTCATTCAATGTTCTAGTAAGCGCTAGGCGCTAGTCGGGCGGAGACCCAGTGCCTAGCGCCTAGGCCGATTAGTCGGCGATTAATCGGCTGGCGATTTTTTTTTTAATTTTTTATTTTCCTACATAAAAATACAAATCAAGTATCAATTCAAATCCTAAAAAGTAAAAACTAAAACTGAAATCAATAAAAAATTAAACTAGGATAGGTTGATATGGGTGAAAAATCAGTTGGATGTTTTGAATGGAAGTGTTTCATTTATGAATTAGGAAGCTTACGTGCATTGATTATATAAGAGACTACTTAATGTTTTCATCAATTTAAGTTTTGAGTTTGAAATAACTGGAAGTTCATTCTCTGTTTTCATGAGTTAATCAAAATGACTGCTCTAACTTTTTTTATTTTTTTATGGAAATAATTATTGATAGTTTTGTTCTATGGCTTGATTAAAAATCATCAAGTATTATATGATTGCCATGTGAATTCAAGAACTGAAACCAAATTCTGCAAGTCTCTATCCAATTAAAATTACCATAACCCATGAGAAAATCTTGTACGTCCTAGAAATTCAAATGGCATGTATTTCACACACAACCTTAAAGATGCATTTTTTTTTTTAAAAGCGGCCGGCTAGGCATAGTTAACGACTTTGACTTCGCCTAGCCGATTTGACCGATTAATCGGCGAATTGACTGATTAATCGATGGCTGACTAATGTGGCCAATTTTAGCCTTTTCGCAATAGTGAGGAGCCGACTAGAGGAATCCAACCGATTAATTGGCTGCCTAGACCCGATTTTTCAAACACTAGTCTCATTATAAAAGTATTAATTCGGCTTTTTGTGCATGTAGTGCTTCATCTCGACATATCCCAACATACACTTTTTTTATTACTCATTTGTCTGATTTGTGTTGGTTTTAGTGGGAATGAATGGAAGGAGCCAAAGGCAAGGCATTGTAATGGACAAACAGAACCAGTGAAGGGATCGACGTATCCAGGGCCTCCTTATCCTGGAGAAGCTATAGTGAAGACTGTAATATCTTCCATGGCCAAGCCTGTTTATTTGCTTGACATAACATTACTCACTCAGCTCAGAAAAGATGGTCACCCTTCCATTTACACCGGTTCTGCCTTGGACGACTGCAGCCACTGGTGTCTTGCTGGTGTTCCTGATACTTGGAACCACCTACTCTATGCAGCTTTGGTTACTTCAAAGTGATTTACAAATTAAATGCTTTTGTAATTATTTATAATTCCAAAGATATAATATTTTATCCAAAATTAATTAAAGAAGCCAAGAAGGAATTGTTTCCCTTACTTTGAAGTGAGATACTGAGATTGATATCACTGATTTTAGATTGTTAACACAAATATAAATTTTACTAGCATTTAGAAGAGCTTTTAAAATACACTTAAAACGAGTACTTTTTAAGACGATACTTGCCGAATGCTTTTTCTTAAAAAATCGTTTTAAAGCACTTTTCTAATAAACAAAAAAACTGCTAGATAGATAATCAGAGAACTATGTAAAAGCGCTTTTAATAACAATATCAAAAGCACAAGTTTGGCTGGATGACTCCTAAAAAATAACTCTCATTACAATTCAACGCCAGACCTTAGCTGGTGACAAAGTAAGAGCGATTTCAAATATCTCTACAAACAAAATATGAACATGAGCAATAGGCTCTAGCACGGTGGAAGTGCTAGAATTATGGGATTGAATTGGGCAAGAGTTATAAGATTAAATTGAGCAATATTCTTAATCAATGATTGCCTTTATTCTCCTCTTAATTATAGGATATTCTCAATTATGATTGAGATTGTGTAGTTAACTATAGATTGATTTACTTTGTAGCTTGATTCTTTTCTTGTAAATGGTCCTTGTATGTATTCTATATATTGTAGAAACACAATAAATAAAATCATCAGAAAATTATTTCACAATTGTGTTATTTTGATATCATATCAAAGCAACCTTCAATCTCATCTTCTTTACCCTAGGAATTGAAGTTTGGTCCTGCGTTCACAATTGTTATTTATGCTCTTATTATTCCGTTGTGAAGTTCTTTTTTAGTTTCTTTATCACTATGACTAATCCAAAGAATAGTGGTGAAGATTCTCTAACAAAGAAGAATGAATCTACTACTCTATCTGGACTTGTTACTGAGTCAGGTATGTCTAACTCTGCTATTAAACTTTCATATTTTACTAGAAATAGTGATTGGATAATTGACTCCGGTGCAACAGATCATATGACTTGTGATCGTTATAGGTTTAGTCATTTATCTTCTAAAAGTTCCAAAATTGCCATTACCAATGCCAATGGTGTATCATCTCCAGTTATTAGAATTGGTACTGTCCTTTTTTCTCCTACATTAACTATTAAAGATGTGTTGTTTGTTCCATCACTAAATTGCAATCTTCTCTCTGTTAATCAAATAGCCAAGCCTCATAATTGTGTTGCTCTATTTTTTCCTACTCATTGTATTTTTCAGAATATCCATACCAAGGAGAAGATTGGTAGTGGTAGACAAAGTGGAGGATTGTACTATCTAGAGGATGGGTTCCAACGATCTAACAGAGAAGGGCAAGCTCATTTGGTGAATGAAAATTTGGTGAACAAGAAGAAAGAAGAGATTTGGTTATGGCACAGACGACTAGGACATCCCTCATTTAGTTATATTAGGAGATTGTTTTCATCTTTATTTAGTGGTTGTAGTTTTTTGGATTTCATTTGCGAAACTTGTATGATGGCAAAGAGCCACCGTACAATTTTCCATTTGAGTGATAATAAAGCAGATCTTCCTTTTTCATTGGTTCATTCGGATGTTTGGGGACCGACGCCAATCTCTACTCATAATGGGATGCAGTGGTTTGTTACTTTTGTGGATGACTGTATTAGAATGACTTGGGTTTATCAATTGAAGCACAAGAGTGATGTTTGCACAGTTTTTCGCCTATTTCATCAGATGGTGGCTACACAGTTTGGCATTCAGATAAAAGTCCTTTATTCCAATAATGGAGGTGAATACTTCAAGCAAGAATTGACAAACTTCATGCGTTCGGTGGGTGTTATTCACCAAACAACTTGTCCTTATTCCCCTCAACAAAATGGTGTCACAGGGAGGAAAAATACATGGTTATTGGAAGTTACTCGGTCTCTCTTGATTGGTGGACATGTTCCTTCTCACTTATGGAGTGAAGTTTTGAGTTCGGCAGTCTACTTGATCAACCGTACACCCTCTAGTGTCCTCAATTTTAGAAGACCATTGGATGCACTTTCCGATCATTGCACTCTTCTGCCGGTGGTACTTCTAGCTCCCCGGATTTTTGGGTGTGTCGTCTATGTTCACTTATATCCATATCAACGTACTAAGCTTGATTCTCGTGCTTTGAAGTGTGTGTTTGTGGGATATGGAATCAATCAAAAAGGCTATAAGTGTTATGATTTGTCTTCTAAGAGGTTTTATATTTCCATGGATGTAGTTTTTCATGAGAAAGAGCTCTTTTATCAGCCACCTACTGATTTATCACTTCAGTGGGAGAATTAAGAAAAAGTGATTAATCTTGAAGAATTATAGGTGTTTTTTCCAAGAGATTTGAACTTCTCCAGTATCCGGGGGACCAGAAGTGACACTACCAGTCGACCAGGCGAAGACAACCGAACAATCGAAAATGATACCACCGATCAATTGGACGATCGGGAAAGAAATCCAATTGATGAATTAACGACTCCAAACGCTGAGGATGATTCTCTCCATGATAGTACAATATCTCTTAACAATCCGACACAACCACTAGGCCAATCTTCTCCTGAGACTCCTTTAAAGGTACCCACTAATCCTAATTCTACAATTGTTGATGATGTTAATTTTGAATCTCAATTGTCTCAATATTGTCTTCCACCTCGTTCTAACCGTGGCATTCCACCCATTAAATATGAACCTAACCTTAAATCAAAAGCTAGATATCCTATTAGTGACCATGTATCTTCCCAAAATTATCCAAGTCATATGCTTCTTATGTGCTACAATTATCGTCTGTCTCTATTCCTAGTAAAATGCAGGAAGCTTTAGCGGATGCTAGATGGACCCAAACTATGGTAGAAGAAATGGCAACACTTGAGAATAATGCTACTTGGGAACTTGTGCCTCTACCTAAGGGAAAGAAGACAGTGGGATGTAGATGGGTGTTTGCAGTCAAACATAAGGCAGATGGGACCATTGAAAGGTATAAAGCTCGGTTGGTTGCAAAAGGGTATACACAATCTTATGGGATTGACTATCAAGACACTTCTGCACCAGTTGCAAAGCTTAATACGGTTAGAGTGCTCTTGTCTTTGGTAGCCAATCGGGATTGGCCACTTCTCGAGTTTGATGTAAAGAATAGAGATTTAGAAGAAGAAGTGTATATGGAACCTCCTCCGGATATAGAGAAGTACTCAAATACTACAATGGTGTGCAAACTTAAGAAAGCATTGTATGGGTTAAAGAAATCTCTAAGGGCTTGGTTCGGTGGATTCACCAACTCTATGAAGAACTTCCACTATAAACAAAGCAACTCAGTTCACACGTTGTTTTTGAAACACCAAAATGGTAAAATTACTGCTTTGATTATCTATGTTGATGATATGGTGGTGACAGGTGATGATCAAGATGAAATTGAGAGTTTGCAGCGACACTTGACCTCAGAGTTTGAAATGAAGCAGCTTGGTGACTTGAAATACTTTCTTGGGATCGAAGTAGCACAATCAAAGAATGATATTTTCTTATCTCAACGGAAATACATTCTTGATTTATTAATTGAAACAAGTATGCTTGGATGTAAACCTGCTAAAACTCTTAGGGTGCGTTTGGTACGCGGGATGGGACAGGACAACGTGAGACAGTTTTTTCTTGTTCCACATTTGGCGCGACTTTAGCATGGGATAGAACGAGACAAAGTGAGACAAAAATCACCAAATTCTGTCCCCACCCAAGACCCTAGGCCAGATTTAGAAAGACCATTTTACTCTTAAATCTTTAAAAAATCACAAACTTGTGCAATATTATATATACAGAAATTCTTTATTAAGTTCGAACTGACAAAAGTTATATCAGTTCCTTGCATGTGGGCCATTGGATTTAAATACTTTGACTTGGATGTATGCACTTGTCAATCAAAGTATTTAAATCCAATGGCCCACATACAAATAACTGATATAACTTTTGTCAGTTTGAACTGATAATAGAAAGAATGATTATTTATATATATATATATATATATATATATATAATTATAATATATATATTATTAATATGTATATGTTATAATAATATATATATATATATATATATATATATTATAATATGTATATTATATATATTTTATTATAATATATTATGTATACATATAATATTATATATATTTGATATATATATATATTATATTATTATATATAATAGTATTGTATATTGATAATATATATTATATTTTATTATTATATATAATAATAATATAATATATTAAGTATTATTACATATATAATAATATATATAAGATATTAAATATATAATAATATTTAATGTATTATATATATCTTATATAAATATTATATATAATAATATTTAATATATTATATAAATATTATATATAATATTTAATATAATATTTAATAGATTATATATATCTTATATAAATATTATATACATTATATGATATTATAATACAATATATATTATATATTATTATCATATAATAATATTATATATTATTATAAATATTAATAATATATAAATATATTTAATATTGTAATATATTATATATATATATTATTTTATTATTATATATAATAATATATAATTTATTAAAAATTATTACATATACAATAATATATATATTATTTTATTATTATATATAATAATATATAATATATTAAAAATTATTTCATATACAATAATATATATATATATATATAATTAAATTTTATTATACATATATTATTGTATATGTAATAATTTTTAATACATTATATATAATAATTTTTATAATATTATAATATTGTAATATATATATATATATATATATATATATATATATATATGTATGTATGTATATATATATATATATATTATAAGATTATATATACATATGAAGGGCACTCTGGTTATTTGAACCTCTTGTCCCGTCCTGTCCCTGCCACACCAAACACATAACAGTACAGTTAATAGTTCCGTCCCAGGCATTCCAAACACAATACGGAACAACTGTCCCGTCCTATCCTGTCCTGTCCTGTCCCGTCCCGTCCCGTCCCGTCCCGTCCCGTCCCGTCCCATCTCCATGCCAAACGCACCCCTATATAGACTTGACACGGTTCCAAACCGACAATTTCGGTTCCAAACCGACAGTTTCGGTTCCAAGGTTTGGTGGAACCGGAACCAACATATGCTGGTTTCGGTTTTGATTCCGAAACCACCGGTTTAGGTTTCGATTCCAGCCAAACCAGCGGTTTTGAACCTTTTTTTTTAATTTATTTATTAATAATAAAACTCAGTCTGTCAAGAGAGTAAAAAAAAAAAGAAGAAGAAGAAGAAGAAGAACATTAATAAAACTCAGTCTGTCAAGAGAGTAAAAAAAAAAAAAAGAAGAAGAAGAAGAAGAAGAAGAAGAAGAAAACTCAGTCTGTCAAGAGAGTAAAAAAAAAAAGAAGAAGAAGAAGAAGAAGAACATTAATAAAACTCAGTCTGTCAAGAGAGTAAAAAAAAAAAAAGAAGAAGAAGAAGAAGGTGCCATGGTGGTGATGCCGTGATGATGGTGGATCAAAGAAGAAGAGGAGGAGATCGATCGAAGAGAAGGAGATTGATCGAAGAGAAGAGGAGGAGGAGATCAAAGAAGAAGAAGAAGGAGAAGAAGAAAAGGAGGAGATCGAAGTAAAGAAGAAGAAGAGGAGAAGGAGATCGAAGAAGAAGAAGAAGAAGAAGAAGAAGAAGAAGAAGAAGAAGAAGAATAGGAGAAGGAGGAAAGAAGAAGAAGTCTGACGACTGTGTGTGAGTAAGTAGAAGAAGGATTTAGATTTAGGTTTAGGTTTAATATTTATATTAAAAATATATATATATATATATTTGGAACCGCCGGTTCCATTCCAGTTCGAACCACCCGGTTCCGTAAACCTTAGAACCAGAACTGGAACCGGCCTCCTCTGGTTCTGATTTCGGTTCCAGTTTTTTCAGTTTCGGTTCCACTGTTCAAACTGGAACCTTGTCAGGTCTACCCCTATGGAACAAAATCATAAGTTGTTTCTGTGTTTGAATGCAACTTCTACTGATAAGGCAAGGTACCAAAACCTTATAGGAAAATTGATCTATTTGTCCCATACTAGACTAGGGACAAGGATCCTCTTCTCACCTCACCTCATCCTCACCTCACTTAATCTTATGACACATAAGCATTGCAATAAATGAATGGTTAAGATGTGATTGACATTTTATTAACAACCAATCACATGCTTTGAAAAGGTAAGGAAAAGGTGAGGATGATGTGAGGTGAGGAGAGGATCCTAGTCTCTAGACTAGATATTGCCTATGTAGTGTGTGTATCGAGTCAGTTTATACATGATCCTCGTAAACCTCACATAGATGCCGTGGAACGTATATTGATGTATTTGAAGACCGCTCCGGGTAAAGAATTACTCTTCAATAAACATAATCACCTAAAAGTATAAGGTTACACTGATGCAGATTGGGCAGGCTCAGCTGATAATAAAAGATCTACTTCAGGATACTTCACTTTTGTAGGTGGAAATCTTGTGACTTGGAGGAGTAAAAGCAACTAGTGGTAGCAAGGTCTAGTGCAGAAGCTGAGTATATGGGCATGGTTTTTGAAGTATGTGAGTTACTATGGTTGAAAAACTTGCTTTTGGAATTGGGTGTTGATTCTCAAAAAGCAATGAAGTTGTATTGTGATAACACTTCAGCTATAGAGATTGCTCACAATCCAGTTCAACACGATCGAATAAAACATGTTGAAATTGATAGACACTTCATTAAGGAAAAACTTAAAGCTAGGATTATTATGTTTCCTTTTGTGAAGTCTAAAGGTCAATTAGCCGATGTTCTTACCAAAGCTATAGTGAGCAATGCTTTTGATGACTCTTTAGACAAGTTAGGCATGTGCGATAACTATGCTCCAACTTGAGGGGGAGTGCTAGAATTATGGGATTGAATTGGGCAAGAATTATGGGATTAAATTGAGCAATATTTTTAATCAATGATTGCCTTTATTCCCCTCTTAATTATAGAATATTCTCAATTATGATTGAAATTGTGTAGTTCACTATAGATTGATTTGTTTAATTCGTGTAGTTGACTATTGATTGATTTGCTTAATTCGTGTAGTTGACTATAGATTGATTTGCTTGATTGTAGCTTGATTGTTTCCTTGTAAATGGTCCTTGTATGTATTCTATATATTATAGAAACACAATAAATAAAATTATCAGAAAATTATTTCACAATTTCATTATTTTGATAGCCGATGCATGAAACTTGGGTACCCATGAGAAGACCAAACAAGTGAAAGTATGGCAATCAGGGTAAGGAAAACAAAAACAAAACAAAAAAACAAGAGCGTTAGCTCACCGTATCTTAAGCTGGTTTTCTACTTCAGATCTAACGCTCCTTCTGTATTCTCTTGTCCCTTATCAGTAAGTCAATTGGCTTTTGGGCCTTGTGTGGATGTTCTGGTCCCTTGTAAACCTTTAGGTGGGTGAACAGTGCTCTACCAAGCTGTTGCATAAAACAATTCCCACTTGAAACAGAGAGGTAACTAATAGCTAACAAGACGATCCGGGCAGCATTGTGATAAAATATGTATTATTTTTACTCGGGTGCTATCAAACAGCATTATGTATTACTAGCTAAGATACTACAATAAATACGCACACATATACTTCAAGACACATTTCAGATATTATATTAAATAAAAAGATTAAATATTTATGAATAACTATTATATAGTAACACACTAACGCTATAATTGTTCTAGCTTCTATCACACATTCAACATACATTAAGACATAATTATTAGTGAATAACTACAGTATCTACAATACTGACCAAGACAACTCATTAAGGAAAAACAGTCTCAATTTCATTGCGCTGCCTTTTTATGACCCGGTATTGTTATTCACCCTTTTTACCCCATAATAAGCAATGGACATGTAATTACTAACCAAATCCTCTCCAATAGAGCTAGAAATGAAAACCATGCCTGAATGGTCTTCAAAACATGACAATCAATTCATCAAATGTTGTAAAACAAGGCTACATGTCACTAATTCGTCAATCAACAACATGCATTCATTCAATCAATCAAACTCCAACCAACATTTAATAGCTCAAGATGGATATATTAAAGGTAAAGATCAATTAATTACAAGATTAAGTCACATAAACATCTATCCCTCAACATTGAGGGTGTTTTACACATACATGTTACATGAACTATAATAAAATGAAGAGAAGTAAGAGGTTAAGAAGAAACCATGACTTGGTTAGCTTCTTGTTCTTCAATTTAGCACACCATTTCTTCTTCTTCCAAGCTAGGAATTCCACATGCAACAATGTAGTGTTTGAGGTGAAATGGTTATGGGTTTATGGGTCGAGATGGGATTGAAATGGAGTGAATTGACAGCTTGAAAACCACCCAAAATGGTAGTGACGAGCTAGAGAGTGTGGGCTGTTTTTGGTCTGAGTTTTTCTTGTGATTCGGATGTGTTGGAGATGAGTTTTAAGACAACGAAGCGGGGTATTTATAGAGGGGAATGTTAGGGCAAGGGTTGGGAGTGAAAAGACAACATTACCCCTCTCATGATTGGCAGAAGTGCAGGTTCGAACACGCGGTTCCAAACATGCGTTTTCTACTGGTTTCACTTGGTGACGTGGCGCGCTGCTGTGCCTTTGCTGGCGAATTACAATTGGATCCCTTGAATTCTACCATAATCACACAATCTTCAATATTTGCTCCATATTTTCATTTTACCCCTGAATTATCCAAAATTATACAATTGCCCCTGAATTACATGTTTACCTGAAACACTCATTTAAGCCATCAAAAATCTGGTTTTACCCGAGAAACAAGCACAAAGTAATAGGAAATGAGGGCCTAAAATAGGTACATTTTTGGGGCGATCAAACCCTCAAACCTAACTTTTGCTAATCCTCAAGCAAAACTAAAAACGAAAATCAAATAAACAAAACAAAACACACTAAAGCATAAACAAATATAAACTAGGCTAGTCTACTTTCGTAGGAAACACGATGGTATTTAGCATGTGCCACAAGCTTTTGAACCTCTAGGTGACCCTAGTAGGAGTTATAGTCTCCTGACAAACGCAAAATTAAAATTTTTTGAACAAAAACTCAAAACAGTTTGCGGCAGCCATACAAAATGAGATATCAAAAGAGTTGTGCAAATGAGAAGCAACACATGTGAGAACCGCTGAGTGGAGGGTAACAAAGGTCATTCAAATTGAATGCAACACACAATGCAAATCCCACACTCAAAATGGCATAGCATCAAATACAACTCACTCAAATGCTTCGGATATAATTCGCCTCGACTCTAATTCTTACTAGATTTCACTCGATTTTTCCCACGGAGTCCTAGGCACACTCTTTATCAAACATATGCGAATGAAGTTATGTACATGGAATCAAATATATATCGCATATGAATATTTTTGAAATAAAGCACATTTTCTGTAAATCGATCTCATGAAGGAATTGAAGTACCATGAACGTGGAAAGAGCATGCATCAACTCACATTCCCAAAATAGACTTTCTAAAAGATCAATTGGACTTTCCCTAATTTGTAATGGGTCGTGGGTGATTTTGTGTATGGAGTGAGTGGTATGTAATAGGATAAGGAAAGCTACAAATCATGTCAAGGCGGTACATATTACAATTTACAACATACGAGCTCTATTACACTTTGAAACATTTCAATTCTAGCGTTTAGGCCATCAACTTTGAATTTACACTTGTGCTACATTTTTGTACTCTTATTTTTGAGTAACTTTACAATTTAAGAACATTAAAGGCTTCGAGTGTTTTATTTTTTCACTTCAATTTTTGAAAGCCTTTTCCTTGCACAATTACAAAAATTGCCTAAGTACACGCTATTACACAATTTAGAGCTTTACATGTATTCTACTAAATTTTACACCTCAACATGATTAGTAACTAGGGTAAAGCTTAGTGTTTGGGTTATATGGGTGATGTGTTTGATGCGGGAAGGTTCAAGTGTTTGGCCTCAATTTTATCAATGAAACACAAATATAGGGACATTAAGTGTTTAGGCTATATTTGTAGTTAAAGCACACACAAGCCTTAAATCATTTCTAAAAGTCCATCTATAAAGAGAATACAAGCCTCAACAAGCAGTCCACATATAATGTATGTTCTATGGCAATCAATGCTAATGATGCATAATGAGATCACAATTATGAACAAAATCGAAGAGTGTTTATGATTAGAAACGAAAATTTACCCTCGGAATTGAATGCTAAGGCACAAAAATCTTACACGGGTAGTCTCCACTATTAATCCTAAAATTCGAGTACGGAGTCTTGTCCACTAAGACACTAAGAGAAAGGGACTAAATTCACATCATGCGAAGCAATCCTAGTTTGACAAGAGTTAGCCAAGATTCAGCAACTAACACATGTGAAAGACTCCTCAATGGCACAACGCAAAACATCTCATTCAAACAATTTGTTCAAAGATGGCTCATTTCCGCAAAAATTATGAAAAATTAAAAATTTTGACAAAAACACAAAAAATACAAAAAAGCAATAATAAAAACACATACATCACATAAAAAACACAAAACAACACTAAGGTGTCCACAACCCCAAACCTAAACTTGACATTGTCCTCAATGTTAAAAAAAAATTAAAAAAACATGGACAACGAACTCATCGGTTTGGAAATCCGGGCATAAAACATACTAACACTTATATACAACAAATCACACACATGCAAAATATATAACAAAACACAAATTTTAAAAACAAAATAACAAAAATCACATGTGAAAGAAGCATCTAAACATGGAGGACAACATTCCAACAAAAACTGTCACTTTTGAAATCGACCTACGTCCGCTCTTTAATGCATATTTTCAAAATTGCTCAATAAAACTTGCTCAAATTTTGACACAAGAAAATAGACATGCAAATGCACACTTTACATTTAGAAAACATTTCAGAATTCAAATCGGAAAAGTGTGAGAACGGACGTCGAAAACAGGTCACGTGCAAAATTTTAAAAACAGGTCACGTGCAAATTTTAAAAACAGGGCACGCTCATGACCTTCGGTTGAAGAAACGTTCATAACTTTTAAACCACCGCCCAGAAATTTACATTCTTTATACCAATGGAATCTTAACGAAAAAAACGATGAACGTAACGTGGACAGAAAAAATTACTTCCTCACCGATTGGTACAGTTTTCGAGAAATATTTTGCCTCAAAATTTTCAAAACATGGCACTTTCGCAAGGATTGAATAAAAACACGAAAAACAAAACAAAAATCAAACAAAAATGAATCTACTAACACATATATACAATCCTAAATATCCACCACTAAACACATCACAACAACCAATCCTAGTCACTAGGCAAACACAACCAATTTCACAACCTTAAGCTAAACAAAAGATAATAACTTGAAGTAAAAGCTCGAAAGTAAGGGATCGAACCTAAAATTTAGCATTGCATAGGCCAGTGCAGCTTCTCGGTGTGGCTTGCAGCCCTCACTTTTGGCCGCACATCCCGGAAATTGCTTGGTTTGTGGACAAAATTTTGCCATGGTCCAAGGATCACTTGCAATCACCTGCACACACCATAGACACACACCACAAAAACAACTACAAGCACATGCTTGTATTCAAAAATTATTTACAAAATAGAGCAACATATAAACTAAATCTACACAGTACACACTAAGGAGCTCCAACCCCCAAACCTTTCTCTTTTCATGCATCTTGACATTTAAACTTATCACAAATGTGGCATGACATAGAGATAAATTAAGGACTCAAAACTCTTAGCACTAATCTAATTAATTTTCAAAATAATAACAAACCAGGAAATAAATATAAACATATTGTAAACTGAAATTATGCAAAGCAAGAGCCATCCGAAGTCGACACCTACCTCAAAAAGTGCTTCCTCTAGAAGTCATAGATACCTTCACATTTCAACATCGAAAAATCATCTTGCAACTCATGGAAGTCCGAAGGTGTCTCTAATGGAACAACAGAATTACTACTTTTTACAACCCACACCATATCACTTGGTGTGCTTGTTCCATTAACAAAGGGAATCTTTTTCTCTTGAACAAGTTGATCCTTTTGGACCCAAACTTGTCTAGCTTCTCCTACAATTCTCCTAGGTGTGACATTCCTAATTTTGCAAAATTCATTATATTTTAAGCACTCGGCCCTCTTATGGTATCTAAATGAACAAAAACAGCATTTAGGAGAGTGAATTGGAAGAGTACCTTTGTTATCGCTCTTCCTCCCTTTACCTTCTTTTTGGGTTGCCTTTGGATGGATTGCATCACCATGGGTAGTGCAAGGCTTCCTTGGTTCTTCTTCTTGCACGGTCCCCATCTTTGTCAAGGTTTGGAGAGTGTTGTTGACATAGTCTACCTCCACAATCATGGCATTCTCCGTGACCCTTGAGATCTCTAAGGCATTGTCTCTCATGTTGAGCTCTTCTTGCATCTTTACTAATGCCTTGTCCCTCTTCTCTACTTCTAATTGTATTTCATGTAATTTCCGAGTAAACTCTTCCTCTTGTTCTTCCATCAATTTGGAGAGAGCTTGTGATTTTCGAATTTCCAAGTCTCTCTCTCTTTCAAGTGAGTCAACCATCCGAATCAAGTCTTTATATTTACTTGTCAATTCCATGTTCTCCTTGATCACATCAGTTACATCTACCCTTTTTTCTTCTCTCTCCTTCTTTAGCTCATCTTCAAAATTTATGAAAATCTCACATGTTTTGTCTTCCAAGCTACTTGGAGTTTGTACCGGTTCAGGCACATCTTCATGTGAACAAAAAGGATAGGTTGATTGAGGGAGTCTTGGAGGCTCTTCCTTCTCTTCTTCGACCTCTTGCACAAGGTTGGTTGGAGACTTCTCTTTGTTTTGCTCTTGGGATCTTTCCACGTATTCTTTCAACTGAAATCCAACCCTTTCTATGCCTCCTTCTATGTCAAGTATTCTTTGTTCGGTCGTTAAGAAGTTGTCATGGTTGCTCCATTGATGGTTGTAGTCTTGATAAGGATACATGGGAGGTATTTCTTCTTCAAATTCCAGCCATTGCTCTCTTTGTGGACCAAAGCCCATCATGTGTCCATTCCACCCACAAGACGGATAAACTACAGCCGGTTTCTGCTCATACTGTGCCAAGAGAGTCTTCACTTCTTTTACTAAGTTGGTCATTTGCATGGCTAACAATGAACTGGCCTGCTCCATGTCGATCAAAAGTCTGAAACAACCAAACAAACTAATCAAGAATCAAGTCGAACAAGATAAGTGATGAACAAGTAAAATTAAAACAACAAATAAAGAAAAATAACTAAAAAAAATTAAAACTAGAACTAACAAAAGGTAACGCTACACCTCCCCAGCAGCGGCGCCATTATTTTGCCACGCCCGGTGATAGTTCTCTAAACTATGCAAATGATGGGACGTGCGAGTGTTTTCACCGTTCACAAGCGAACAAGTCGTTCAACTCGTATAGTGGTTACAAGTAAGGGAATCGTTCCCACGAGGAGGTGTGGTACACTTAAGCTAGTTCTTGGTCTTAGATTATTTACACTAAAGTAAAATGCATGAAATGTAAATACAGGAAATTAAATGCTATTATCAGTTTATCACAAGACAAGTATAATTAAATTAAACTAACTAGAATGGCAACAAAGTAAGCAAGTAAATTAACAACTAAATCAATACAATTAAATCACTAAACTACTAAGATTGGAAAACACAAATTAATTAAACTAACTAGCTAATTTAACTAATACCAACTTATGCAATGATCATGCAAGAGTGGTGAGAATGAGAGGTGAAATTGGAATGGAAATGTAAATGATGAGGGATAATATCAATTGATCACAATTAAGCACACTTGTTCTATGGCATATTCAATTCAACCACTACCACTCTAATTACTATCAACTAATGGTCTTAGAATGACAATAATAGAGGGATTTACCCACCTAGAATATGAGAATTAGTCAATAAGCAATGGACATGTAAATATGTAATTACTAACCAAATCCTCTCCAATAGAGCTAGAAATTAACAACAATGCCCGAATGGTCTTCAAAGCATGACAATCAATTCATCAAATGTTGTAAAACAAGGCTACATGTCATTAATTCGTCAATCAACAACATGCATTCATTCAATCAATCAAACTCCAACCAACATTTAATAGCTCAAGATGGATATATTAAAGTTAAAGATCAATTAATTACAAGATTAAGTCACATAAACATCTATCCCTCAACATTGAGGGTGTTTTACACATACATGTTACATGAACTACAATAAAATGAAGAGAAGTATGAGGTTAAGAAGAAACCATGACTTGGTAAGCTTCTTGTTCTTCAATTTAGTACCGTTTCTTCTTCTTCCAAGCTAGGAATTCCACATGCAACAATGTAGTGTTTGAGGTGAAATGGTTATGGAGGCATGTGTGTGGGTTTATGGGTCGAGATGGGATTGAAATGGAGTGAATTGACAGCTTGAAAACCACCCAAAATGGTAGTGACGAGCTAGAGAGAGTGGGCTGCTTTTGGTCTGAGTTTTTCTTGTGATTCGAATGTAGGAGTCTAGGAGATGAGTTGAGGGGTATTAGGGCAAGAGTTGGGAGTGAAAAGACAGCATTACCCCTCTCATGATTGGCAGAAGTGCGGGTTCGAATTAAATGGGCTGCTGATCTGTTTTGTTTGATTATATGTGATTATTATATATAGGTTCAATGGTCAGGATTTCTTGAATAGATACAGTGGCAAGAATGGGTCCAAAATTGAAAATTCTTGCATCAAATTTTTTTTGATTGATGAGAAATAATAACCATATCTAATCGGAATTAAAATTGAAACTTTGATTAATATAATTAAAATTTGGATTAATAGAATTAAAATTTTGATTGCAGATGGGACTACTTTCAAGTGGGAAACAAGAAAGTGAAAGAGATGGATCGAGTGGAAGCTCTGAAGATTGCATTAACCACTTGGAGTAAATGGGTGGATTCAAACATTGATTTTTCAAAAACTGAAGTCTTCTTCCAATGGGTTGCAGCTGTTCATTTCAAGTAAGACTTATGTCTCATACTCTCATTATATAAGTATTAATTCGGCTTTCTGTGCATGTAATACTTCATCTCGACAGATCCCAACAGACACTTTTTTTTTATTACTCATTTGTCCGATTTGTGTTGGTTATATGGGAATGAATCGAAGGAGCCGAAGGCAAGGCGTAGTGACGGACAAACAGAACCGGTGAAGGGATCGATGTATCGCCTCCTTATCCTGGAGAAGCTATAGTGAAGACTATAATAACTTCAATGACCAAGCCTGCTTATTTGCTTGACATAACATTACTCACTCAGCTCAGAAAAGAAGGTCACCCTTCCGTTTACACCAGTTCTGCCTTGGACGACTGCAGCCACTGGTGTCTTGCTGGTGTTCCTGAAGGAACCACCTACTCTATGCAGCTTTGCTTACTACAAATTGATTTACAAATTACATGCTTTCGTAATAATTTATAATTCCAAAGATTTAATATTTTATCCAAAATTATTGAATGAAGCCAAGAAGGAATTGTTTCCCTTACTTTGAAGTGAGATTGATATCACTGATTTTAGATTGTTAACACAAACATAAAATTTACTAGCATTTATAAGAGCTTTTAAAATACACTTAAATAATTGAGTTATATAACTTATATTAGACATTTTAGTGTAATTAAAAAAAAGTTCAAAAAGATCTACTTGGAAAAGCCTAAAATTTGAGCTTCTCCAAGTAGACGTAAAACAACTTTTTTAATCATTTAAAAGATCTACTGAATGACAACCAAACGGCACAAAAAATTTTGAAAAGAGTTTTTTTAATTAAAAAAGCTCTTTTAACCAGTAGAGAAGCTCTTCCAAACGAGCACTTAAAATAATTAATTTTTAAGACGATACTTGCCAAATGCTTTTTCTTAAAAAATCGTTTTAAAGCACTTTTCTAATAAACAAAAAAAACTGTCAGATAGATAATCAGAGAACAATGTAAAAGCGCCTTTAATAACAATATCAAAAGCACTAGTTTGGCTGGATGACTCCTCCAAAATAATTCTCGTTACAATTCAAAGCCAGACCTCAGCTGGTGACAAAGTACGAGCGATTTCAAATATCTCTACAAACAACATATGAACATGAGCAATGGGCTCTAGCACTGTGGAAGCCAACGCATAAAACTTGGGTACCCATGAGATGACCAAACAAGTGAAAGTATGGCAATCAGGGGAAGGAAAACAAAAACAAGAGCGTAAGCTCACCGTATCTCAAGCTAGATTTCTACTTCAAATCTAACGCTCCTTCTGTATTCTCTTGTCCCTTATCGGTAACTCAATTGGCTTTTGAGCCTCGTGTGGATGTTCTGGTCCCTTGTAAACCTTTAGGTGGGTGAACAGTGCTCTGCCAAGCTGTTGCATAAAACAATTCCCATTTGAAACAGACGATCCGGGCAGCAAATATGTATTATTTTTAAATGATTTGAGTAAAAAATGACTTGTTCAGCGGCTAAGTCTACATTACAGTCATAGATAAAGAGTATAAAATGACTTGTTCCTCAGCAGTTACTTTTGATGAAACATCATACCAACCTATCATGCTAACCCAATCCCAATAATGATAGAGAAGCAACAAATTAAAATGATTTGTTCACAAAATTAAAAGACAACCTAGCAGCAAATTTGTTCACTTATCATTTCTAATTGACCAGCTATTAGCCATTTTAGTTCGCAACTTTCTGACAGAAGATGAGGAAAACAATAACTTTTATATCCAATCAAACAAATGCATGACTGAGTTAGAATTATATAACTCACCCTCCCTTTTGGAAGCATTCCACGAACAGCATGCTCAACAATTCTTTCAGGAATTCTCTGCTGTAGCTGGTCAAAAGTTTCCACTGTCATACCACCGGGTCTTCCTGAATGCCTCCTGTAGAGCTTTTGGGTCCTTTTCTTCCCAGATACGGCAACTTTTTCAGCATTTACCTTTCGAGTTCAAGCACAACAAAAACATTATGGATACTGCTCAACAACTATATAATTAAGACATATAAAACAGCAATTATGACTTATGACATATGGAGAATAACTAGATACCAGCAGCTCTGAAACAGGACAATCAGGTTAAAAAATAAAAAGGAATTAAACACGACTGATTAGAAAGCCACATTTCAACCACAACTATTTGGTGTCAACCCACGTCGTATGCTTCCATGTATCTAGAAAATGTAACAAATTGGAAAGAGTAGACATTAGGCAGTTCAAGTTTACCAAGGACCTACTCATCGTTCTAACCATACTGTATCTCTCTTGCAGGTCCGGGATAGAAAATGAGATTCAGTCTCACAAGCTAACTAGCTGTCAAAAAGTTTTTACAATTCCTTGAGGACCCTGATGCATTAAAATAATTTCTAGTATATTAAGATATTGATTAGATGACTAATATCCAATAAAAGTCGAGAACTACTACCTTTCCTACCAAATGTCCAAAAGTCATCATCACCCTCCAAATACCTTCATTGGTGGCCCTATCAAATTCAACATAACCTAATTGATCTATGACTTAAAACATTATACACCTTGGAGTTTCACTGTCTCTATTCCTTAAAAGAAGGGGATAAAAAGGTTAGAGGATTACGAAACTTCATTGGACCTAATTAAAGTAGATTTCCCCACCTAGGGCACCAAAAAATTAGCCATAAAAGAAGAGAAAGCTCTGCCCAAGATTAAATTAGTTTATTTGATTAAAGAGGAAATTTAGAGTACTGATGTAATGGCATATGGTGTTGGCTAGCATTAAATTTCTTCCCACATTAGATAAAATAACCTAGGCATAGCTGATAGCCCTAACAAGATTAACTCAGGAGAGACTATTGTTAGATTCCGATACTCCAATGTGGGTCTAATAAACAGGTACAGTACCCTCCAACAAAGATTCCAAGAGTGAAAAAACAATTATAGCAACAGAAATGCTTCTATATCATTATATAGGAAACAAGGAGATTCTAAAGATCCTAAGGTCATTCAACAGTCACAGAGAATTCCAAGCAGCTCAAAGTATGAGCTATGACAAGTGCTTCAAGCCTTCCCGATTAGATAAACAGAAAAAAACCCTAACTAATATATTAGTCACAAAAGACATATAGAGAAAATTCAATTAAACTGGTATGATTTATCTTAACAAAACTATGTGGACTTGATGCCAGAACAACACAAGCATTATTAGAACTAATTTCACATGTATTACAAAAAAGGGCACCTTTTTGAAAAAATTTACTGCACCAAGAGCGCATTCATCTCGATGCATTAAGCATTCATCACCAATGTAATGAAGAAATATTATGCGTCTTATTAAATGAACCACATACCACAATCACATATGCTCCCATGTCCACACTAGGAGTGTAGGTGGCCAGATTCTTTCCACGAATATGAATAGCAATGGTTGACGCAAGTCTTCCAAGAATTTTATCTGTTGCATCAACTATATACCACTGTTTATCTGAGTGCAAGTGATCAGAAGTTTTGGGATACCATGTATTATTCCAAATGTCCTACAAAACATAAAGCAATTATAACCCAATTAAGTCAGCAATGAAAAGAATACACAAACGTATTAAAAGAACTAACAAGGAAAACAAAGGCAAGTTGAAAATCTTATAATGTCTAACATTAGGAGTATTAGCACAAGGCAAACTTGTAAAATACACACACAAACACAGAGATATATAAAATAAAAAGTCAAGACTCATCAACTTGATGGAATTGGGCTATTAATAAGTTGAACAAAATTACACATCGAACTAAAATAACAACTAACTCTTTATTTAATCAAACACTCGTGAACAAGCTTGAAGAAACCAACCATTAAATCATGAAATTTTCTGTACAATGAATACTATCAACACAATCATTTATTATAGTCCAAAGAGGGGGGGAAAAGTCAAAGTAAACATCGATACATTGAACATTAGACCTCAATTTATCATATTTCCTACATTTTCTCAGTAACCAAACATAGCAACAGCAAAATCATATAAAACGAAAAAGAAAAGGAAAAAAAAAAAAGAGGGGTTTTCATTTGCTCAACTCCACAACAACAAAAACCCGCCAAAAAGAAAACGCAAACATTATAATTTATTTTAGTTTCTCATATTCTCACTAGCAACTACGACTAGAAAATTAACGATAGGGGGAGAGAGAAAGAAATTACAGGGCCGTTGATTTCAGACTCATCGAACATCCAGCGTTGATTTTCGGGTACAATAGAGACGTCCTGGCACCGGACCTGAAAAGCTCGGTGGGTGTTTAAAGGCAATGTCGTCGGAGCAGAAGCTCTTAGTTTTGAAACCGAGAAGCCCAGAAATGGACTGGCCAATGCGGTGGGTTTCTTGAGGCAAGGAAAATAGGGCTTTGATGTTGAAGAAGAAGAAGAAGAGGAAGAGGGAGTTGAGAACATAACAGAAGTGGAAGCCGAAGCACAGAGAATCGCCATTCTCAGTTGTCACTCTACTAACAGTGGTTTGTCTGTGTTTGGCGATGATAATATATAACCGGATAAGATGGGGTTTCTATTCTCTATTCTTGAATCCATTTTTGCTCACCCTCAAGGGGTAAGACATTACCCCCCTCACTAACACATAGCCACATAGGGATGTCAAAATTACCCATTGGTCCGGGGGACTTGTGGGAACCCGAACTGTTAGGGACGGTTTTAACTGTACCAATTAAGTTGTGGTATAGGACTGGTATTTTTTTTAATACCCGATTTATTTCGGTATGGTTATGGGATTTTAAGTCTCCGCCCTGCCCTGTCCCCATACCCGTTATCAATATATATATATATATATAATTAACTCTTAAAAAAAATTAGTACTGTGACTACTATCTTCAGAAAACATAATTTTCCTTCATTTTTTCCCTCCGACTAACATAATTTTCCCTCTCATTTCTTCCCATTTTTCCCTCCATTGAAACATTACTCCATTCCAGATTATTATATATAATATACCCCACACTATTATTTTCATATTATTCAATAATATTTTTATATGATCTTTATAAAAAAAGTCATTAAAAAAAATACATTAATGGGATATGGATGGTATAAGGCAAAAAACCGGTCCCTTAATGGGGAATCCCCGTACCTACACCGATTTTTTTAAGGCGGATATTTATAGGGGATGGTATTTCTTATACTAATTGGTATTGGGGATGGTATTGGAAAACCCGAACCGAACCCATACCATTGACATCTCTACCAACACATGACATGTGTCCAGGGAGGGGGTATTTTTGTCTAAACACATGACATTTTTTGGACAAAAATACCCCTCTCTTGACACATGTTAAGTGTTGGGGAGGGGGGTAATACTCACCTCCCTTCAAGGGGGGTGAGCAAAAGTAATCTCTCTATTCTTCCATCAAATACTAATATAAATCAGGAAAATGCTTGGGTACTGACTGGTCAATACCCAAGTATACTGACCACCCAATGGGGTGTTACCACGTGGTTAAAACTCTTTCACTTTTTACATTTTTCTCTTTGCTTTGGGTTACATGGCAACTAACCATTGGATTGGTCAGTACCTTGGGTACTGACCGGTCAGCACCCAAGTGTTGTCGTATAAATCATGATTATTGGTTTAAAATAATAATAATAATGATAATATGGGTTATTGGCACCAGTTCCCTTTAAACTTTACACGAGTTTGCATTTTACTTCCTGAAATTTTTTTAAGCTTAAACCCCTTGAATTCTCATTAATTGGTAAACGGTTTGATTTATTACCCCCTGACCTAGGGATAGGCGTTGGGGCCCAATGGGGCGGGGGAGGGTACCCCCACCCTCACCCCCATTCCTCAAACCTCCCCCCACCACCTCCCCCAAAATCCATTTGGGGGGACAAGTGGGTGGGTGAGTGGGGGGGTGGACGTTTTGGGGGGAGGTTCCCCCACCCCCACCCCCACCCCCAAAACCCATTTCCCCTATTTCATTTTCTTTTCAATTCTAAATTTCAAATTTTCAATCCGAAAAGTTAAAAAACATAATAAAAATACAATACAAAATCAAATTTACTAGGGTTAATGACTTGAGTTTAGATTTACTAGTACTACTAACCATTAACTAGTGAGTCAGTGACTCATGTAGTCATGTTAATTTTAATAATTTAATATTATAATTTATAATTTTTTTTAATTGTTAAAATTTATATATATATATTATTTTGGGGGGCCCAATGGGGTTTTGGGTTTGGAGGGAGGTACCCCCACCACCTCCCCCAAAATATGTTTGGGGGCAAAGTTTGCCCCTACCCCCACCCCAAAATCCATTTGAGGGAAAAATTTGCCCCCGAAATCTCATGAGGGCCCGTGGGGGATAGGGCTCCATGGGGAAATACCCATCCCTACCCTGAATGCTTGTTTGAGGTGACATCTAAAGTCAGGTTTTACCAATTAATGAGAGTTCAGGGGGTTTAACGACTAAAAAAGTTCAGAGAGTAAAATACAAACTCACGTAAAGTTAAAGGGGGGCTGGTGCCAATAACCCTAATAATAATAAAGAACAAATAAATGTAAATGTAAGAAAACAACTCAAGTCGAAATTGAAAAACTATTATGGTTAAAAAAATAAAATAAAAAATCATGGAACCTTTATTTTAAGATCCAAATATAATTATTGGTTTTTGAGAATAAATGGTGCCAAGATTTTTTTTTTTTTTTTCCTTTTTAACAATCAAGTATTTTTTTATATATATATAAATTGATATCACCAATTTTTATTTTATTTTATTTTTTTAAGGTGGAAAAGCAACCAAATCTTATAAAGAAATATCATCAATTGTTTTATAATATATATATATATATATATTATCAAATGAGGTATATCTTACTTTAATTTCTATGAGGACCTTGATGAAATCATATTGATTTTTATGAATTTTTATCTGAATTTTTTTTGTGGATGATAAATTAAATGAAATCTACATATGAATAAAATTTGATAATTTTTCAAGCACTAGAACTATTTATCTCAATTTTGTTAAATATAAAGGTATCGGAAAATGAGATAAATATAGAAAATTTCAAAAAAATAGTTCTAATACTTGAAAAAATATCAAATTTTATTCATAGGTAAATTTCAATAAACTTATCATATACAAAAAAATTCAGATTAAAATTCATAAAAATAGATTTGATTTTATCAAAGTCCTTACATAAATTAAAGTAAGGTAAACTTTACTTGATAATTACTATATACATATTTTCTATTATCAGTTCCTCCTGACAATAAATATATCAAGACGAATAATGTAGACAATAATGTAGACCACTAGATTTATATACTTTGACTCAAAGTGTATGCACTTGTCACAACTTTTCCATAATCCACACTATTCATCCTAATATATTTATTGTCAGGACGAACTAACAATATAAAGACTGTTACTATATATATATATTGCACACTTATCCACATCATCATTTTTTGCTATGTAAACATTATTTGACCCAATTGCATTACTTTTACCGGTAAAAAGTGATGAGGTGGATAAGTGTGCTATAAATACGCACACAATTATATGCCTACCGGAGAAAAACTCATATATATATATCACCAATTGTAGAAGTAAAAATGTTTTTGTTTTCGAATTGGATGTTAGTCGTGAGCATCCCCAATAAGCCTCCTTATATTTTCCTTACATATAGGGAGTTTGGTGTACTTTTATACAAATGAGCCATATAAGGAGTTAACACTCTAAGAAACCTACATAAAAATGACTCTTTATTATTTTTTAATTATTTTTAATTTTAAAAAATATCTATTATTATTTTTAAATAAATGAGGTGTTGAATTTGGACCATTGAATATCAATGAGGTGGAGTAATCTTGACCACTAAAATTAATTGAGGAGTGAGAAAGAAAATGCAAGGAGGATGCCTTGTCTCATTAGAATTAGGGAGGCCTTAACCCGAAAAAAATAAAATAAAATAAAATAATTAAGGAGGTAAGTAGGGAGGTTGTTGGACTAATTTCCGGTTCATCCTCCCTATTAATAATCAAAGGTGTGTTATTTTTTTGCTTATTGGGATGCTCCTAAAGACCTATCTTATCATTTTTATTTTTAGATTAGAGTGAATAACACCCAACCCCTGAGGTTTGCCTTCTAACACTCAAAATCAACTTAAACTGACACTCATCTTTTGGTGTTTTGACCATCGTAAATACCATAATGCCAATGAAAAATCTTAATTAATTTAAAAAAAAAAAAAAAAGAAACAGATTTCCTTAAATGGATTTCCACCATCCATCTTTGAAAAGATTGTGGAGATCCATTTTCTTTTTAAAAATAATTTTAAAAATATGATGAAAAAAATTCGATTTTTTTATAATATTTTTTTATAAAAAATACTGAATTTTTCCTTCATTTTTTATTTTTTATTTTAATTTTCAATTAATCTCCACCATCCATCTTGAGATGGACGGTGGAGATCCATATTTAAAAAAATTGGTTTTCTAGTTTTTTTTAATTGAAGATTGTTTTAAAAATCCTGAAAAGACAAAAATACCCTTAATTTTACGGTCAAACTTGATCAACTATTAAGTTTGACTAATGCCCGAGAGGAATAGTAAGTGTCAGTTTTTGATAAAGTTGATTCTGAGTGTCAAAGGAAAACCTTGAGGGGGCAGTGTTAGTCACTCTTTATTTTTAATACATTTATTTTCAACAGTGGACGTCATTTGATGGATATTTTTAAATCTCCTCCCTCTATTTTTAATAATTAATTAATAAGTATTATATAAATAATTTGCAGTTTACCCAAAATATGTGATAAATATGGAAAGCCTACAGTCCAATTTCGAAGGATTGTTTCTATTACTATTTACTGCAATTCTGCAAACATGTTTTGTTCATTTACAGCTATTTTTTTTCTCTTTAAACAAAACATGTTTTGTTCTCCTCTCCTTCAAAAGCAGTTGAAAAAAGAAAAGAGATTTATACATAAATTTAGAATGAGACTAGCAGTAGACATCTTTCGATGCATAAGTTACATAAACAGTTATTCAACAAATTCGAAGGGAGCTTTACCGAAACATATCGAAGAAGTTGACAGTTTCATTTAGTGCCTGAATGAAGTCATCAACATCCCCTTTAGTATTGTAAAAGTAGAGGCTAGCACGCGCACTTGCATTTACTCCTAAATACCGGTGGAGAGGTTGCGCGCAGTGGTGACCTGATCTGATAGCCACTCCGTGCTGGAATTAACTATGTTAGTTTCTATTTAAGAACAATCCCTTTTCATTCTGTTAATCAAGTTTTGCTACGCTAGAACACATCAACAAAAATGAGAATGAAAAGAAATTACAAAATATGAACTTTGCATGTGCACCAGTGAGAGGGCCTCAGCTTGTTTAAGTACCTGTTGGTCGAGGATAGTTGCAACATCTGTAGGGTGAATATTCTCAACATTAAACGAACAGAGAGCAGCTCGGTGAACATTCTCTGAAGGTTTAGGGCCGTAGATGCGAACATTGGGGACTGAGAGGAGGTTCTCATACAAATAAGTAGCCAGCTCTATCTGTGAAACCACAATTGCAACTGTTATTAGAATATAAACCTATATTGCTAGGCAATGAAATGACTTCCTCAAAAAGGGACACATCTCTAGAATTTTACAATCAAAATGTAAGTCTGCAGAACGAACCAAATTAACAGATCTCTTTTTTCCTCCCATCAAACCAATTTCAGTCCACAGTGTAAATAAATATGTTCACAGCTTTTAAAAAACAAATGCTAGATTCCGAGCTGAAGCTCAAATTCAATAAAGCTTAGAAATTAAATGGCAACATTTACACCATATTTCTGCATTCCAATAAGTTGTCTATGTGCTTTTCACTATAATTTAGTAACGAAGACAAAAGGCAAAAAAAATCCAATTCACCTCATACTCATGAATCCTTTGCATGCCAATTGCTGACAAATAATCAATCGCTGCTCCTAGCCCAATTGCTTCACCAATTGCTGGTGTTCCAGCTTCAAATCTGATCAAGTTAAAAACTAATTAGCCAGATTAGATACACAACTATGAAAGTGAAATTGAACAACCACTCCCCAGATAACCAGATTTCATTGACAGCTTAATACATTGTAGTCAACAGTCCATAAAAAACTACATCAAATTGACAAAAAACCATCAACACCACAATCAATTATCTAATTAAACCTTTCCAATATTGCAAAATGAAGAAAAATAAGTAAATAAAGAGGAATATCTTAAAATTCTTTAGGAAGCCCAAAATCAAGGAAATGAACCCAATAAACTCGCAAACCATATATGTTCTTCTCAATCCATTTTTCCATTCGCGCATTGGCATTGATCAAAAAGTCAGTGACAACATTAGGAAAACCATATCCTCTCTCTATGATTAACTACTCTAGAAAGTAGAAGAGATATCTACGAGAGTCCAAACTAAGGTTTCTAGGAGATACCCAATGTTTCAAAAATCGAACTGAGGTGAGGTGGCGCCTCAAGGCGCGCCTCTCGGCTGACTGGCTGAGGTTGCCGAGGTTGCCTTGAGTAGACCGCCTCATCCTCAATAAGGCTGGGAGTCTGGGACCCACCTCAATTGCATGAGGCAGCCACCTCAATGCCTTTTTTGCCTTGCGACGGTGGAAATGGAGTGAGGCAGTGCAAAGCAATCTTTTTGTTTCATATTTTAATATATTTTTTTATAAAAAAACCCCACTATAAAACCTAAAAATCCAAACTTTGACTTTATAACACAAAGTTGGAAGAGGCAGTGCAAAGCCTTATTGTGGCATGTTTTAATATATTTTTTAAAAACAGCCCCACTATAAACCTAAAAAAAACCAAAACTTTATCTTTATAACATAAAGTTGGTACTTTCTGCCTCCACCTCACTCTCACCTCTATTCTCACCTATCCCAGACTCCAAGACTCCAGGAACCAAGACCATCAAACCCTAAGTTCTTCTCCAAGACTCCAAGTTCCAATAGCTATCTTCATTATCCAACGGGTCTTTTTTTCAATTATTTTTTTATATCAAATAGAAAAGAACCGGTTTGGAAGTATGGGGTTGAGGTTGAAACAGATGAGGGGGAGGCATATAAGTACATTGCTTTTTGCGAGAAAAAAAAAAAAAAAAAAAACTAGAAAAAATTCCATATTTCAAGCTACTAAACCATTTATTTTTTTATTTTTTTTGTAATGCACTTCTTTTTTAGGATCTTTGTGTTAGTAATGTTGACTGTGGACTATTTATTAAATGTAATGGATGATTTTCTATTTTAGTATTGATTTATTTTTTTAAAATTGCATTATTTATCATTTCGAATTGAGTTGCCTCGAGAGGATGGAACCGCCTCACGCATTTTAAACCATTGGAGATACCTTCCCAACCATATTAGTGGTAAAATTAAGTATGAAAACCTGATCAATTCTGATCTTCAATAATATTTAAGTAGAAATAAAATGAAATGAAAAACAACTGATCAGTTGCTTGCAATATAATAAGGAAACTGATGGGAGATGGGAAATAGAGATAGAGAAGAAAGAGAAATCAGAATTAGGGGTGATACAAATCAGATTAGAAAGAGTAGAAAGTCATAGAACATAGGGGAAATTCAGAAGAATAGGGGTTAGAAAAGAATGACAAGAGGAAAAGAACAAGAATTAATTTAGGGAGAAAGATGATTAAGGTTCTAAAACCAAAAAAAAATTTCATCAATTTATAACATGAAAAAACAAACGACGGGGGGGTGCCTATTTATAACAACTAAAGGTAAATCGATTAAAACAAGTAAAATAAAACCTAATCTAACTAAAATAAGTATTTCCTAAATTTAAAAATAAAATAAAATCCATACAGAAATAAAAGGAAACTCTTAAAATAAAAATCTAAATGTAATAAATTATAAACATTTCTACGATATTTTATTTCCTATTCCACATCAGAAACGTATGCTAAAACAATGTTTAAAGCATTTCGAATACCAAAAAGATGTTGACAAACCAAAAATTTTGAGAGAAATGAACAGAGAAAAAGTTAATAAAGAATGGGAAATGAGTTCCAAAGTGGCATGAGAAATGAGTAAATAAATCAATTATGTTCCCAACCTTACTAATATCTGATGAATTTCTTAATGCATTCCTCACATAAAACATGTGTAACCCACTAGGTATTGCAAATTATTTGGTAACTATACTTGTTGACTTCTAGTCCCAAAAGTCATCATGATGTAAGTGGAACTTTAAATTCAAGTATCCACCAAGGCACCAATATAAACACATTCAATAAATGAAAGGTAAAAATAACAAAGATGCTAGCAATCCAATAGTGTTTGCATTTATTTATCAGATTATATTGGTTATTCTGAAAAAAAAAATTAAAAAAAAATCAACCAACCTGGATGGAGGTTCTGCATAAGTGGAATGATCTAAAAACACATCAGAAATCATTTCTCCACCACCTATGGGAAGGGAAAAAATGAAACAGATTAGAAACAGCTTCAAAGTAAACTGGCATTACAACTCTCAAAAATATAGTAATAGAGAACTCTGCCACAAAAAAACTTCCGAGCAGGAAAGCTCTAATTGTAGATTCAAAAAGCATTAACTTACCTAAAAATGGAGGCATGGCTGACAAGAGATCACTCTTACCATATAAGAATCCAATGCCTGTAGGCCCACACATCTGAAGCATGATTATTTCTTAAGTTCATATACTCACCATCAAGCCCTTGAGTTCAGTATACAACGCAATAACCTAACCTTGTGAGAAGAAGCCACAAGAAAATCAGCATCAAGTCCTTGGACATCAACAACCATATGGGGAACACTTTGACAAGCATCTACAAGTACTTTAGCCCCAACATCATGTGCCCAATGCACAATCTCTTCAATAGGTAGAACAGAAGCTACAAAAAAATGAAATACAAATATATAAAACACATATATAACAAGTATCCACTAACATCCTAAAGAAAAATCTGCAATCAATAGCATCAGTATATCTTAAAACCATTCAATTACTTGAAGGAAGCAACTTGCTTTTAGTCTTTTATAAAAAAAAATAAAGCCACACACAAGTACACAACAACTGCTATGAAAAAATCAATCAATAGATTGTATTGTAGCCGGTAACTTACATTATGAACTGTTAAACAATGTCAACATAGCACAAGTAAACAAACATGAATACAATACAAATACTTGCTCTGCTACCATGTTAAGTAAATCTAAGATATTAAGTGAACAATAATGCTAAACATCCCACCTTTTTCATCCCACTACATGTGGCATGTGAGGTGTCAAATTGTGAGTGGATACACATTAATGACACCTACCCCATGTATCCACTCACAATTTGACACCTCACATGCCACATGTAGTGGGATGAAAAACGTAGAATTTTAGGTGGGATGTATAGCATTACTATTAAGTGAATGGCCCAACTTTACAACTATATCTAATATTATACTTGGATGATACAGGGGTGTCCCATTACATGGCTTTGGATCTAATGTAAAGTGGCATCCAAATTCCTGGTACAGGGTTGAACTAATATGCAAGATATATGCCTTTGTGAATCCCGTCGAGTCAAGATGGAGTTATAATGAGAACTCCACATGAGGTTCAGTAGTTGGTGTTGCATGAAATTTTTAAGTACAAACTTGATCATTTTTTTTTCCTTTCAATATCTTTGCAGTATCTCTATGACTCTCATGAGTTATAATATATTTCCCCAAAAAATAATCAACTATCAAGAAGTGTTATGAGTAAATCTGAATATGATAGCCAAGGATTGTCAATTGTCTTGTCTCAATCAAACCTACGCCATAATGCAAGGCTCATCAGAACGTTACTATAATATAGAGAAAAGGTTTCAACTACACCATAGAAGTTTTTCTTTTCTTTTTAATTAATATAAATCTAAAATTTAAAAACGAAGTCACTTAGTATTTTATTTTTAATTTTTAATATAAGAGGCCCCTCTTGAAGAGATCATTAGGGGAAAACCATATATAAAAGCTCTCTTTCACTGTTCTGTTAAGAGGATATATCCAACTATTCAATGCTATATTTGAGATTAGTTCTTTTCAAAATGGAAATGCTTGATAAGATGGAAAGCCTGTATACCTCTGCTCTACAGCCAATCCTGCTTTCAAATTTCTGATAGAACTTGTAGATTCCTAATGAGGTCAACAAAGGATAGATTGGCTGTACATCTTACATTACTTATTGTGAGTTTAAATGCGGAAAGTTCAATGAGAAGTCTGACAAATAGCTTCTGGGTTTTAGCATTGATGCTAATATGCTATAAAACAAAATTATAGGATTTTGGAGATGCATCTATTCTTTGTATAATTTTTAGTTGATTTCTATCTAAAGTTAATTTTTTGTTATTTACATGTGTATTGATATGGTAGCAACATGATTTACTTAAGTTCATCAAGTAGTGCAGCTATCACTGAAGCAGGGTCCTGTTGTTGGGGTGAAGGGGAAGTGGGGAAGTGGGGAGGCATGTGATTCGATCTTGTAATAAGTGAATGCTCTCACGACTACCCACCATTTATTCAAGTAAAAAAGAAGTAAAACTAAAAAAAATATGGTCATTAAAATACACACACTTAACCATATAAGACATGTATGTATTTATTTTTAGTTCAATTGTTGTACATAAGTTAGATATTCTTAAAAATATCATGTTTTTGTATTTAAACATGTAAATAATTATACATATTATATTCCATATTTTGCAATTTTCAGCAACATCATAATCTACTGAAATCCAGGAATTATATGTTGATCTTTATATGTAATTTTACAACATAATTAGATAGTATGTTAAGAATTTTTCAGGAATTGGATAATCCAGTTTCAGTTTTAAATATGATAAGTAGTTCTTTTCTTTTTTTCATAATTAAATGATTCCAAGCCGATAATAATAGAAATTTAGATTCATTTGTTAGCTACTGCTTATGAAATTTCAGCAATCATATTTTATAAGTTTATTCCTTTTGAGTTTTGACTTTCAGTAAATCATGTTGATGTGCATAATTCACAAAAAAAAAATGGCTTTATTGCATTTTTCTATTAATTTGAATGTTAACATATAATAGATGATGAATACATGAAAAGACATATGAGATTAAATTGTAATAAATTTAAAATCGGAAAAGCTACTTCCATCATTGTTCTATTAATTCTAAACTTGAACGTAGTTAACTTTTAGCATAAAGGCCTACAACTGACCGTGTTTCTATAGTATATCACATTGTTATTCACTGCTATTTTTTCTCTTATTTTATATGTTTAGTATAACAACAAAAAATGCTCTTTAGTTTTTATTTGAGGAATAAGTTTTGCACACAAGAATGAGCCCGAGTAGTATAACAGCAGTATTTTAAAGTATCCTTGTTTGTTTATGATATAGGAGAAAAAAGGATGGAAACAACAAACTCCATAAATTGAAAAACTTACCACCCACAAAAAGACATCAAAGAAATACAGAGTATTGCTGCCTAATAAAGTTTAAGAAGGCGCACGTGACTCATTCACTACTCAATGGAACGTCTATGGAAAGAGATATAGGCTTGTTTGGGGAATATTGTTTTTAGAACTAAATTTTATGTTATAGCATCACTATAGCATAGTTCAAAACATACCAGATACACACTACCATTACCAATTAAGAAACAAATATGCCTCTTAAATGAACTTTTATAAAGTGACTATAGCTCCAATCACGTAACAAAAAAACTACTTCTAGCCTCAAGTCAGGTCCATAAGAGTCTCCGAGTCTGCTAAAGCTCTACAAATTCTTATGTGTGGTGACAGAATTTGGTGTCAATGTATTCCATGTAGTATAAGGAAAGTGCAAGGAACAAAAAATCCAAACCACTATCCCACCAACAAGTAACAAGAGTATCAACATCAACAATCAAAAGTCAAGCAGAACTATCTGTGTGAGAAAACCTACCAAGCGTGTTTGAGACATGATGGGTGACCACAAGTTTTGTCTTTCTCGAAAGCATTTCTTTCAACTTGTCTAGATCTGGAATTTCATCGTCATTTAAATTCAAAAACTTCAATATTGCACCAGTCTTTTGAGATACAAGTTGCCACGGAACAATAGCACTATGATGTTCAGCAATGGTGAGTATGATCTGCAAGAAACATTTTGCAACTTGAGCTGCATATGCAGGATAACAAAAATGACCACATTGAGGTCCATTAAAAGAAAACTATTACAGTGAACTGAGTGAATAAATAAATTAGTAAAACCTTGTTTTAGTTTTGAGTATAAGAAGGAAAATACAAAAATAAATTGAATTCACTTTCCAGTCATGCATTGAGCTAAGAAGAAAAAAGTAAATATCTTCCCAATGAGAATATGATAAGAAAAATGAAATCGTCCTTAAAATATCATAGAACTTTACCGTTAGGGTGTGCAGGACCTATGAAAGCTCTACGAACTGATTATTTAAAACAACTATAAGGAGGGAAACAACCCTGCGCCCTGATTTTTGTAGGTGCTACTTTTGGCTTTTCTCAAGTGAGAAAGCTTGATCCATCTTATATGCTACCAAAAGAATTACGCATTTCCACATTCTAAAATTTAACAACAAAAAAACCCATTACTTTATAAACCATATAATGATTTCTCAGGAATGGAAGTGCTCTCTAGTAGTTTTTTTTATTAGTTAGATCAAAAGCAGAAAGATGGACAATCTCTCTCTCTCTCTCTCTCTAGGACTGATCAGAAAACTTTTATAGTAGAACATAGTGAGAAACCTATAACGGATGTAGTGAGATTGATGGAAATGTGCAGAGGTAAAAGTTTCTCTCTAAGAGTGGAAAAGAATTGTGCTTTAAGAATTTCCAGATGTTTACTGGGCTCTGGGGAGGACTATAGTAACAAAGATGGGAATTTTTTCAAGTTACTTGTTATTATCAAATCTGGATGGAGAGGTTCAGTAACAAGGGGAAGTTCTTCAAAGTAACTCATAATGTAGTCGGTTTCATAAGAAATATGATTATTCCAAAGAGGAGATTCTACATTTTCAAAATGAATGACAGTGATAAAAAATTCAAATCCACAAAAGGGAAGGGACATGGAATAGAGCAACGTTATGCGTCTGAGACAAAGCCTTTGATTCATGTATGGATACGACTAAGCTTGTCCAAAAAATTAAAGAAATTTCCATGAGCTTTTTCTTCCAGAAAAGGCTCTTTACTTCTATAAAGATGCTGAAGAGGCTATCACGCTGAGTAAGAAGGGCAGTGTTCTGTTTCTGTCGTTTTGCAGATATAGCATCCCGTGTGTAATAGGATTATAGATAAAATGAAATCTAAAGGGAGCAGACTGAGCATTGAAGGGCTTCTCTGAAGATAGAATAAGCTTAAGCAAGGAGCTCCTTGTTTCATGCCATTCTTAAATCTATGAGGTTTGCAATTAACTTCACACGGCAACAGGGGAAGGAGAAGTGATCAAATTCCTATTGTCACCAAAGAGTTAAGGGTAAACTATTCATAAACTCTGCCAAAAGAAAGGCAGCTCATGAAACAAAACTTTTCCAGAAAGGCAGCAAAAAAAAACCAACTCATATGTGTGGGGAAGCATTAGAAATCACGTGTGAAAACAGAATCCCAAATGAAAAATAGCATAAAAAGAATGGTTAATTTATAAATTGGACTTGCAACCGATTAAAATCAGAATAAAATGTTTAGAACTAATAAACATTTTACTAGACATATGATTTCCCTCAACAGATAAAATAAGGCAAAACTTATTAGCAGTAAAATATGAACAGAGAAACATAAACAGAAAGTTCAAAGAAGTATAAGGAAGAAACCTCATCTCCTGGTTTCAAGTTAGAGAGACCCCAAGAATAGGCAACTAGATTGATGCCTTCAGTAGCATTCCTGGTAAAAACAATCTCTCTAGAGTCTGACGCATTTATAAAAGCAGCCACCTTCTTTCTAGCCAACTCATACTCATCAGTTGCCTTTGCACTATATTTCATTTGACAACAGAGACATTATATAAGAATATAAGATAATTTATTATTATTATTATTACTATATTATTCATGCTTGTGTATAGACATGAGGCATTTTAAGAATTGTATAAAAATTAAACCTCAAGTAATGAATTCCACGGTGCACATTCGAATTATAGGCTTCGTAATAGTTTTGCAAAGCCTTGATTACAGCAACGGGTTTCTGCGAAGTGGCCGCATTGTCAAGATACACAAGTTTCTTTCCATTCACCTCCTGCATTCACACAAACACAAGCGTAAGTAAATAAATAATCGAAGGGAATGGAATGGAAGACCTCCAAGGTTGTTTGTTTTTAATAACCTGATGGAGAATGGGGAAATCTGGTCGGGTGATGTGACCAAGCGAAACGGACTTGGAGTCAGCAGAAACCAACACAGACGGAGACAGAGAAGACGAAGAACAAGAAAAACGGTGGAACCCTAACCTCCGAACCGCGGTGGAATTAGGGTTTAAGAAATTGAACGACGGCAGTTTTGGAACAACTGCTTCCATCATCAGTCGAATTAGGTCCACTATTTTTCACTTGCCTTATCAGTTATCAACACAAGTGATTCACTGGATTGAATAATAGATAGAATATCAGTAAGTTAAACCATTAATCGGATATATCAATAATAATTATAAATAAATAAAAACAATTAACTGGACTGAAAACATGGAAAAAAGTATGGGTTCAAAAATTGAAGTGGGAAATTTGCATGCAACTAGGTTTTTTTGCACTGATAAGCCACTACAAAAATCGTCACAAAAACAAATAAACAAGAACTTCAGAAAAAAAAAATGTAAAATAAATCACAACTTACAATTGCAAACAAAAACTAAATGATAAGCCAATAATTCAATAATCAGACCATCATTATAGCATCACCAGCAAAGAACAAATCAAATTTGCACTGGTCTGTGTAGCCTAGAGAATCATCCAACTTGATGTGGAGAAACCCATTAAAATTTCCTATCAGAATTTCTATAAACACTCAAAAAGGTTCAAACTTTGGTTGCAGTACATAATGTTATCAGTGAGAGAGTTACCTGAAAAGCATGGAAAGCGAAATGTTTGGAGCTCCATTGAGATACTGGCTAGCAAATATGTACAGTTTTCAACAATAATATATCTTTGGGGGAATTACACAAATACCCTCGAGGTTTAATGAAATTGCATAGATATGGCAATTTTGGCCATATACACCAAACTTCCCTCAACATTTAAAGATTGTTGCACAAACCTCCCCTACTGTTAAATGGATCCGTTAGTCAATGGTTGAAAGTGTAAAAAGTCTATAATACCCTTTTATTTTTATTTTAAATAAACTAAAAAAATTTAAAATATATATATTTTAGATAACATGAATGTCTCTTAAATCTGGAACTTGGAAAAAAAAAATTGATCTTTACAAATAAAAAATAATTCTTTTTATAGACAATTTAATAATAATAAATAAATTTTAAATTTTAAATTTATTTAAAATCAAGGGGGATTGCACAACCTAAATTTTTTATTTTTTATTTATTTTTTAAGATGATTTTTTTTTTCTAGCTTCAAATTTAAGATACATTCATATTTTCTAAAAAAATTATATATTTTTTTTATCATGTTTTTAAAATTTTTATTTTATTTAAAATAAAAATATATGGTATTTTAAACTTTTTACACGTTTAACCATTGACTAACGGATCCATTTAACAGTAGAGGATGTTTGTGCAACAATTTTCAAATGTTGAGGGAAGTTTGTGTATATATAGTCAAAACTGCCAGATTTGTGCAATTTTATCAAATTTTGGGGGTATTTATACAATTCCCCCCATATCTTTTAATTTAGTTTGGGGATATTATTATTTTTACCCCTGAGTTTTGACGAAACATCATTTTACCCTCTCAGGTTTCAGAATTCCCCATTTCCCCCTGCATTTACTTTTCTAACGGAAAAGTGTACTCGATGTTAAGTTTGATTGTTAGAAGGATGAAATGGTAATCGAACAGATAATTTAAAAAAGGTGAGTAAAGTTGAAGAGAAGAGTTGTAATTGAAGAATAATTTCAAAATAACAAAAAGAGTAACCATATTTGCACCACTCCAAAATCGTATTTACACCCCAAATATGAATTTTTTCAAAATTTCAACATTACCCTTAAATAAACCTATTAAAAGATTAAAAGAATTATACGTGCACCACATATATCAAATATAAACAATATTTAATATTTTCAACATGTGTGATATCTTTTGATTAAAATATTAAATAACTGTTATAAAATATTTTTAAAAATAGAAAATCATTTAATTTAATTAACAACGTTAAAAAAAATAATAATAAAAAAATAAAAAATAAAAGTAAGGAGGCCGTTTAGATGCTTTTGATTTTATTTTTATAATTACCATTTTCAAAAGGAGGAGAAAAACAAATAATTGAGAACTCAAAAGGACAAAATATAGCCAACAGAGACGTAGCTAAGCTGGTAAATGGACAAGTTTAGGTCTTGGACAAATGACTCCTAGGTCAGCGGCTTGAATCCTAACAATGGTGAAAGCTTTTAAAAAAAATACCAAAAAAAAAAAAAAAAGGAAAAAAGATACACTAGGAAATAAAATTCAAAAAGATATTTTACCGGTGCAAACAACTTTGTATTTTAAAAGGATATTCGTAACTAAATAATAAGACAAATAATGGGCGCGTGGGGTTGAATTTTTGTACGTGCTAGTGCGATTTTGTTTTCTGGTGTTTCTCTCCCGTTCGCTGCTTTTCTGTTCGTCTTTTTTTCTTGGTTGCCTTTTCCTTGTTCTGTGTTAAGCCTTCTCCTGGGTATGGATTCATCTCCGGAGAAGTTCGTTTTCTCAGCCCAGCAATCTCCTTCTAAAATTGTGAACCCTAATTTGAGTAACCAATTGGGGATTTACGGCTCTGCTAAACGAGCTAGGGCAGAGTCTTCCGCTTGTGGGCGTGGTGATGTTGCTGTTGATAATATGAGTTCAGACGGCATGGGAAGCTTCAAAAACAAACTTATGAACATGTCTAACCCTTGTTCTTGGGCGGGATTGGGTACTGCAAAAGAAAAGATCCAAATTAATCAGGAGGATATTCTAATCACGGAAGGACCAGATGGCCCTAGGATGAATTTCTCTGCAAATTTAAAGGAGCAATTACAAAACCCTTGGGCTAATGCCTTGATTCTGAAAAATATGGGACGCTCTCATACTCTGAATTTCATGCTCTCAAAGCTTACCCAAAAGTGGTCGCTAATTGGGCAATGGCAGTTAACGGATCTTGGTGAGGGATACTTTGTGGCTCGTTTTCAGATGAAGGATGACCTTGATTATGTCCTGACAAACGGCCCTTGGGTTATTGCAAATCAATATTTGGTTGTGTAGAGGTGGAAACCAAACTTTATTCCGGGTGAAGATTTGGTTCAAAGTATGCCTATTTGGGTAAGAGTTTCTAAAATTCCGTTGGAATGGTTGGACTCGGAGCTGCTGTGGAGCATCGGAGGTATGCTAGAGAAGATGTGTAAGGTTGATCCTATCACTGTCAATCAAGCACGAGGTAGGTTTGCTCGTATTTGCGTCGAAATGGATATATCTAAACCTCTGGTTGGTGCTCTTCACATTGAGGATAGAACCATTAACGTGGAATATGAAAGTTTAGGGATGATTTGCTTTAAATGTGGGAGATTTGGTCATAGCAGGGATTCTTGTAGAGAGGGGTTAATTGATCCGGTCACTGCTGGGGGTGCTTGTGAGGGAAGTACGGAGGTGATCAATGAGAATGAGTCTTCCCCTTATGGCCCGTGGTTACTGGTCTCGTATGGTCGGCAGAGCTATTCAAATTACAAAGGGAAGTCTGGCAGATATGGGAGTGGTACTCAGGGGTCAGCTGGTAATATGGGAGGTGTTGGGAAATCAGGGATCAGTGGTAGTATGAGGAAGACTAGTGGTATTTCTACAGAGGGTAGTTCGGATAAGTTTATCCCGGTGAAGAATGGCGTAAAGATCAGCCAGGCCAGAGTTCATAAGAGTGTTAATACTAGTAGAGTAAGTGGATCTAGGTTTGATGTGTTATGTGATGAAGATACTAATTTGAGTAATGAAACAATTCAGGAAGTTAGTAAGGATACTGGCAATGTCATTCAGAAAGGTAAAACTGTCCTTACTGAGATAACCAATTGTGCAGGCACTCATAGCAAGTTAGGCACCAAATTTACTCCTCAGAGCAGCAAGAATAACCGCAAGAAGGGGTCTGGAGTGGCTACAACTAGCAGGTATGTGGTTAAACTGAATGAGAATTGTCAAGTGTCTTCTTCTGTTAATGGTCCCCTGACTACTTCTTCTTCCATGGAAGCAGTTGATGTGGAGGATCTTGATAGTGCTAGCGTTTTGAGACACCTTCATCAAGAAGTTAATAATTTTGTTCCTCAACCTGTTGACAGTATGGAAACTGTTGATGAAACTATCGTGCACCTATCCCCTGTGGCTGATTTGGATAGGAATTTTGATTTGGTGGCTTCTAATCTTAAAGAAGCCCTGGCAGTGATCTCTGAGTAACAGGTTCTTTTTCTTTTCCTCCATGATCTGTATCTGGAATGTTAGGGGGGCAGGTAAAAAGGGTTTCTCTAGGTGTATTAAGGATTTACTTCTTGGGCACCGGTTTGATGTGTTGGCTATTTTAGAACCTCGTATTAGTGGTTCTAAGGCTAGGATTGTTATCAATAAATTAGGTTTCTCTAGTAGTTTTATTGTTGAGGCTGAGGGATTTTCAGGAGGTATCTGGCTTCTGTGGAATGATAGTAATGTTAAGATCCATGTGGTTGCTAGTACTAGACACAGTGTTACTGCACTTGTTGAGGATAATAGTCGTTTGTGGGTCCTTACAGTTGTGTATGCTAATCCTTGTTCTACTATTAGAAGAGGTCTTTGGAACTACCTGGATTCCATTAGAATTCATTTTAATTTGCCGTGGCTTGTTGCAGGAGATTTCAATGAAATCATTAGTTGTGCCGAGAAGAGAGGTGGTAGATATAAACATTCTAATAGTGGGTTTGCTGATTGGATTGATAGGAATGAATTGGTTGATATGGGTTTTATCGGTCCTAAGTTCACTTGGATGACAAAAAAGGGTATTGGAGAGGAAATTTGGGAGAGGCTTGATAAAGCGGTCTGTTCGATGGATTGGAGGATTCATTTTGCGGAGGGTTTTGTGAAGCACTTACCTCGAATATTATCTGATCATTGTCCTATCCTCATCCATCTCCACAGTAGACAGATTCCAAGTAATAGCAACAAAGCTTTCAGATTTGAAGCAATGTGGCTAAAACATAAGGAGTTTAAGGGTTTGGTTTCAAGGAGTTGGCCTATGACTGATTCTTCGGTTTCTAAGAAAATTCGCCTTCTTACTGATTCTCTTAAGTGCTGGAACAAGACCAGTTTTGGGAACATCTTCCAGAGAAAGAGATTAATTCAGGCTAGAATTCAGGGTATCCAAAATTATCTAAGTGTGAGATATTCCCGGTACCTGTCCACTTTGGAGGAGTCTCTTATGAAAGAGTATCAGGAGATCCTTGAGCAGGAGGAGGTTTTTTGGCAGTAGAAATCTAGAAATTGTTGGCTCAAGGATGGGGACCGAAATACTAAATTTTTTCATTTTTCCACTATTATTAGATGTAGAAGAAACAAGATTGAGGGTCTCATGTCTGAGGATGGGATTTGGGTTGATGATAGTGGAGAGATGAGAAGAAAGGCTGTTAAGTATTTCCTTCATCTTTTTGAATTAAAGCATAGTCAGGGAGAGTATTCGCAGCTACCCATGTTGTTTCCTAGGCTGAGTGAGCGGGACATTTCTCTCCTTTATTCTCCTATTTGTGAAGATGATGTCAAAATTAGCTTGTTCAATATTGGTGGGCTCAAAGCGCCTGGCCCAGATGGGTTACCTGCGATCTTTTTCCAAAAATTTTGGAACAATTGTAAATCTGATTTATGTAGGATGGTTTCTGATGGTTTCTGATTGTTTCTCCACGGGCAGTGTTCCTAGGGATTTAAATAATACTCTTATTTCTCTGATTCCGAAAATCCCTAATCCCACTAGTATGATGCACTTTAGGCCGATCAGTTTATGTAATACTTCTTTCAAGGTCTTGAGTAAGATTCTAGTGCAGAGACTTAGAGTGTTGATGCCTAATCTTGTTAGTCCGAATCAAGTTGCCTTTGTGCCTGGGAGGCAAATTCAAGATAATATTATTGTTGCTCAAGAAGTTCTCCACAAGTTCAAGATGGTTAAGGGTAAGGTGGGTTACATTGCTTGGAAAATTGACCTTGCGAAGGCTTATGACAAGCTGCAATGGGACTTTATCAAGCATGTTTTGGAGGAAATTGGCATTGTTGGGAAATTGAATGAGTTGATAATGAGCTGTATTACTGAGGTGAGCTATAAAGTTATGGTGAATGGTGAATTAACTGAGAGCTTTAGGCCTAATTGTGGCATTAGACAGGGTGATCCCTTATCCCCCTACGTCTTTGCTCTTTGTATGGAAAAGTTGTCCCACATTATTATCCAAAAGCTCGTTGAGAAATCTTGGAGCCCTGTGAAGGTGTCAAGAGGAGGTCTGGATATATCCCACCTTTTCTTCGCTGATGATCTTATTCTCTTTGGGAAAGCTACCCCTCAACAAGCCCAACTCATGAGAGATTGTCTCGACACTTTCTGTGACATGTCGGGTCAACAAGTAAGCTTCCCTAAATCTAGTGTGTACTGTTCTAGTAACATTAGTAGCAGTTATGCCAAAGATTTGGCTGATTTATGTGGGTCACCCATCACTAATAAGCTTGGCTCTTATCTTGGTGTTCCGCTGATTCATGGTCGTATTAGGAGTGATACTTACAAAGTGATACTTGAGAAAACCCAAAAGAGGTTGGCTTCTTGGAAGAGTGCCTCTCTTTCTTTTGCGGGTAGGTGCACCCTCATCAAAGCTGTTTCGTCAGCCATTCCAGTTTATGCTATGCAATCCATCAAGCTTCCCTCTGACATCTCAAAAAATTTGGATAAAATCAATAGAAATTTTTTGTGGGGCAGTACTCCTGAGAAAAAACATGTTCATCTTGTTAGTTGGGATGTTGTGTGTCTGCCGAAGCATTTGGGGGGCCTTGGTATTAAAAAAATAATGCTGATGAACCAAGCCTTGCTTGCTAAAATTGGGTGGCATCTGAATTTAAGGGATTCTAGTTTATGGGGTAGAATTCTCAAGGATAAATATCTTAAGGGTGGTCACATGACTGAATTGGATAACCTAACTCCCAATTGTTGCTCTAGTACTTGGAGAGGTATTCTTCTAGGGACTAAAATCCTTCGAGATGGCGTGAAGTGGAGAGTTGGAAATGGGAGAGGTATTAATTTCTGGTATGATAACTGGGTTCCTACCTTCAGCACTCTGCATAGCTTTTCCTCTTCTTCTCTTTCTGATGCTATGTGTCTCGAGAAGGTGAGTGACTACATTAGTGATAGTATTTGGAATGTGCAGAAGCTGAATGCTGTTCTTCCGTGGTATGTTGTCTCGCGTATTCTCAGTATTCATGTTAACAGCAACACTACTGCTGAGGATTCTGTGGTGTGGGGGCTCTCTAATAATGGTAATTTCTCGGTAAAGTCTGCTTACAACAATATCTTTACTGGTGGTGATTTTGTTGATTGGAAATGGAAATTCGTTTGGAAACTCAAACTTCCTCCTAGAGTTCTTTATTTTCTTTGGACCCTCCTCCATGGGAAGCTTTTGACTAACTGTCATCGGGCAGCTAGGGGTATTACAAATGATACTAATTGTCTGAGATGTAATGGAAGTGGTGAGGATGTTGAACATGTTTTCAGAGGTTGCCCTGCCTCTATCCAAATCTGGGAGAGTGTCCATACTGGTGTGACTAAGACCAGTGAGTATCAGACTGTTTGGGATGATTGGCTGCACAACAACCTCAATTGTAATAACTTGGCGTTGGGAAAATTTCCCAACTATCTTCTCTTCAGTGTGTCTCTTTGGTTTCTTTGGAAATGGAGATGTGAGTTTATCTTTAATCCTGACTTTAAGTTTCCTTCTAGTCCTGGTCAGATCATTTGGAGATATGTGGATGATTGGGTGAAGGCCAATGCTGTTGTGGACAATTCTAATGCTAGGAAGAGCTGCCTCATTTCGTGGTCTCCCCCTGCTTCTGAGTGGGTAAAACTTAATGTTGATGGTAGTGCTAATTTGGAGTTGAATTCCATTGCTGCTGGTGGAGTGGTTAGAGACCATAGGAAGCTGTGGCAAGTTGGTTTTGCGATAAAAATCTGTACTGGTTCTGTCTTGGAGGAAGAACTTTGGGGCATTTTGGAGGGCCTGAATCTGGTTTGGCAACGTGGCTTCAGGAAGGTTATTGTTGAATCTGATTCGAAAATTGCGGTTGATTTGTTGAATAATCCTGCTTCAACTTTTCACCCTCTTCTTAGCATTATCCAGGCCTGCCAGTCTCTCTTTGAGTATGATTGGAGTTGTTTTATTCATCATGCGTTTCGTGAGAGCAACAGAGTGGCGGATAGGTTGGCTTCTCTTGGGCACTCCCTTGATTCTATCTTTAACTCCCCCTCCACCCCCCCCCCCCCCCCCCCCCCCCCCCCCCCCCCCCCCCCCTCAGGTTGCTGACAGTTTGAGGGATGATTACAATGGGGTTGGTTTTGCTAGAATGGTTTCTAGCTCTTAGTTTTGTTTTTTCTTTTGTTTCTGTTCTGGGCTATGTGCCCTCTTATTCACCAAAAAAAAAAAAAGGATATTCGTAACTAATATAAAATTATTGTAAATATCTCCAATTTGGTCTGGCAATTTCTGCTTAAACAGAATAGGTATAGAAGCGGATGCCAACAGCCAATCCCAAGATTAGCACTTAGGAGGGGTCCTTTTTTTTAATGAATTCTAATGTCTTGTCTTGGTTGTTTTGAGCTGTTTGGAGGAGTATGCCTGACCTTGTTGGGAATGATTGATCATTGATGTATCAATGTATTAATTGTTGATTTTATTTTAATTATCTTATAATCTATTAGTTTATGTTATTTAACCAAAGGATAAAAGAAAGGGTATTTTTGATAATACGTGGGTGTGAATACAAATTATAACATTTTAAAAAATTTAATGGGGTGTAAATACAAAAAGGGGTGCACATACCATTTTTCAGGGTGCAAATATCGTTACTCTAATATAAAAAAATAAAATAAAATAAAATAAAAAATCTAATTAAAATTGAGTGGTGCTACCCACTAATCATATACAAAGTAAAACTAATAAAACCCCACTTTCCTTATTTCAAAATATTAATGCTAGATATCACAACTAAAATCACAACTATTCCAACACAATACATGTGGCACATGAGATGTCAATTGGTGAGTGGATACTCAGAATACATGTGGCACATGAGATGTCAATTGGTGAGTGGATACTCTCTGAGTATCCACTCACCAATTGACATCTCATGTGCCACATGTGTTGTGTTGGAATAGTTGTGATTTTAGTTGTGATATCTAGCATTACTCATTTCAAAACCCTAATGATATAGATTATTTTAAATCGCCGAATGTTTACTATTTTCGTTTATGCTTTCTTTCAAATCTAGATTTCATGTTTCCTATGTTTAGTATTTATTGATTTTATCGTTTCACGTCTTTGTTTTGTTTTTCTTTTCAAATTCCAGATCCATGTTTGCTATTTTTTTTTTTTCCTCTCGGTTTATTTTCTTTTAGATCTTCCAGGTATACTATGATTTGTATCAATTCTTTTGTATATTTTATTCCGGATATTCCAAATTTAGTTTAATGTTATTTAAAAAAAAAAAAAAAACGAAATCTAACCAGGAATCGCAACCAAGAAAACCTAATCTCTGACGAAATGAAACTATATCAAAACCCTAACTCAATCGCTCAAAAAAATCATCAAACGATCAATATCACAATCACAATCTACCACCAGCAATCCAATCAACTACGTGAAAAAAAAAATAAAAAATTGTATCTAATAAGGATGGTTTCACCATGAAATAAAAAGAAAAAACAGGTTCTGCGAATAGATGTGAGAAAACTATAGATAAATATTAGAGATGAATTGTATTTTTATTTTTTTGAAAAAGATATAGGGTGTATTAAATTTGAAAAATAAGAAAAAGGGTAATGCTGGAAATAAATCAAAAAAATTAATAAAAGCATTTAATTTTATATAATTAAATCAAAATTTAAAAAGTGAGACATAAATAATTCAGTAGTTGGGTGCCAATAGCACCATTCTTAAAATTAAGGGGTAATTACCCTGGTGACTATCAACTTTTGCCATCACTATCAAAATGGCCACCAAATGGAGAAATGGATGGAAAATGGTCATTTTTAGCAAATAATGACCATTCCATTTAATTCCATTCAATGAATGACATTTTGGTAAATAAGGGGATGACATTAATTTATTTTAGATGATTTTTGGAAACCAATTTTTTCTTTTGTTTTTTGAAACAAATAATTATATTTAGTGTGTATTTACGTATAGCATATCTCAAACATATATATATTTCTTTTGAGAAGATTAACTAAGGCCATAAAATCAAAAAATTCTAAAAAACATATTTGAGATTAGTTGAAAAATAAATAAATAAATAAATAAATAAATATATATATATATATATATATATATATATATATTCTTTTTTGAAAAGATTAAGGTTACAAAATCTAAAAATTCTAAAAAATATATTTGAGGATAAGTTGAAAAGAAATATATATGTATATACAGTATTTCTATTATCAGTTCGAACTGACAAAAGTTATATCAGTTCCTTGTATGTGGACCACTGGATTTAAATACTTTGACTGACAAGTGCATACAGCCAAGCCAAAGTATTTAAATCCAGTGGCCCACATGTAAGGAACTGATATAACTTTTGTCAGTATATCAGTTCGAACTGATAATAGAATTTCTGTAAGTTTATATATATATATATATATATATAAATATATGTTTGAGATATGCTATATGTATATGTATACACAAAATATAATTATTTGTTTCAAAAAACAAAAGAAAAAATTAATTTCCAAAAAAGATCTAAAATAAATTAATATCATCCTCATATTTACCAAAATGCCACTTATTGGATGGAAATGGATGGAATTGGATGAAATTGGATGGAATGACTATTAGTGTAACAATGTTTGCCAAAAATGGTCATTTTCCATCTATTTCCCCATCTAGTGGCTATTTTGATAGTGGTAGCATAAGTTAATGACCATCGGGGTAATTATCCCTAAAATGAAACAAACTTCTCATAAAATTGATATTTAAAAAGGTGAGTAAAAAAGCCGTTTAAATATTAAATAATTAAAAGAAACAAAGATTACAATTTATATTAAAAAAAACTAAGATTACAATTATTCAACAAAATGATAAAATTAAATTATTAGAAAAATTGTGAGAATTTAATTTAATGAACAAAATAATCTTTTTTTTCCTTAGTTTTTCGGTAGGATGTTAACACCTGTCAGAATGTATATTTAATGGACAAGATTAAATTTTTTTTTTTCTCTCCCATTCTCTTAATGAAACGTGCAGTTTTTGGATCCTTACTTGATGAATTGTTTTTATCTCTCCTCTCATCCCCCACTGTATTCGTCTGTTCTTTTTCATCGCTCTCTCTCTAGAATGCAATGATTCACCCGTTGTTTGTTTTTCATTAACAAGTAGATTTTTTTGGCCCATAAGCTGTAGAGATTTTTTTTCTCTCTCCTCCCATTCTTCACTCTGTCCTCTATTCATTTTCATCTCTCTGAGCTTAACATTTTTTTTGCACTTAAAATTATATATTAAAATAACGGTAGATGTTGAAAGTGTATTATAAGATATCGATGAATGTTTCTTTGTTTACAACTTTGAATACCAAATAGTAAGTACTCAACTTCTTGAATCAATAGCAAACATATCCCTTTGGAAAAAATAAAACAAAACAAAACAAAAAACATAGCAAACATATCAAAGCTTGAGAGTCTTGAAATATAAATGAGAAATTTGTGTTGTTACAAGAGACTTACCTTTTAGACCTTTTTTACCATTTTGGTTGATTTGTTGGGCTTTTGGTGTTATATCCCCCAATTTTCTTGTTTTATTTATTTATTTTATTTTATTATATATATATATATATTGCGTCGGTTTGAGAGTGTGCATGCACAAGATAGGTAATCTTGTTAGGTGCCAACCTAGTTGGGATGCTTTAAGTTTTCTTTGATGCAACTGTTCTTTGGCTGACTTTAATTTTTTTTTTTTAAATGTTGAAGCAAACATATCAATTAAATATAAAAGATGAAATCTAAACTAATCCATTTCTTAAATTAAAAGAAGAGTTATTATTCGAAGCTTGAGAGCCTTGAAATATAAATGAGAAATTTGTGTTGTTATGTTGAAGCAATTCTTGAAATGAGGTTGTTTGTTGAGATTTGTTTTAAAAATAAAAAATAAAAAATAAAAAAAAGTTACAGCAAATTTTTAATTGCAACCTAGTCCCCCATTTCATTAATAATATAAATTTCTTCCACTCATTTTTTGTCCAAGGCAAAATCAATCTCTTTTAGTATTTTCATTTCTTATGATTTCATACATTATTTCCTAATCTAGTCTATAGAACTACTATCTCCGGGTTAATTTTCAATCATTGGATTTCAATCAAGGATTTATAAAAAATGAAAGATTTGAAAATTTAAAAGAAATTAAAACTAAAAGGAAATAACATCCTTTCGTAATTATCTAGTAGCTATAAATGAACGCATAGTTGTAAAATCATCTATATATGTATGTATTTTTATTTTTATTAGGTATTCACTAGAACAAATTAAAACTTTATTTACTATTTTATTATGCAATATCCATCTTGTTTTAAATATTTTATATCAATTATATATTTATTAATTATGAATTATTGAAAGAGATATTGCATCTATGCAACAAGATGAAAGATCATTCTCTCAAATTCTTTGATTATGTATATTGAAATGAAAATCGCAAAGAAATTTAAATATTTGATTATATATGACTTTTAAGATACAAAACACAGTCAATTTTCATTTTGATTCTTAAAATTAATGTCAATATATTATTATTATTTTGTAACATTACTTTAAAGACTAAACGGTATTACGTTTTGGTATATTAATATATTTTTCTTTTGTGACCTTTAATATTAGTTTCTGTCTTGGCTAGTTGGCCCCACCAAAACCAAAGTACTGGCTTTGCCCCTGCTTGGGGAGTCCATGCTAATGGAATAGGTGCATATAGACATTGTAATTGTGCTAACCGCTAAAACATGAGCAATTAATAATATTGATTATTTTTAAATATATAAAATAATAAATAAAACATATTCAATAATGCTTACTAAATGAGGACTATAGACCAGCTGCGGTGGACAAGAAACATTAATAGCCATGGGAGGTAATGACATAGGATGCTGTTGAGGAAAATCCTAGATATGCAAAAACAAAATGACAAATCTATTTCTAAGAAATACTCGCATGCATACGAAACTGTTGTAATACAGCTCTTGGCAAGCTGAGATCGATCCACGGAGACTGGGATATAGTGGTTACGTACCAACAAAATTACCAAACCAAAATATATAAATAAATTAAATAAGTATGTATATATATATATATATAATCAAGGGTGAAACCAGAGTTTTTTTTTCTGGGTGGATTGTGGACAATTTTATATAGATAAAAAATTATATTATATAAAAATATAAAAAAAAATCATTTTGATGGCGAATCTCGACGGTACAAAAAAATTTTAATAGTTAAAATAAAAAAGTATACCTAGTCAGGGAACATAACGAGTCGTACCCTCAAATACATATTCTAACAAAAAATAAATAAATAAATAAAAAGGAAATACACATATAATGTAAATACAATAAGATTCTACTTAGATTTTGACTTTTAAGAGCATCTCTAATGCAAGCATGACTTGTGAAAAAAAAAAAGATGTCACGTAGGATAAATAGACATTCTATTAATAACTATGTCTCCAATGCAACTGTGCATATTCAAACTCAAGCTGACGTGGCAAAAAAATATTAGACATTGTCAACATGACCGTCTACTTTCAGACGATATGTTGCACAACTATTTTTTAGGTCGACTCAGCAAATATTTAAAAATAACATTAATTTTTCATATATTTTTGGTAAGGAAATAAAATAAAAAAAATAAAACAGGAAAAAAAAATGGACAAATCATTAAAAAAAATTGTGTTTTATATGGAAGTATTGGAGACCAAATTTTGAATTGATTGTCTATCAAGTCTATTTTTATGTCACATTGGAAGCAAGTCCCTTGACATTGTTGTCATGTCAACGATTATTGGTATGTAAGCCACTTTTGCATTGGAGATGCTCCAAGGCTTCAAAGAAGGAAAAGCATCTATTACCGAATCACAATCAATTGTAAAAACAAGTTCTCTTTCAATATAAACAATCATATAATTCTCAAGAAACTCGTCATCCATCTTGTTGTGTAAAGACATTTTAACAAGTTTCATAGCTGAATATAAAACTTAATTTTGCAATTAATTTTACAACATAAACTTTAAAATAAAACTTACGCTTTTGGTTTGTTGTTAAGGGGTTAAAATTTCTCAATTTGAATTTTGAATCAGTAAAGGGTTAAAATTTATCAATTTGATCTTTCACTTGGTTAAAGGAAATACAATGAGCTTTAATGAGTTTGATGCATGTTTTTAAGTTACTGGGCTATTATTAAGATAAAGAAAAATATGGTAAATTAATTCAAAATCGAAATTGGACTAGAATATACTTAGAATTAAATGTGGTGTATTTAAAACTATTAATTTTTTTTTTCCTTTCAAAAAGCTAGGGTGGGCTACAACCCACCCCAGCCATGCCTAATTCCGCCACTGTATATAATGTAAAAAGAAAAACAACTTAAAATACAAATAAATAAAAAGAAATCAATTAACTGCACCTAAACTACAATTAAATTATTGACATGTCCAGAAAATAGATTTTACTCCCAAGTGTAGAAGTGTCAAAGTAATAATATAACATGTTAAGAACGGGTCGATCCTCAAGGAATGAGTTTTAGAGCTCACAAAAACCAACAATAATCTTAAAAGTTATCAAGAAATAAAACAATTTAATTGATGAAAGATGGGAAAATATAATGATCAAATTACTCAAATAAAAATATGCATGCTAAGGTTAGAGGTTCCACTATTGGCATATACAATAAAGATATATTTAACTCTTTTTATAATGCAATCGGAATCCACACACAAAGGAGGTTCCAATCGGAAAATACAACAATCAATTAACAACACCTAAACTACAATTAAATTATTAACAACACCTAAACTAAAAAATAAATACCTAATCCTAATATGCAATGCAAAAACAAGGAAAGATTGATTTTTGGTTGAGATTTGCAGTAACAATAAATAACTAACAAGCTAAACAATAAGGAAATAAAAGTTCAAGAATTAAGTCAAACAAGAAACAATTTGAGAAAAAACAATGGGGATGAATGTTAGGGTCTTTGAATCCTCTTTATTTTCTCAAAATCATATTCTAATTGATTTGACGCACTAATTTATGCTCAAGAATCCTAAGTACCTGCATATCACCTCTTAGTAGAGCTGGTAGTGCACCTCCCTTCCACATAAGTGGTGAGGGGTTCAAATCCCACCATGCACATTTTACAAGCATGAGTGGGGAGTTTACTTCTCGGGTGCTGGGAGTAGTTATCTCTCGTTATGGGAGTAGATATCTGGGCCGTACATGTATTGTTTGATCTCGACATGTCTTGACAGTCCTATTGGAATGGTTCTTGTAATACTTCCCAAAAAAAAAAAAAAAGAATCCTAAGCACCTTGGTCCATTACCTAGATGGTAATCTTTCTATTACCTTGGTCCATTCGAACACAATAAGCAAGGATTCATTCAAGTAATTATGAAACTTTGGATCCAAGAATCATAAACTTAAATTCAAAATATTTAGGCCTAACCAAATCAACTGGATTCGGTCACTTCTATGCCGAATTGTTGCTAGCTAGATACAAACCTTAATTGAGATGGTCAAGCAATCGAGAATCATACATGCAGCAACCACACTGAATCAAGATTAAGAAGAATGGAACAAGAAAAATCAGGGCATTGATTAAAATCAAACAAGAACCCAACAAGATCATTTAAACCTCAACAATGGAGAGTTGGGCCTTATTGCAAAAATCCAAAACAAAATCAGCCCATGACATTTTTTCCACATGAATAATAACATGATGTGGTTGAGCCACGCGACGGTCACTTCTAGCGATTTTACGGTTGAGTACTTTTACGAGAATAATCTGGAATTCTTCCTGACTTCCTGGGGCTGCCAAGAACCTTTAATTCTCCAATCTCCACAAAAAAAAATGTATCTTCATGATCAGCAAGTCCACCACCATGGTTCTCTTAGGGCATGTTTGGTAACGTTTTTGTTTTCTATTTTTTGTTTTATAAAATTATATTTGAAAACAAGTAATTGATTTTTGCATTTTTAGAAGTTGAAAAAACAAAAAACGCGTATGATAGTAATAATTGAAAACAGTTGAAAAAAAAGAGAGTTTAATATTATAATATGTATTTAGAGAACCTGTTTAAAATAAATTTTTCAATTTTTTTATATATACAATATACATAAAAAAAATTTAAAATTAATTTGTGTTTTTAATTTTTTTTAAAACATATAATACAAAATATTTTTTTCATCAATCTATAATGAAAATAATTAATTATTATACATAACATATATATTAAAAAAATTATTGTGCCATGTGATTAAATACTAATGAGGAAATAAAGTATTTTTTTTCAAAAATGTTACAAGATATGTTTTTTAATTTTTCTTTAACTCGAAAAACAGAAAACATACATCGGAAATGGTACCAAACGCCCCCTTAGTAATCATGTATTTCAGGAATCGTAAAGAACAGCTTCAGAATGCATCTTTTGTGCTCTTTTCATCACCTATGCTGATTTTGACCTACAAAATGAAAATAAACATGAAAAGCACAGAAAAGCAATGATTTGAAAGTCATTTAAGAAGGATTGATATAGAAAATAGGTCAATTATGACACCTTTCTCTAGCTGCACAGTATGTAATATTCAAAGTTAAAAACTTATCAATTTGATCTCACAAACAAAATAACATATAAAATTAAATTACCTTAGATGTTTAAGTGTTTGGTAGACAAGTCGTTGACTTTTTTCTTTTCTTTGCTAAGGCCTTCTCCAACCCACTTGAGTCTATGTTGTCCTAAACGAGATGCCTCTTTTCTTAAACCATTTTGCTTTTATGAGATTGGAATCTTGACTGAAATTCACTTCAATGTTGTCATCTTGAGATTCACGATCTTTCTCTTGTTTGTTTCCTTCCAATTATAAATGTAAAATAACTTCAACTAGTTTGTCAATTTCCTTGCTTCGACATTTGCTAAATTGTACGTTTTTTCACTCTTGGAAGCCCTACTCAAGATCTTGGTGAAGATGGAGCATAAGGACCTATACAAACTCATTTAATGTAACTTAGGTTCTACTTGAATATCATGTCCATGCATGTCTTGCACACATTCAACTTTTGCTTGTTTTATCTACCCTTTTCAAGATATATAATGACTAACATGACTATAAGGACCTATAACACCTCTTCTTTGATGTTCATGCATTCTCTAAGAACCTTGATGTCACAACTACATAATACTCATTTCATCTCAAACATTCGACAATTACAAACGATTGAAATGTCACTCTTTTTTCATTTATCATTCATTCAAGCTATCATTCCTATCTATATGAAAGAAACTCTGATCACCCATAACTTGATAATTTAATAAGGTCAAATCAAGAGCTTCTTCAAAATTTTCTTGAAACTCCTTAAATATTGCTTTCATGTAAATTTCTTTTGCTTGAGCCAACATTTTACATGAAACTTTCATATTAACCAATCTATAACACACATCATATTCAACTTCAAACTCATTATATCGTTATCATTAAGTATTCTCTCAAACTGCGTGAAAAATTATGCCACATTAAAGTCGGACTTCAAATTATCTTTCAAAGATGCATTGAAGATTTCACTATGTTGTGTGCTACTCATTCCAACAGACCATGCCATTCTAACATTTGCAAGTTACTATGCAAATTATACTTCTTTTTTCGAACAGCGAATTTTATTCAAAAAGGTCAAAACAAAGCCAAACTACCAACAAAAACTAGCAGGCCCCACGGCTATGAGCAAGGCCATAGCCTAACAAGTAGGGCTAGCCTTGGGGGTAGGCCCAAGAGACAACTGCCTAGGGCCCCCGTTTTCAAAGGGCCCTAAAATTTCATTTATTGTGTATTTCTATCCGGAGGCCTGAGAGTAGGTTTTTTATTTTTATTTTTTATTTTTTTAAAATAAAAAACAGCTCAATCAATATATTGTGTTACAAATAATTTAATGAGCCCAAATATTTGTTTTAAAATAAGCCCAACAATACTAACAAAAAAAAGGGCTCACAATTTCTCTAATGTGCGCCCATTGCCCAATTCATTTACTTTTTCTAGTTTCACAAGCTCAATTCAGTTTCTCTAATGCTCATTGCCCATGGACCCCTTTTTCTAGTTACAGGGTTTCAATTCATCAATCACCTATTCATCTTTATTGCTTAATTCTTTTTTCTCCATCAAACGTAGCTGCTGCCTGCCACATCTCTCTCTCTCTCTAAAGTCTTATTCCCATACTCTCATCCATTCAAGCATCTCTCTCTAAGTCTTAGAGTCTCGGTTCTCAGTTCTCGCTCTCAATCTCTCTTTGTTTTTTTTTTTTTTTGTTGTTGTTATTTTTTACAAATTATTATTGACTTACTAACCGATAAAATCCACACCAAATAGTGAATAATCTCTAGGTCTCTTGCCTATTAATTTATTGCGAGACTGGTTTGATTGTTTTTTTTTTAGTTTGAATTTTATGTTTTAAAAAGCTCAACTTGAATCTGTTCTTCAATAATGTGGGTCAGTTTGTTAGTTTTGTGGTTGGATATGTAGTGCTTCATGGTTTTATAATTTATATTGAAAAAACTATGAAAATGAATAAGGGGCCCCTATTTGGATTTTCGCCTGGGCCTCACAAAAGTCAGGGCTAGCCTTGCTAACAAGTAGGCACCACGACTAAAAGCAAAACCCAACCAAAATCATACAAGACATCTAAAAACTTATGTTCTTTATCAAAATTAAACATAAAGATTGATAAAACACTTTTCACTCCACCAACACCACTAAATGCACTACTTACTTATCAAGCATATCATTCAAGGCATCTAAATACTTATGTTTTTCCTCAAAATCATACATAATGGTTGATAAGACACTTTTCACTCCACTAAGACCACTAAATAATCTAAAAACTTATGTTCTTTATCAAAATCATACATAAAGGTTGATTAAACATTTTTCATTCCACCAACACCACTAAATGCACTACTTACTTATTGAGTATATCATTCAAGACATCTAAATACTTATGTTCTTCTTCATAATCATACATAAAGGTTGATAAGACACTTTTCACTCCACCAACACCACTAAATAATCTATAAACTTATGTTCTTTATTAAAATCATACATAAAGGTTGATAAAACACTTTTCACTCCACCAACACCACTAAATGCACTATCTACTTATCAAGCATATCATTCAAAGCATCTAAATACTTATGTTCTTCCTCAAAATTATACATAAAGGTTGATAAGACATTTTTCACTCCACCAACACCACTAAATACATTGCTTATTTATCAAGCATATCATTCAAAGCATCTAAAAACTTATGTTCTTCCTCAAAATCATACATAAAGGTTGATAAGATACTTTTCACTCCACCAACACCACTAAATACACTACTTACAAGCTTTAAGATCAACTTCAACCCACAATATTTTCAATGCCAAACTTCAAATATTACATTTTCCAAGATTTTTTTTTTGTGTTGGTGAATAGTTGAGCGCCACACTTAACTGTTCGCTAAACTTTTTTTTTTTTTTTTTTTTAAATTGTTTAATTGTCAAATTATTGTTTTAATTTTTTTCAAATATCTAATTTAACCCTCCTATAATTAATTCTAACAATATGTATTCTAAAAATATATACTGTTGGAATGATCTCATTGAGATCTTTAAAATGACACCAATATTAATATACATATTTAATTTATTTAATTTACTTATTAATTATATATTAAAATAATGTTAAAATTTTATAATAATTTAAATATTTATTAGAAGAATATTCTTTAAATATGTTTTTTTGGTGTAAAATTTGGTGTTGGAGTGGAAAAAAAATTGAGGTAAGCATATTCCCAGAAGATTCTCATTCAACTCCAAATTGGAGTAGAGTTAGGTATCCAATATTGGAGTTGCTCTAAGGCATTTTACATAATATGACACGTACAAAGCTTGTGATACGTGTTAGGCACAACATATAAAATAACTTTGATTGCAACATCTTGATATGTAAAAATTGCATTCAAAGCCTTTCTTGAAATTGCTACAAAAATGTTTCAAAAAACTATGCGAATGAATAAAATGTATCATCATGCATTAAAGATACCCCAAATGCAATAATCTCTCAATAATGATTAAATCAAACAAACTTATCAAATAATTGATTTTCTTTATTTATTTTGTATGTTGTATCAAAACTTACAATGTCCCCAAATTGACTATAATCAATAATCATTTTAGCATCAACCCAAAAATATGTTTGACTTGCTCATAATTGTCCAAAGACAATAAATGATAAAATGAATGATTTTTTAATATTTGTTCAAAAATAATAATTTAACAAACATTATGCTTCCCCTTATCCTAATTTACTTTGTCTATTCGATTTAAAGTAATTTTTTGATCTAGTTTTGTAGACTCAAGAGACTCTCTACCACTCACTTGTCTACCCATTAACTCATATCAAGATCTAATTGGAATTCCAGATTCTTTTGGCAATTCCATTTCAATGCTTGTGAATCAGTTAATTTTCATTGTGAATGTAAACAAAGTCAAATTGCCATGGAGATCTATCTGGTCTATGATATAGGCACTTCTCAAAGCAATGCAATGTTGTCTTAGACAATATATAAGCATCTTGACCAACATATAAATCCTTCAAAAAATCTCAGGGTAGCCTTTTATAAGGTTCACAAATAACCTACAATTAAAGTATATCATTAAATTTATTAATTAAGAAAATTAAAATTAACCAAACAAAAAATCAAATGGAATAAGAGGCTACAGAAACTAACCTAATCAATTGACAAACCCCTCATAATCTCTAAATACTTCTCTTTATCAATTCTATGTGTGGAATTTTTGAGAATGTGAGACCATTGAGAGATAAGTGGAAACTTATCCGGTAAAGGAAAGGAATAAAGTCCAATGCAATCGGCTAAATTATATTTAAGTTGATTTAATAGCTTTGAAACATGATCGATAAAAAAAAATTGTAAAAAGAGAAAGGATGAGGAACAAAAGATGTAAACAATAACGTAAAAATTGAAATAAGAAATGATGTAATATGAAATCATCACTTACCATTAGCGGATATGCCTGGCCAAACAACTTCTTGCATTTATTCTCTTGAAACTTTTCCATTAAAACGTGGAGGTGTGCCAATGTGGTAGGTCCCTATGCATAATCACCCACCTCTTTTAAATTTTTCAAGAAGGGAACATATATTGTAAAACACTATTTCCTATTTATTAGGGAGAATGAACTGAGTCAATAACATATAATATGTATATTCGAATATAATCATCAAATTCATCACTACCTGAGACTGCTTGTGAGTTGATGATTTTATCATTCAATTTCTTGAGGTTAATATTTCCATCTTTAATAATTTCAGGGTCTGTGGTCATGTGAAAGCTTCTTCCAAAGCTTTTCAGCTTCTCCATCCTTATAAACAACTGACTGCTTGTCGTCTATTGTTAAGTCAGTAGTATTAAAAATATCTCTCAGGCCATATATTAAAACTACATCATCATTTAATTTAAAAGTTCTATCTATAGGATTGTAACAACTGATTATACTCGAAAATAAAGCATTATCATGTTATATTTCAAATTTAAAATCCTTAAAAAATTCAAACCTTATATGTATGCTCTTGAGTACTTACATCACCTCTTTGTTGGTTTTCCATTTTGCAGATTGTTCAAGTGCTCTATGCACTCCTCCACCTACTAAATTTGTTAGAATGATAGGTCTTTGTGGCCTCGGAGCAAAACACGTATTTGCGGCCGCCACAACTAGGTATGAATAACTTCTAGTTCTGCATTCATTCCTCTGACAAACCCAAATTATGCTATTCAAATTTTAGAACAAATGGTATGAGTCAATTGTGTTGAGAAATTGGTAAGGCTGTAATTAGCAATCGACCAAACCCTAATCATAAAAGATCATAAATAACAAAACCTCAATCCAATTTGCACAAAACCCAAATTATATAAAATTTCACTTTTGGTCATTTTAGTTTACTATCTCATGCAATATAAGGACACAATCAATTTTGGTCTAGGGTGATTAATAATATTTTATGATAATTCATGGTATTGGTTAATGTTAATGTTAATTTCAATTCAATGAATGCGTTAATGTTAATTTTATTTTTAATTCAATGAATGTATATTTTTTCAATGAATGTGTATGTTGGTTTGGGAAGGAAGTGGACAGTTTTTTCCTAGCCCCTGTTCTGGCACTTCTAGTTGTTTAATTAATTTATTTTCCAAAAAGTTGTTTATTTTATTTGACTTAACAAAAAAAAAAAAAAAATTTTAAGTTTAGTGTCACCATTTAATGTTATAGCCAATTCACTAAATTTGCCCCTTCTAAAAAAGATTCTTTATTTTTTTTGTTGTTGTTATTTTTATGTGTTATTTGTAGCCTATAAATAAGGCTATCTACTGTAAACCAAAGTGAAAATAGTATATCGTTATCAATTGAGCATCACACACTATAAGAAAAATGCACATCTACCACAAGCAATGTCATTTGTAGATGTATATCTACCATGGGCACCAATTCCGTTTTAGCTGAGGTAGTGATTGAAAAGCGCGATTTTCAACCACATGCATTGCTTGCTATATGTAACATATCTACCACGGGATATTTTAGTGGTAGATGTGTTACATATAACATGTAATGTCCATGGTTGATGTGTTATGTATGAGCTATGCACATGGTAGATGTTTTATGTACAACAAGCAATGCCTATGGCAGGTGCATTATGTACAATGGGCACAATCCGTGGTAATTGTTATAGTTAAAACATGTGGTGCTCGTGGTAGTTATTTAATTTACATTCATTGAAAAAAGTGACATGCAGTGACAAAAACTATTTGTCACTACAAGTGAAGAAATTGTCACAATTTCATTATTGTGACAAAAAAAAAGTGTCACTAAAAATTCATCACTTTTGTCCCGTCTCTAAAAGTATTTGTGACAGTTTTTTGGTACTTGTCACAAATCATAATTTTTAGTGATACATTATCACTTGACTTTGATTAGTGACAAAATAAAAATTGTGTCATTTAATTTGTATATAGTGACAATTAACCATTTGAAGATTTTGTCACTATACATCATCGTAGTGAAAATTAACTGTTTGAAGATTTTGTTACTATACATCTTCTTAGTGACAATTTATTGTTTTATAATTGTGTCATTATATATATTCTTTGTGACAATTTACTGTTTGAAGATTTTATCACTATATATCTTCTTAGTGACAATTTATTGTTTTAAAATTGTGTCACTATACATTAACTTTATGCTTGTGACTTTTTGATGGTTGTGTTGCTTTTGGTGGTTTCAGTTCTTTTTCTTTGCCTGATGGAAGTGCTCTGTTTTGCTTTCTTTTCTATTTAGCACGGTTTGTATTCGTTTTTTATTCTGGCTTGGTTTTGTTGGCTTTTAGGCTATGCCGCGGCTTGTTTTAGACATTTTGTATTTTGCCTTAAAAAAGATTTTTATTCAATAAACTGAGCTGTTTCAACAAAAAAAAAAAAAAAACTTAATAACAATTGATTGTTTAAAAAATGTGTCACAATTCACAAACTTAGTGACAATTAACCATTTGAAAATTGCGTCACTATATACAAACTTAGTAACAATTAAATGTTTATAAAATATGACACAATTCACAATCCTAGTGACGATTAACCATTTGAAAATTGCGTCACTATGCAAAAATTTTGTGACAGTTAACAAAGAAAAAATTATGTCACTATACGCATACTTGGTGACAATTTAAGATTGCTATAGCTTTAGTCTCTAAATAGTTCTATACTGACAGTAACATAAAATATTATGATTAAATTGATAAATATAATGAAAACAAACATATACAAAGTTTGTAGAGACTATAAACTGTAAAGACTAAACCTATCAAATGAACTACAAATATAAAAACTAAGAAGATGCATTTGTGGCGTATTTACTAATCAGTAATCAAACTCAGGAAAGGGAATTAAGTTACTGATTTGTGAATTCCAGTGTTTACTAAATTTTTTGAGAGTTAAGTTACGTGGACCCCACTCTTAAATTAGTAATTAAATTACTGATGGAAAAGGAATTTGATTCCTCCCACCCCCCTAAGAATCAAGTTCTCTTTTCCAATTAAAAAAGAGAATTCATGTATTTTTACTAAAATATCCTCACTTATAACAATTATATATAAAAAAAAAAACCATCTTTCCACTATATCGTTCTCTTTTAGGGATTGTTCTTTGTCATTCTTTTTGTTCATCATTTTCCTTCGAATCTTGCTATTGGTATGCAATTTTTTTTTTTTTTTAAATCTTAAATTTCTTGATTATACATAGAAATATTTGACTTATGGGTGTTTTCTTTCTCTTTTTGTCAAATCTATGCGATGGTTGTTTGTTTAAGTTATTATTATTATTATTATTATTATTATTATTATTTTAACTAAAGCAGTATAAAGCAATATTATATATTCATACATATTCCTATATATATATATATATATATATATATATATATATCACTGAAGGGGGTCTTCTTTGTTTTGCTAGGTAGGGTGCCATGTTTCTTGCTTGTGGGTTATGTTTCATTTGGCTTTTGTTTTCTGTTAGGCTGTGTTGTCAGCTCTTGTTTGTTGGTGTTTTCTTAGTGGTCTTCATGGCCCCCCTTTGAATATATTAGACGTTCATATATATATATATATATATATATACACACACACTACAGTGACTTTAATTATTATTTTTTTAATGAAGTTATCTTAATAGATCTGTATCTAATATTCATTTTACATATCGTATAGACAAATGACTCGTTTAAGTTTATCAAGAAGGAAGAAATTACTTGTTACGTTGAATACTTTGGTCATCATACTTCAAATTATATTAGTTGTTTGTGTTGCTGGTTATGCTTATGCAAGCTTATATTATGAAAAACGACTCAATAATCCACGTTCGAGAGAAGGGAAAAAAGCACCTAAATGTGAGAAATTAATTCGACATCAAATTAATTATGCTTTCAAATCTGAATTACTCCTCAATCTTTAATTATTATTGACTAATTAGTTGAAAGTTTACGATATAAATATGTTAATTACTAGTTATAGTGTTATGAGCAGTATAAAAAATAGTTTTTCATAATTAAAAAAATATATATTTCAACATATTATATACACAAGGGTATTTTTGTAATCAACTATATATCATTCCAATTCCTTAGTTGAAGTAAACACTAGAAATGGAATAAATTTGATTCCATTTCTGATTCCTAAATTGTTAGTAAACACTGGAATGGAATTAAGGAATTTAGTAACTTAATTCCGATTCCTCTCCATTCCCTTTCCAGTGGAACTTGATTCCGATTTCCTCCATTCTTGATTAGTAAATGCGCCCTTGAATTTGAAAATTGATGTTCAAACATCAATTTGAATTGGACAAACTGAGATTTCATTTCCTCCATGGTTTGAAGTTGGGATTTCAATTCAGTCAATTCAGTCTCTAGATGTGTGATATTTTCGTTTGCTACTTATCTTTGAATTCTTTCATCCTTTAACATCTTCAATGTCTCAAGATGAGAAGAACGTTTACCCTTTTTTTGATCGATCGATCCCAAGTCCATAAGTTAAAGTAGAAACATGAGCTTCTAGACTAACTTCACCAATAACTTGATTAAAGACTTCATTTTTAGATACAGCTGATTGGTTTGTAATGAGATAATGAAATCAATTAGTATATTTAAACCGCTTAAACACAAAAAAAAAGGCAAAGAAACAAAAAATAAAAATGAACTTAATAAATAACTAAGTTAAATAACATCCAATGTAAAATGATTATATATCACATTAAATTTATATTATCAACAACAAAAGCAAACAAATACAGATACAAAAATGGAGTAAAGCAGTGATGAATAAATAAGTATACATAATTTTTAGCACGTTGTCAATTTTAATTAACAATAATTCCAATAGCTTTTTATTTTAAAAAAATCATTACTCTATGAAATTTAACAAACATACTAATTACAAATAATAGAATATATTTAAACTATTGACAAGACTTGATCACCGTACATTCGTACATCCTATCATCATTTTGATTTTTTTAATGGCAAAGAACCCAATTATTGAATCATATCATCATAAACAAGTTGATAGATCAAACTAGGATAGTCATAAAACCATAGTTTGTTCTTAGGAAAAAAAATAAAAAAAAGTCAATCTTGTCAAAACATATCATATCTAGGAACAAAAGCACAATAAACACAACCCAAATTATTACAAATCAAAAACTCAATATCCAAAGGAAAATTAGAAGTGACGAATCACTCTAAAAAGTGAATAGAGATGTCATCACAAGAGGCACACAACAACACAAGAGGTACACAATTTAGCTTCCCTAACATCATGTTCTACTCATTCTAACTATTATATATTTATATACACACACTATAGTCACAATCCACATGATATAATTAAAAATGATATAATATATATGGAAAAATGTCTGTGAGCCTAAAAATTTGATAAAAACATTTCAATAATTTGAATTGAATCACCCAAACTACTTAAGAAATGAAGTCTTAAAAACCATCCAATAGACCAATAGCATTTTTTCAATTTCAAAATATAATACTTATTGAAACTAAATATAGCACGGTGTGTATAAAACTATCTAGAGGGGGGTGAATAGATTTTAAGCTTATTACCCAATTTTTCGTATTAAGTCAAAATTACGAAATTACCCCTAAATAGATAAAGCAACAAATCAAGTATAAAATGCGAAAATTAAATAAGACTTGATTTTTACGTGGAAACCCTCACGGGAAAAACCACGGGCTAGTAAGTAAGCCACACTCGAACCTCGAATCCACTAAATGTGTAAAACGATTACAACCTAATCCCGGAAGTAATCACACACCTACCTAATCCCGGTATGAGTGAACCTAGTCCAATTTGCTTGCGATCTAAGCAACCTAATCCTAGATGCTACACACAAGACTTACTTTCTCTATGAAGAGAATAACACCCTAAGTGAATATATGAATATCCAAATGCAACATAGAGCAAGGGAAACCCTACATGCTTATCTAAGATGATTAATATGCAATTAGAACAATCCTAGATATCATAAACTAAATGACATGTCAAATAGTTTAGCTAATCAAGATTAAGCACAAAACCTAATTAGCTATCACAATACAACTTCTCAAACATACATCACACTAATCTCAAACTTGTATTCAAAGTATATAAAATAACATACAAGTAATTAATTGAGATTGCTAGTTAAGAGAAACACAAAATATGTAAGATATTAGTGAAAAGCTTACCAAGCAAAGTATAATGAAGAATCCATGCTAGATGACATCTAGATGATCAAAGATGATGCTAGATGATGATTGATGATCATGAAAAAGTGTTTGAGTAATTAAAAATGAGTTCTTTGTGTATTTTTCTTGTCTTGAAAAATATCCTAAGTATGAAGCTTGAATATGAACTCTCTTAATTGACCTAAAGACAAAGTGGCATATATATAGGGGCCATAAGTGAAGTGAGGTCGTTTTGAAAAACGCGCCAGAAATTGCTCTGTGCACTGGTGAGCATGCGCTGGACGACAGGCGCACGACCAACGCACAGGCACAATTTTGCACAGGCGCTTGACGACCAGCGCTCAGACAGGCGCACGACCAACGGCACACCACTGGGCGATTTGCGCTGGTGGGCTTGTGCTGGTGTGGACCAGCGCACGACCAGCGACAGACCACTGGGTGAATTGCGCTGGTGGACCAGCGCATGACCAGCGACAGACCACTGGGCGATCTGCGCTGGTGAGCTGCGCTGGTCTGGCGCTTGACGACCAGCGCACAGGCCACTCCTTTGAACCCCACAAGAAAGCATGCAAGGGGTAAAAAGGTAAATCAAGATGCATCATAAAGGCCTAAAATGCTATGACAAATAATCACAAGATGCAATCAAAATAACAAGCAAGAAGAGATGTTAATGAACATTAATGCACAACAATAAGAAACACAACATACAAGGAATAAACATATGCATGAGATGTGAGTGTGTGCAACTATCTCTTCAAGACAAGTAAGCACATAGAATTTTACCTTCGGTGCTTATCAACAATGAGGTCTTCAAAGGGCTTGAGCAATAACAACAACACCTAAGCTACCCTTACAAAGAATCCTTAATAAGTGGTTTGTCCACGAAATGAGCCAATCAATAAATGGGAACCTTACAATCTCCCCCTTTGGCTATTTTGTGACAAAACCACCACTCACATTGATTCCTCACAAAGAAATAGAAACTACGGGACTACAATGATATTCTACATTACAAAGAGATAAGAAAATGCAACTTGAAGTCTTCAATCCTCTTGTAGAATAATCAATCCCTGAAAAGAGTTTCTAACATTTCCAATACAAGTAAAGTGTGAGATTAATCATGTGAAAATAATACCAAGCATTTGCATTTTAAAAGATTAGGCACAACATTATGAAATGTTTGTGAATGCAATGCTCCCCCTCAACGGGTTACTCCCCTTCAATGTATATTTTCCCCAAAATGCACAATTGCTTCTAAATTTTGCAATTCCCCTTACCATATCCTACTCCCCCTTTTTGTCATGATATAGGCAAAGGAGTAGTCCCCATCCGGGTCACTCATAGCAACGAGAGATAGAAGCATGCAAGATATTTGCATATACATATAAGTCACTTTATGCATCTCAATTAATTGAAGAGAAACAAGGAGATTTATTTGAGGAAAATGTGTGAATCAAACATGCTTTGCATACAAGACATATAGCATTCAAGTCCAAAATACGATGGTATTTGACAAAGCAAATGACAAAGGTTTCTAATAAGAATTCAAACCAATTTCACCAATGTCATGGGAAAAGCAAGGATATAGAGATTATTGATTTTAATTTAAGAGTAACCATATCCAACTTTATAAGCGAAACATGGCATGAGCAACTTTGCACCCTATTTGATTTTTCCGAATAAGATATCCGTATGATAGTAGCAATGTTCAACTAATAAAGAAAGAGAGACATTTGGAATATAAATTCCTTTGAACGGATACAAGATCCTTTATTCATTTTTGAGTCTCATAAGCTTTCACACAAGTTTTACATTTTAAGAATATGTAATCATCAATTCATGCTTATCATGTGAGCATGTTATATGAATTTCATGCTTTTTCAATTGACATTAACATGTTATAAAAGAATCATCATGTTATGAAGATAACTATAGATCATTCACATCATACTTCCTATGTAAATCTCCTAGTCCAAAAATGCATGTTTGAACATAAATATGACATGGATTGTAAACAAGCAAGGTTCACACTTATAGAATGGAAAACATATATACATATGTACAACCAAGCTTACTCAAGCAATTAAAAGAAGAGGCATAAGATATTTCAAATTTTTTGCAAGTGACAAGAATGCAAAATAGCTCTCTTTGCTTAAGTTCCCCATATGGGGTCAATCATAAAACACATCACTCCACAAGACATATCCCAATAGATTTACTAAGAGTTTTAAATCGAGTAGCATCTAAGGGTTTAGTGAATAGGTCCGCAAGTTGATCATTAGTACCTACATGTTCATGTACTATGCATTTATTTTCAACAAGCTCTCTAATGAAGTGATGGCGGATGTCAATATGCTTAGTTCTAGAATGTTGAACCGGATTCTTGGAAATATTAATAGCACTCATGTTATCACAAAAGAGAGTGAGAGTATCTTGATTGAATCCGTAGTCTACTAGTATTTGCTTCATCCATATAAGTTGAGTGCATCCACTCCCCGCGGCTATGTACTCGGCCTCGGCCGTGGACAAGGAAATCGAGTTTTGCTTCTTGCAAAACCAAGACACCAAGTTGTTGCCTAGAAAGAAGCAACCGCCCGATGTGCTCTTCCTATCATCACAATTTCCTGCCCAATCCGCATCACTATAACCTACAAGACTAGGATTAGTGTTAAATGAGTACCAAATTCCATAATTAGAAGTCCCATTCACAAAGCGAATGACTCTTTTAACCGAAGAGAGATGGGACTCCTTGGGATCGGATTGGTACCTAGCACAAACTCCTACACTAAATGATATATCGGGCCTACTTACGGTCAAATAGAGCAAGCTCCCTATCATGCCACGATATAAGGTTTGGTCCACACTTTTACCGCTAGCATCCTTGCTTAGCTTCAAAGTGGTGCTCATAGGAGTGTCACAATGTTTGGCTTTTTCAAGACCAAACTTCTTCACTAGGTTTTGGCATATTTGGCTTGGGTTATGAAAATCCCATCATCTAGTTGCCTAATTTGCAAACCTAGGAAGTAACTAAGCTCACCAACAAGACTCATCTCAAATTCATGAGACATAACATCAACAAATTGTTGGACTTTTGTGTTGTTGGTGGAGCCAAACACTATATCATCAACATATATTTGAGCTATGAAAAGCTCATCATTGTTTCTTTTGATGAATAGTGTCTTGTCAACACTACCACGTGTGTAGTCATTGTCAAAGAAATTGAGTGAGGCGCTCATACCAAGCCCTCGGTGCTTGTTTCAACCCATATAGTGCCTTTTTGAGGCGATAGACATGGTTGGGGTGGTGAGCATCCACAAACCCCTTGGGTTGTTTAACAAACACTTCCTCTTGCAAGAAGCCATTGAGGAAGGCACTCTTGACGTCCATTTGGTGCAATTTGAACTTGTGCACACAAGAGATGGACAAGAGAAGCCTAATGGACTCTAAGCGGGCAACGGGAGCAAAAGTCTCCTCAAAGTCGATACCTTCAATTTGAGAGTACCCTTGTGCTACAAGTCTAGCCTTGTTCCGCACTATGTTGCCATCCTCATCAGATTTGTTCCTAAATATCCATTTAGTGCCTATGACATTAGTGGTCTTAGGCCTAGGAACTAGAGTCCAAACCTCATTCCTTTTGAATTGGTTTAGCTCTTCTTGCATGGCAAGAACCCAAAATTCATCATTTAAGGCTTCTTCAACCTTTTTAGGTTCAATTTGAGAGGTGTAGCATGTATAGCTAATAAGATTAGCAAGTTGGCGTCTAGTTCTAACACCCTCATTAACCTCTCCAATGATATCTTCTTTATCATGGAGTTTCCTAACCCATGGAGCGGGTTCTTTAAAGTCCAAGAGAGGAACTCCATCAATAGGTTGTGTGTCAACATTGCTGACATTAGATGTCCCAACATTAGGAGACACCACAACCTCCTCCAAAGGAGAAACATCACTAAAAATAACCTCCTCCTCATGATCATTTGACTTGAGCCTAGTATCATCAAAAACGACATTGGATGATTCCATAACACTTAGAGTCTTTAAATTGAAACTCTATAGGCTCTACTATTCAAGGCATAGCCAATAAAAATACCCTCATCACTCTTAGCATCGAATTTGCCAAGTTGATCACGGTTATTCAAAATGTAGCATTTGCTTCCAAAAGTGTGGAAGTAGCTAACATTTGGCCTCTTGCCTTTCCATAACTCATAGGAGGTGTTTCTAGTACCAGGCCTTAGGAAAACTCTATTTCCTATATAGCAAGTCGTATTGATGGCTTCGGCCCATAGGTTCCTAGGGACATTGTTGCTAAGCAATATCACACGGGCCATCTCTTGAAAAACCCTATTTTTCCTCTCAACAACTCCATTTTGTTGAGGTGTCCTAGGAGCCGAAAACTCATGGGAGATGCCTAAACCGTCACAAAAGGTTTCAAAAGTAGCATTCTCAAATTCCCTCCCATGGTCACTTCTAATCCGTTTAATGCTTTTAATGTTAGAATTCATTTCATTTTGTAATTTAGTATAAAGCATTTTAAACTTATCAAAAGTTTCGGATTTTTCTCTAAGAAAATATGTCCATGTAAATCTAGAGAAATCATCAACACAAACAAAAATGTATCTCTTTCCACCCAAACTTTCGGTTTGCATGGGACCCATGAGGTCCATGTGGAGAAGCTCAAGAGGCTCCTTGGTGGTGAGATACTTACCCTTTTTGTGCATGCTTTTAGTTTGCTTTCCTTATTGGCAAGGTCCACAAACACCATTGGCTTTCTTCCCAAGCTTAGGGAGGCCACGCACACAATTGAACTTTCCAAGGGTCCGTAGATCCCTAAAGTTCATGTGGCCAAGTCTTTCATGCCACAACTCAATTTGCTCATCCATGGACACATGATTAGATACAATACTAGCTTCAAGACAATAACAATTGTCGCTAGATCTCATGCCCTTCAACAAGGTTTGTCCATCGGGTTTTAGGATAGAGCAATAATCTTTAGAAAACAAGACAGAATATCCTTCATCACTAAGATGTGAAATGCTTATTAAATTGGCTTTCAAGCCATCAACAAATAAAGCATTGGTTAAGGAGGGTAATCCGGGAACGGAAATGGTTCTTTTCCCTACAACATTTCTTTTGGATCCATCACCAAAAGTGACATTTCCACCTTCCTCCATAACAAGAGTCTCGAAGAAACTCTTGTTTCCCGTCATGTGCCTAGAGCACCCACTATCCAAATACCAAAAATTAGAAGAATTTGCCTTCAAGGCTATTTGTGCAACATGGCAAACATTTTCATTCTTTCTAATCCACTTAGCAACAATTTTAGCTTTCTTAGTGGTCTTTGGTACATGTGCTCTACTATTCCTAGGATCATGCAAATCAATATAATCATTCCTAGAAACATGCATCTTGGCTCTATTCTTTCTCTTTTCAATCATGCTTTGTGTTCTACACATTTTAATATATTGAAAGCAATTTGGTCTAATATGACCATCACAACCACCAAAGTGACAAATAGGGATGAAAAAAGGAATCATACCTTGTCTTTGTGCACGTATGGGAGCTCGTCCATGTCTTTGTGGATAAGTGGGTTCAATCCATCTTCGTTGTTGAACCGGTCTAGGTTGCTTCCAAGCTTGAGGTTGCATGATTGGTCTCTTTCCTTTGTGAGCCAATTGTGGAGGAATGTCGGCTTGAGGCACCCTAGGGGGTTGAGCTTGAGATTGCCTTCTTGGCCCCATCTTCACTTGTGCATTAGAACATTGTCCTACTTCTAACTTCTTCCTAAGAATTTGCACAATTGAAGTTTCTTCGTTCTTCAAGCTCTTGACAAACATGGTCTTGTTAGAGGTTGAGATTTTCTTGCCATCTTCATACCCAAGACCTCTCTTGTCACTTGGACTCTTTCCAACACCAAGTAAATGATCAAGCTTCTTGGTGCTAGAATCTATCCTAGCCAAGAACCCTTTAACTTCTACAAGTTCCCTCTTCAAGCCTTCTTCACTTCTCTTGGATAAGTCTAACTCCTCAATTAACTTATCCTCTCTCCTCTTCAATCTTTCCACTTGTTCACTTAAGTGGTCATTGTGAGCCGAAAGTTCAAGGTTCTCTTCTCTCAACCTCTCAATCCTTCTTGTGCTTTTAAATGCTAAGTCATTGAACTCGGCATGGTATTTAGCAAGCACCTTTTGCTCCACAAATTTCTTTTTGGAAATAGAAGAGGAGTCACTTTCTACTTCACTAGAGTCAATTTCCTCTTGACTCATCTCCTCTTTTTCACTAGCACTTTTGCTCTTGTGAGATGAGGCAAAAGCTAGGAAGTTAGCCATGAGCTCTTCTTCACTTGAAGACTCATCTTCCTCATTGGAGTCATCACTACTCCCACTCCAAGTGGCGGCCATCACTTTGCCCTTCTTCTTTTCATTGTGATTAGCACATTCAAAGCATCGGACCCCTTTCCTTTCGGTCCTCTCTTGTCTAGGCTCAAACTTCTTGAAGGAACCTTTCTTCTTCAAGTCTTGTCCTCTTGACCCAAATCCTTCTTCTTCTTGAACCCCATAACCTTATTAAACCTTTTGACGAATAAGGCAAGGTCTTCATCCGATTCATGCTTTGGCTCCTTTGCATCCTTAGATGCTTTCAAAGCTATTCTTTTAGACTTCTTAGGAGGAGTAGTGGTGCTAGGAGCCTTCCTAGACTCATATGCAAGGAGACGTCCAATTACCTCACTTGGCTTCATATCCATGTAGCCACTATTTTCTTCTATAGCCGTCACCTTTGATTCAAACCTATCGGGGAGAGATCTCATAATTTTTTGCTTGACTCTACTATCCGAATACGGGTCTCCGAGTTGATGGCTTTGATATACTATGTCCATTAATTTGATTTCAAAGTCATTAAAGCATTCATCATCTCCCATCCTAAGTAGCTCAAATTGAGTTTGGAGGACTTGAAGCTTGGACTCCTTCACCACCTCGGTTCCCTCATGTGTAACTTGAAGGATGTCCCATGCCACTTTTGCAATCTGAGTGTTCTGAATAAGCTTGTACTGATTCTCATCTATTGCACACATGATGGCATGCATAGCCTTCCTATTCCACTTTGAAGCCTCAAACTCTTGCGTGTTCCATTGCGCCTTAGGCTTCAAAACTTCTTCTCCTCCACCACCGAGAGTCATCATGGGTAGATCATATCCGTCTTTCACCGCCATCCATGCACGGTCATGAATTTGGCATATGTAGGATTCCATCTTCCCTTTCCATTGGGAATAGTTCAATCCGGTAAGAAGTGGAGGCCTTGTGCTAGAAGCACCTTCGTTGCCACCACCATTTCCACCATTTCCACCGTTTCCACTCATAGTGTTTATGAATGAATGAAATGAATGCAAATGTATGAATGATCAAAAAACACACAAAATGCAAAACACACAAAAATAAGCAAGGATCACCTATGTATGTCTAGGAACCAGCTCTGATACCAATTGAAACTAAATATAGCACGGTGTGTATAAAACTATCTAGAGGGGGGGTGAATAGATTTTAAGCTTATTACCCAATTTTTCGTATTAAGTCAAAATTACGAAATTACCCCTAAATAGATAAAGCAACAAATCAAGTATAAAATGCGCAACCTAATCCCGGATGCTACACACAAGACTTACTTTCTCTATGAAGAGAATAACACCCTAAGTGAATATATGAATATCCAAATGCAACATAGAGCAAGGGAAACCCTATATGCTTATCTAAGATGATTAATATGTAATTAGAACAATCCTAGATATCACAAACTAAATGACATGTCAAATAGTTTAGCTAATCAAGATTAAGCACAAAACCTAATTAGCTATCACAATACAACTTCACAATACAACTTCTCAAACATACATCACACTAATCTCAAACTTGTATTCAAAGTATATAAAATAACATACAAGTAATTAATTGAGATTGCTAGTTAAGAGAAACACAAAATATGTAAGATATTAGTGAAAAGCTTACCAAGCAAAGTATGATGAAGAATCCATGCTAGATGACATCTAGATGATCAAAGATGATGCTAGATGATGATTGATGATCATGATCATGAAAAAGTGTTTGAGTAATTAAAAATGAGTTCTTTGTGTATTTTTCTTGTCTTGAAAAATATCCTAAGTATGAAGCTTGAATATGAACTCTCTTAATTGACCTAAAGACAAAGTGGCATATATATAGGGGCCATAAGTGAAGTGAGGTCGTTTTGAAAAACGCGCTAGAAATTGCTCTGTGCGCTGGTGAGCCTGCGCTGGACGATAGGCGCACGACCAGCGCACAGGCACAATTTTGCACAGGCGTTTGACGACCAGCGCTCAGTTAGGCGCACGACCAGCGGCACGCCACTGGGCGATTTGCGCTGGTGTGGACCAGCGCACGACTAGCGACAGACCATTGGGTGAACTGCGCTAGTGGGCTTGCGCTGGTGGACCAGCGCACGACCAGCGACAGACCACTGGGCGATCTGCGCTGGTGAGCTGCGTTGGTCTGGCGCTTGACGACCAGCGCACAGCCCACTCCTTTGAACCCCACAAGAAAGCATGCAAGGGGTAAAAAGGTAAATCAAGATGCATCCTAAAGGCCTAAAATGCTATGACAAATAATCACAAGATGCAATCAAAATAACAAGCAAGAAGAGATGTTAATGAACATTAATGCACAACAATAAGAAACACAACATACAAGGAATAAACATATACATGAGATGTGAGTGTGTGTAACTATCTCTTCAAGACAAGTAAGCACATAGAATTTTACCTTCGGTGCTTATCAACAATGAGGTCTTCAAAGGGCTTGAGCAATAACAACAACACTTAAGCTACCCTTACAAAGAATCCCCAACAAGTGGTTTGTCCACGAAATGAGCCAATCAACAAATGGGAACCTTACACTTATCAATAGCATAAGAAAATACAGTAAACACTAAAGCAAAAACATAATCTAAGACTATTTGTTTTCAGCACATCTTACCATTGCATTTGCAATCGTTGGGTAAGTATGTTTGTCTTTTTTCCTATTGTAAGTTGCTTTGAACATCGCTATCTTGTCTAGCTCCTTTCTTTTGGGTTATTTTTTTGTCTATAAATAAAATATATATGTATTAATAAATTTTTAAGAGGAAATAGGCCTTTTTAGTCAAAAATTAAGAGGCATTATTGTTTTTGTCGAACATTATCATTTTTATTGTTTTGTCATCAAAATGGCCGTGAAGACATAATTGCCTCTAATTTTTTTTCTTTACCTCTTCTCTCTCCTTTTCTGCAGAAACTTTTTTTTTTTTGTTCTTTCTCTTTCACGCCTTCTCTCCTTCTCCTCTCTTTCTCTCCTCCTCTCTCCTCCGTCTTCTCTCTTTCTCTCCTCTATTCTCTCTCACGTCTTCTCTCCTTCTTATTCTTCTCTTTCTCTCCTTTCTTCTCTTTCTCTTTCTTTTTTTTTCCCGGTTTTTAAAAAAAAGGGGAATTGCACAAACATCCCCTGAAGTTAGTGATAATTACATGTATATGGCACTTTTGGCCATAATCACACCAACCTTACCTGACGTTTGAGAAATGTTGCACATACATCCCCTGCTGTTAGATTTGTACCGTTAACTTCTAATGGTCAATGGTCAATGAGGCAAGAAGTCTAAAGTACCCTTATTTTCATTTTAGAAATAATCAAATTTATTAAAATATCAAGTAATTAATAAATGAATAGTAATATAATATATTAACAAAATCTTGTTATAATTTTAACCCAGAAAAACAAAAAAAACTATGAAATCTAACCCCCAAAAAAAAAAAAAAAAACTATGAGACCTAAACAAAAAGGAGATCTGAAATAATAATAAATAAAAAATGACATCTGAAGAAAAAAAAAAAAAAAAAAAAAAAAAAAACAAAAAACTCATTGTCTCATATCTAGAAAATAGTAAACTTTAAGATCTAAAGAAAAACTATCCATTCATCTTCATCAGACTTCATATTCCCACCCAACTTCTCACTCACTTCATTCAACATTTCATTCAAAATCAAATCAAATCTAACAAAATTAAAATCCCACAAACATTGAAAACACAACAAAATCTCCCAAACAACCTCGATCACATCACCCAACGCCACCGCCGCCGCGAGTAACCCATCACCATTGACGAGGAAAGCTTCGCCGGTCATCGATCACCAAACCCCAGCCTTAAACACTGCCGATCTATTCACCGAAAACCGCAAATGAAACCCGTGAAAACTTCGCATTTGCTAATCGATTCGCCGTGATCCAACGTGATCCAAGTCATGCTGAGGCCACCGTTGTCCTCGCTGGAATCTACACTACTTGATCGACTACTCTTCACCACTGATCTAGTCATGTCGACGATCTTAAGCGATGCACGAGACGCTTTATCCATGATGAAATGGAACGATATGCTCCATCTTACTATCATAGATCTCCATCTAATTAAATATGGAGAAATGAAAAATCTGAAAGGAGATTTCTCCATCCTAATCTTATTTTTTAATTAATATATTTAATAAATGAATAGAAAAGTAATTAATGATATGTTTTTTCAATTTTTATTTATTTGATCAAAAAGACCGTATTGCCCCTGGCTGTTATAAGTTAACGGTACAAATTTAGCCAAAAGTAATTAATGATATGTTTTTGCAACATTTCTCAAACGTCGAGTAATGTTTGTGTGATTATAGCCAAAAGTGCCATATACGTGTAATTATCACTAACCTTGGGGGATGTTTGTGCAATTCCCCCTTAAAAAAATTTAGATTTTTTTTAAATAAAAAATTTCAGATTTGGTTGTGTTTAAGTTTGGGTTTTCCAATCGTCGGTTGTCTAATCTGGGTTTGAGGGTGCTTGTGGGTTTATGAATGGTGGTTGTTTACTTTTTTTTTTAAACAAAAATTTCATATTCGTTTTTTTTTCAAAGAAAATTTCCAGATTTGACGGTAGTTGTTGCGTTTATGAATAGTGGGAGTTGTGTTTGGGTTTGGGTTTTGTTAAAAAAAATAATTCATATTTTTATTTTAAAATAAAATTCAGATTTGATTTTCCAGATTTTTGTTGTTTGATTTTCTAGATTTTTAATTTTTTTTTTCCAGATTTGTTCCATTGAAACAAAAATTCATTCCTTAAAAAAAATAACATTTACTAGAGGGTGGTGATTGTTTTTATGAATGGTGGGAGTGTGTTTGGGTTTGGGTTTGAGTTTTGTTAAAAAAAAAATTTAGATTTTTTTTAAACAAAAAATTTCAGATTTGATTTTTCTCAAACAAAATTTTCAGATTTCATCTTGTTTAAACACACCAAACCACCAATTAAACACACCAGACCAACAATTTAGCATACCACGGCAACCCAATTAAACATACTAGGTGTAAATCAATTAAACACACCAGGGCAACCCAATTAAACACACCAGATGTAAATCAATTAAACACACAGGCAACCCAATTACACACCACCACGACAATCCAATTAAACACACTAGGACAACCTAATTAAACACACCAGGGCAACCCAATTAAACACACTAGGTGTAAATCAATTAAAAACACCATGGCAACCCAATTACACACCACGACAACCTAATTAAACACACCAGGGTAGACCAATTAAACACACCAGGGCAACTCAATTAAACACACCATGAAAAATCAATTAAACACACCAGGACAAGACCAAATTAAACACACCAAGAAACATAATTAAAAATATTCAGGAAGAAGAAGAAGAAGATGGAGGTCTGGGAAGAAGAAGAAGAAAAAGAAAAATATAGAGAAAAAAAGTTTTTTTTTTGGAAGGGAAATCTTGTCCAAAAAATGGATATTTTGACAAAAACAATAAAAATGATAATTTTGGACAAAAACAATAAACCCACTAATTTTTTTGGCTAGTTTTAAAGTTCTCCCAATTTTTAATATTACTCATAAAATATACTACATATAAGGATTTACCAATTTATCTCGAAGTCTAGCAAAACTTTTTGTTCTGCATTGTCATTTTGCCATAATTTGTTTTATTGGTCTTTGAACGATTCTGTAATACATTAATAAATAATAATAAAAAACCTATTACTTATAGAAAAAAATATTAATATGAGAACAAATTATTGACAACTCAATCATATTAGATTCTTACTTTTCCCTTCTCAGAATTCCAAAACTTTACCACCCAATTCCATTGTTCCTTCCTTACATCATTTATGAATTCGGAAAGTTTCTCTTTATCATTTGATGATTTCTCATATTTCTTCTTCAATATTTCTCATATTTCTCATTCTCATCCCCGCCACCATTGTTGTCATGGTCACCACCACTAAGGTCAACACCATCAAACTCACCGCCACCATCATCAAGAACACCAAATGCATTATGCAACATTCCATGCATATCATCTGTTTGAACTGATTGTTCGTTATTCAATCTTGCATGTGTTGAAATAAGTTCATCATGGTATATCCATATGTTACTAAAATATCCAATGTCTAAACCATCACATATCATGTGTTCTTTAACAGTATTTCTAGCATGCCGAAATGCATTATTACAGTTCTTACATGGACATTTTATTCTTCCATCCGTACTATTAGCAATGCAAATTCTAAGAACTGTGTCACACCGTCTTCAAAAGTTTACTTACTCTAGACTCATGAATCCAACTCTTATCCATAGATCCTACAAAAAACTTAGAAGCTATCCAAAAAACACAAAAACTTAGAAAGCTTGTAAACCTATAGTAGGATGATTAGATTGTCTTAACGTAAACATAACCAAGAAACATATTTGTTTGAAATAATTCTATAATTCATTATTAATTCTGTATGTTTTCTTTTTGGCAATAGTTTATAATGAGATCAAGATTAATCCTTTTTAAATTTTATTTTCTATTAAATAAATAAGATCATATTATTTTTCCTTTTATGCCGTCAAAGGCTTTTGTGTTATTTTTATTAATGTTTTAGGCTTTCCATATATGTGTTTTTTTTTATTTGTATATCAATTTCCAGTTCTTGATAATTATGTGAGCTATTTGGTGGATTGCTAGTTCATGTCTTCGTATCTAATTTATTTTAGATATAATTTTTTTATTTATTTATCAGTTTCTGATTCTTTATACTGAGAGCAATGTTGTTTCTTTTATATCTAGTTTATGCATTGTTGCAGATTCTTTATTTTATTTATTTATGATAAATTTGATGCTTTCTTATATTAGTTTGTGTAATTTTGTTCAGGAGCTTCAAATTTAATGTTGATTCGTAAGCCTAATTTTGTTTCGCCTTCATCATATGTCATTATATTGACATAATTCACTACTTTTTCTGTATTTGAACCACAGTTCAAACTTATGAATTTGTCTCAATTGTTTTGTTGTATAAATTGTAATGTTTATTTCTGAAGTTTTTTCAAAGAGTCATGTTTTTATCTCTTGATTTTATGTTATACTCTATATCCGAATTAATTCTTAACCCTTGTATTTAGAAAGTTATTTACTAAATTAGTTAACCAAACATTATCATCACCATAACAAAGTTTACCTTTACTGTGTTCCCATTTTTTGTCCTCTGTTTAGGCAAATCCTAATTGAATTTTGACATAATTAAACCGTGTATATTTTTTTCAAGTACATATACCATGTTTCCCTTTACACTTGCTCTGAAGGATTAGGGAGGATGATTCTACATTTTACTTATCGGTTATAATAACTTGTCGAATCTTTGTTTTTTTCCCAAAGAAAACAAATTACTACTGAATTTGGATTCAGTCTAACACTACAAAGGTTTAGTTAGAAGGACCAGTTCATTATGCTATTTTGAGATGACATATATTGGCTTTGACTAAGATGCTAACTTCCTATAAAACCAGTTTGTGAAGTTTACGTGGAAAATCTATGGAAGTTAATGTTGGAATACGCTCAGTGTTTCAATATTTATCAGTTAATATTTATCAGTTAATTAATTGATAATTATTGCTACTGATATGGATTAAACCATCTAATAGTTTGAATTTTAATTATCAGAGATAGTGATAATTATTTTAAACTCAAACTGATTAGATAAAGGGTTAAAAGGATAAATATGATATTAAATTTAAATATCATTTAAATTTGAATATCAGAATCCATCCAGATAGGAGTCTGGACCCTATAAATAGCAAAGTGTGCTATTCATTCCATTCATCCCATTTTGAGTGTACTTTTACAGAGAGTTAACACAGAGAGTTTTTATTTCTTCTTTTGCCAGTCCTCTCCGAGTTACAGCAAATAGCACAGTGAGTCGAGTGTATTTTCTTGTAATTATACACCGATCGTATATAACAATCCCAGTATCCTTTCTGCTGTGATGATCTTTGATATTCGACATTGGTATCAGAGCATTATTTTGGGATTGTTTGTACATTTAGTTTAATGTATATTATTTATTTTATGCATATTTAATATACATATATTCTCTACTTTTGATCTGCTATTACTATTGGGTTCGTATGTGGATTATTTTTTTAAAAAAGATTTTGAAAATCTATTTGGCCATTTGATCGTTTTTATTGTATCTAGGCTGTTTTCTTTGATAGACACTAGATACTGTTTTGTCAAAGAAACTAAACTGGGTGATTCTTGGGCTGAGCCAATTATTATTTGTCATCGCGTACTATATTGATATTTTTTGGAGAAGTATTATACTTGGCATCAGAAACTTCTCGTTTGGAAATTTTTGAGAAAAGTGCATAATGAGTCTTTAAAAATCGGGTAAATTGCACAAACTTACCTTCAGTTTGTCATAAAGGCATAATATTCAACTAATGGTCTTAATTGCACAGACACCCCTTACCGTTAGTGATCAACAATTAGACTTAACTCTTGACTTTGAGGCTCAAGGGTAAAATGGCCATTTGACATGTTAAATAAACAATAAATTCTAAAATAATATCATAACTAGTTATAATGACATATCTATCTAAATAAAATTACATAACATCTCATACTTTTTCATAATTATAAATCAACCCCTCCACTAAAAAATAAAATAAAAGAAAACTCTATTTTCACTTAAAACTCACCAGTTTTACTTTATCATTCTTGTTGTAGACTTGTAGGTAGTCATCGTCATCCATTCGAGAAATAGAGCATACCTGTTGTTCATTACATCCTAACTCTTGTTTCAAAAATATAATAATAAATAAATAAATAAATAAATCCTAAACACTCCATGTCTACTTTTGCTCACCAAAGCTTTGCCATCTTCATTGTCGTCTAACCCAACTCACCGCTTCTCAAACCTCACATCTGTCTCCACTCAAAACCCTTTAAACATTGTCTATGTCTCACCACCAGCTCCACTCACTTTCACTTATCAGTTATCACTCTTCATGCCAATTTCCTTCCTTTCCTTCAACAACAAGAGCAACAAAATCAAGACCCAAAACCAATACAGCGTAAGGAAAAAGAAGAGAAGAAGAAGACCCAATAGCCCCAATTATCAAATTCTTCAATTTTCGAATATCAACCTATGACCCACCTCGCCTTACAAATTTCTCCAAAAAAATATTTCCACTCGTCTTGGCACCTCTCCACTGATATCAAATCCTTCGATCCACCCAAAACTAGAGCTCATCCAATAAGATCATTGAAAAAGAAGAGACATAACCAATGGATATGTATTGTAATGGAACATAAATTTTGTGAAGGGTTCGAAAGGTTCAAATCTCCATGGATCTAATTTTTTTAGCTAGGGGTATTTTGGTCTTTTTGAAGTCAACAGTTAAGTCTAACTGTTGACCACTAACGACAAGGGTGTCTGTGCAATTAAGACCATTTGTTGAATATTATGCCTTTATAACAAAACTTAAGGTAACTTTGTGCAATTTACCCTTAAAAATCAAATGGATTTTGTTGAGAAATATGCATAATTATTAGAAAGGGGTAATTACCCTAGTGACCATCACTTATGCCACCATTATCAAAATAGCCACCATATGAATTGGTTTAAAATGACCATTTTTGGCAAACACTGTTACACTAATGACCATTCCATCCAATTCCATCCAATGAGTGACATTTTGGTAAATAAGGGGATGACTTAATTTATTTTAGATATTTTTGAAAATCAATTTTTTCTTTTGTTTTATAGCATATCTCAAACATACATACATATATATATATTTCTTTTCAACTTATCTCAAATATTTTTTAGAATTTTTAGATTTTGTAGCCTTAATCTTCTCAAAAAAGAATATATATATATATTTTTCTTTTCTTTTCTTTTCTTTTCTTTTCAATTTATCTCAAATATATTTTTTAGAATTTTTAGATTTTGTAGCTTTAATCTTCACAAAAAGAAATATATATATATTTCTTTTCGACTTATCTCAATATATTTTTTAGAATTTTTAGAATTTGTAGCCTTAATCTTTTCAATATATATATATATATATATATATGGTTTGAGATATGCTATATGTATATACACACACTAAATATAATTATCCGTTTCAAAAAACAAAAGAAAAAATTGATTACTAAAAATATCTAAAATAAATTAATGCCATCCGCTTATTTACCAAAATGCCACTCATTGGATGGAATTGGATGGAAATGGATAGAAATGGATGGAATGGCCATTAGTGTAACAGTGTTTGCCAAAAATGGCAATTTTGAAACAAATTTCTCATCTTGTGGCTATTTTGATAGTGGTAGCATAAGTTGATGACCACTAAGGTAATTACCTCTATTAAAAAAGGATGTGCAGTTTTTTGTTTTTGGGAAAACGTGTTTAACAATTTGATTGTTTCTTTGTGTTCGCAAGCTGTGCGCAATATGTATATTAGGGGGTGTATTCAACTCCAACTTCGTTGGATTTGATTGGATTTTGTTGGATTTTATAAATGAGGGTGTATTCAACTCAGATTTCATTGGATTTGTTTGAAATCCAACGAAATCCAGGTGTATTCAACTCGGATTTTGAAGGATTTCAAACAAATCCTATGAAATCTGGTGTATTGGAAATCCAATGGATTTGGTTGGATTTGGTTAAGTGATAGATTTGGATGGATTTGGATGGATTTGGAAAGGAAATACAAATAGATAGGTAATTCTCAAATCTTGCCATTTATGCCAAGATTTGGTTGGATTTGCTCTCTTCTCTCTGATCTACTCTCTGCTCAAGAACTATGAATTTTTATTAAACAAAAGGGTGTGCAGAGAAAGTGAATACAACAGCCAATTCAAACGTAGTCCAGCTTCAATCCATGACTTTTTAATTTATTTGTAATCACAAAAGTTTTTGAGCAATTATATGGAAAGAAATGAAAATCACATCAAACCAAAACTTCGATAGAATGCAAGATCCAGCTCAAAAACAATCTCAAAATCTCTGCTCAAAACCTTGATAGAATATATTTTTTAAAAATCTCACCATAAACCTCAAAATCTCTCTACAAAAATTACATTTGCAAATTCACCATAAAAAAAAGCAAGATCCAGCCACGATTTCCTACCCCCACTACCATCTCCTCTGTCTCCTCCGATCTCGTTACTGAGAGGCGCAAATTCAATCAAAATTTCAGAACCCTTTATAGGTTCTGTTCTGGGAGGTTATGTCGCAGGTGGTGGTGGCTGAAGAGGCGGCTTCCAGGTGGCAGAGATGGTGGTGGTGGCTGCAGCTTGGTGTGTAGCGGTGGAACATGGAGTGTGGTGGCTGCTGCTTGGTTGGCGGTGGAACAATGGAGTGGTGGTGGCTGCAACAATGGAAGATCTGGGTGTTTGGGTTGTTGGCAGTCATGGGTGGTGGAGGAGAAGGGCTCAGGTGACAGGCGATCTAGGTTGTGTTTGGGTTCTTGCCCAGGCAACAACTCTTTTTCTTCAAATGTTAAACTTTGATTTTTTATTTTATTTCAAGGCAAATCCTTATAAATCCATCCAAATCCATCCAATTCTATTTAATGAAGTCCAATGAACTCCAACGAACTCTTTACACAATTCCGACAAAATCTAATGAAATCTGTGGGATTTGTGAATTCCACCAAAATCCATCACTTAAAACAAATCCATCAAAATCCAATGAAATCTGGGTTGAATACACCCCCTTAATATTATCTTAAAAAATTGGAACTGCTGCAGAGAGTTGTTTTTTCTTTGGCAAATGTGCATCGCAATTAATATGAATTGTGTGCATAAGTTATTTTGTCCAAATATGGGCAATAAAGAATGGCGTAGAATTTTTTTTGGGAAATTGTGGCCATAATTTTTTTTTCAGGAAAACTATGCACAATTTTTTTTTTCTCAAGAGACTGCACAAAATTTTGTTTTGAAATATCAATTGTGCGTACGATTTTTTTTGGATGGCGTGCAAATTTTTTTCAAGAAGGTAATTGTGTGCAAAATATATTGAATGTAGCATTGGTTCCGAAGAAAAATATTTTGCAGCCGTCTTCTAGTGAGGCGCGCACTAGGCAAGTGCTCACCTTTTAAAAAAATTTATTTTTGGTATGCACACGGTACATAAAGATGACACAGCCAGAATGCCAGATTATAATATATATATATATTATATATACATGTTTTTGGTCCCATTAAAAAAAAAAAAATTCTCTACAAAATTATTTTGAAAATTATATATATATATATATATATATTTTGTGTAGATGGAAAATGATCATATTTATTTCGCTTAAGAAGATCAAGAGAAAGTTGATTTTTTTAGAGAATTTAGGAGAATTTAAAATGAATTTTGAAATTTCTCTTCATGAAAAATTTGGTTATTTATGAAAAGAGCGGAAAAATTGTGGCCATTTCGAAATCTTTCTACTTTTGAGTATTGCATCCCAATTGCGAAGATATTGCTAAGAGTTCTTCCACAAGAGTTGCAATACGTATAGCCCATTATTCTTGAAAACATTAATAAAGGTAAAATTGACTTGCTTGATGATGTTATTCTTGAAATAGAAATAGCAGAGGAACGCCGTGTTATGATGAACATAAGGCGTATTGTAGCTTTGAGCATTTTTTCGAACCTTCGTAGCGCAAAACACATGGGTCATTGCACACGTGAAAAGGGCCCATGGTTTGGAAAAGTGGCAGCTGCAAGGGTTAAGAAGTCAGAGAAATTATACATTCAGTGTGATAGATGTTTCTACAAAAGGCATGATAGAACTAAGTTCAAAGTTCCTTATTTCAAAAGTAGTTATTAGATTTACATTTTGAACTCTTTGGTTTATTTATGTTTATTTAAAATTTCCTTTGAACTTCTTGAATCATGCTTGAATGTTATTGATTAATAATAATTATATTTGTTTAGTGGGAGTTCTATGAATTGATTAGAACTGTTATAGTTGCGCAATATACACTAATGTTATATACTAGTTTTTAGTATTGGAATTCGATGATGATTAGAAGCCTAGACTGATTTTCGAATCTATTCCTATATATTATTCTATTATATTTCTTAGTGTAAATGTTTGATGCAATAATATAAGTGTGAATTTGAAATATGCTAGTGCTAAAAATACATCCTTTTTGACTAAATTACAAAAAATGTCTTCTGCTACTAAAAACATTGTGGCCGAATTGAACAAAGGAGAGAAACTGAACGGTGACAATTATGACATTTGGCATCACAAGGTTCAGTATCCTTATAGAGCAAGAGGATCTTGAAACAATAACCAACACCATGGTTGAACCTGCAGCAGGAACTACTGCTCAACATAGAAGGGACTTGGAGGCTTATTAAGCCTGAAAAAGAAAAAACAACATAGCTTGCATAACGTTGTTGAGTAGTATGGCGATGACCTGATGTGTGGTTTTGAGAAGAATGAGACTGTTCTGGTGGTACTTCAACCACTAAGCTTAGAAGGCTCACTATCAAGTTCGACACATATAGGAAGTGCCGAAATCATACAATAAGGCAGCACATAAGAGAGATGTCAAACATGATGCGTGAATTGAAAAACGCTGAGCATGTCCTGACTGATGAGCAACAGGTTCAAGCTGTTAACTGATCTCTCCCTGATAGCTGGGAACACATGAAGATCAATATGACGCACAATGATAGCATCAAAACTTTTGATGATATCTCATGCCATATGGAACTAGAAGTTGAGTGCTTAGAGGCTGCTAAGGCTTTTGGCCTGCTTTATATGGCGACACCAGACTCGTTAAGGCTTTGGGCCCAAAGCGTAATGGAGGAAAGAAACCTTTCCAGAAGGGAAATGGTCCTGGTGTCAACAATAAGAAAACTGGAATCGAAAAACAGAAGAGAGGCAAACGTGCTGGAATTAAGAAGGATAAGGCTAAGGCAACTTGCTACAACTGTGGGAAACTGGGTCACTTCGCTCGTGAATGCACTTAGCCGAAAAAGGTAAAACCCAATTCTATAAACAAATATGCTTATGTTTCTAGCACTGTTTTACTAACTGAATCTCGTCCTCTGTGGACTGTATACTCAGGAGCAACAAACCATGTAGCTAGAGACTGGGGAGCATTTGTGGAATATCGTCGGATCCCACAAGGAACGAAGTGGATATACGTGGGAAACAACTCAAGAGTGGAAGTCAAGGGTATAGGCACGTGCAAACTAGAGTTTCGCAATGGCAAAACCCTCTATCTCCATGATGTGTTGTATGCACCAAAGATCCGACGAAACTTAGTCTCTATTACTATTCTTCTTAGCCTAGATTATGCTTTAAATTTCCATGGGAATAATTTGAATATTTATTTGAATTCTATTCAAATTGGTACTGGTTATTTGTTAAATGGTTTTATGGTTTTGGATACAGGTTTTAACAGTATTAATGATAGTAGTTTTTCCTTTATATTTGCTTTTGATAATATCAATATTGATGTTTATATTTGGCATGCTAGACTAGGCCATATTGGGCAAGATAGAATGAGCAGATTGGCCAAGGCTCACTAAAATAGAGATGTCTATTTGTAAGAATTGTCTAGCGGGAAAAACTACAAGGAAGCCATTTGGTAAAGGAATTTGATCTGAAATTCCATTACAGCTGATTCATTCAGACATCTATGGTCCAATGAATGTAAGAGCGAGGTAATGGGCTTTCTACTACATTACATTCATAGATGATTTCACACGTTTCGGTCATGTCTATTTTTGATTTCTTATAAATCTAAAGCATTGGATTGCTTCAAAATATTTATGAATTTAGTTGAAAATCAATTAGACAATAAAATAAAAGTTTTAAGAACTAACCAAGGACATGAATATCTTTCCAATCAATTCAAGGAATTGTGTAAGGAATTGTGTAATGAGAAAGGTATAGAAAGGCAATTGACTTTCCTTATACTTCGCAACAAAATGGTATAGCGGAAAGAAGGAATAGAACATTATTGGAAATGGTTAGGTCTATGATGGCGTAAGCAAATCTACCAGTATCATATTGGGGAGATGCTTTATTAATTACAGCCTATATACTTAACCGTGTGCCTTCAAAATCAGTCGCTTTCATCTCATATGAGTTATGGATAGGTAGAAAACCAGTTTTAACAAACCTGAGACCCTAGGGGTGTGCGGGTTATGCTCATGATTTATCCAGTCAATATGGAAATTAGGTGCAAGAGGAAAAAAGTGTATCTTTATTAGATACTCTGAGCATTCCAAAGGATATACATTGATAGGTGAGAATTCCTATGGAAGTGTGACTGAATTGAAATCACGAGATGTCAATTTCTTGGAAAATGAATTTCCAAACAAAGGTGAAGTTGATAAAGATGTTCAATTCTTTGAAATGGATGATCTTAATGATGATATAAATCTAAACACTCCAATTGAGGTAAATACAAATTTACGTGGGACTTCTATCCCCAGTGGGAGTAACACATCTATTGAACTAGCTTCTAGAGATTTACAAACTCGAAAGAGTAACCGTAGAGCTATCCCACATCGTTGTTTTGAGATTGAGGGGGAAACATTTATGGTTGCTTCACATGATAGTGATGAACCTAAAATTGCAAATGAAGCTCTCAACTCACTTGCCAAGAAATTATGGATGAAAGCCATGGAGGTCGATAGAGTCGATGAAAAATAACCATGTCTGGGACTTGGTTGATTTACCGCCTGATCGTCGAGCCATTGGAAAAAATGGGTTCTTCGCATCAAACGAAAGGCGGATGGTACAATTGAGAGATACAAGGCGCGTCTAGTCGCAAAAGGATATACTCAATAAGAGCGTATAAACTATGAAGAAACCTTTTCTCCTGTAGTGAGGTTTGCTTCAATACGCCTTATTCTGGCAGTCGTTGCACATATGAACCTAGAATTACATCAAATGAATGTAAAGACAACATTTCTCAATGGAGAATTGGAGGAAGAAATTTATATGGTACAACCTAAAAATTTCGTTTCAAAAGGTCAAGAGCACAACGTTTGCAAGCTTAAAAGATCGATATATGGTTTGAAACAATCCTCTAGACAGTGGTATCTTCGGTTCTATCTGGCAGTAATGTCGTATGGATTTGCAATGACTGAAGAAGACCATTGTGTCTATATAAAAAGGTCTGAAGGCAATTTTGTGATATTGTCGTTATATGTGGATGACATTTTGTTAGCTAGAAATGGTTTTGTCATAGCCATTAAATAATGGTTATCTTCAAATTTTGAGATGAAAGATATCGGCAAAACTGCCTATATTTTGGGAGTAAAGATTACAAGAGATCGTTCAAAAAAACTTCTAGCTCTATCATAAAAGCCTTACATTAGAAAGATTCTAGAATGATTCAATATGGCTAATTGTAAGCCTATGAATACTCCTATCTCAAAAGGACAAAAGCTCAGTCTCGAAATGTGCCCCAAGACTCCGGAAGAACGAGATAAAATGAGTAGAGTTCCTTACTCCAATGCCATTGGGAGTCTCATGTACGCAATGATGTATACTAGGCCTGATATGTTTTGCAGTTGGGTTTGTGAACAGATTTCAATTCAACCATGGGCAGAAACATTGGCATGCGGTCAAAAGGATCCTAGCATACCTCAAGGGACAGACTATTCTTTATGCTATCGAGGAGATTTACGCTTAGTCAGCTATACAGATTCTGACTGGGTAGGTGATCTAGATGAGCGAAAATCAACATCAAGGTATGCATTTTTGCTCAGTCGAGGCACTATCTCATGGTGTAGCAAGAAACATACATGTATTGCATTGTCTACGATGGAAGCTGAATTTGTGGCGCGTTTAGCAGCAGTACAGGAGAGTGTTTGGCTCAAAAGATTCGTTAAAGATCTAGAGATTGTTACCGGTGCTTCAAGACCAGTAACTATTTATTGTGATAATCAAGCAGCCTTGCTTACACAAAGGATTCAGAATATCACAGTAAATCCAAACATATAGAGACAAAATATAATTTTGTTAGAGATGTCATAGGAAAAAAGGAAGTGATTATTCAATACATATCTACGCATGAAATGGTAGCCGATCCATTTACCAAAGCAGTGACTAGAGATGTTTACTCGTTACATGCTAAGTCTTTAGGGCTACGTAGATTGTAATCATGATGATTTGTTTGAATTTCATTATTTTATATGAATAAATCCCTTTTCCTTTTGCTAGCATATATTTCACAAAAAATGTTATTTAAATATGTCGTTAGGTTGAGACCGACATTCTTACATGTGCGGTCATCTCAGATGCTAAGATAGTATGCTGAGATGAGACACATATATATAGAAGAGAATAAAGTAGAGCCTTTATTCTCATGGAGCTTATATATATGAATATGTCGCATTGACCATGTCAAGATGAGGTTCTTATATTTTTTGAACCGATCATGATTAAACTCCACAATTATGAAACCTGATTAAGCCAGATGTGAGAACATAATTGGTGCCCAAGTAAGACATGGCGAGCTTTATGAACTTAGGTTAGACGTTGTAGATAGCGACTGAACTCAGATTTGTACAGTGAATAGTTTAGACATATACATTCTTTATGAGAATGAAATTCACAGTAGCATGTTATTCATACCATGTGTGCTATGTGATCAAAAGGAAATGGAGAATGATCCCTACTTCCTCATTGTGTAAGTTCCTTGAGGTTTTGATTAAGCCTCAAATAGTGTTCTTATGACCATTGACTTTGATTCAAAGTGACAAGACAATGTTAGCTTCTTTAGCATGTTTTTTTTTTTTATAGCTATGGCACTATTCGGTCTACGAAACACGACTAGGATAACAGTGTTTTTGAAACTGAGATACAAGTGTTCAATGGGAAAATATAATGTTTCTTCATTAATTTTTGGTATTCTTGTCGACCAATTGTATTCTCTATGATAGACAAGAATACAATTGTGAATATGTAAAAATTTAATATAGTCAAGCATGACTTCGTATACTAAGGGTTAAGTATGCTTGGACTGATGAATGAAAATTAAATCTAGGACACATATGAACAATGCATTGCGTGCTCTAATACATTTGTAGAATATTGTTCATTGATCACACTGTGCATTTGCTTGTATGAATGATTTGTGATTGGACCTAAAAGTTTGAGAAACATGACTCTGTAAAGTTTTCATTGCTCCACTTGTGCGAGTGGGAGATGTTGGAATACTCCAAGTGTTTCAATATTTATTAGTTAATTAACTGATAATTACTGTTACTGATATAGATCAAACTATCTGATAGTTTGAATTTTAATTATCAGAGATAGTGATAATTATGTTAAATTCAAATTGATCAGATAAAGGGTTAAATGATAAATATGATATTAAATTTAAATAATTTAAATTTGAATATCATAATCCATCCATATAGGAGTCTGGACCCTATAAATAGCAAGGTGTGCTATTCATTCCATTATGAGTGTACTTTTACAGAGAGTTAAACATAGAGAGTTTTTATTTCTCCTTTTGCCGGTCCTTTCCGAGTTACAGCAAATAGCACGGTGAGTCGAGTGTATTTTTCTTGTAATTATACACCGATCATATGTAACAATCCGGTATCCTTTCCACCGCGATAATATTTGATATTTGACAGCTAATGTTATACACTTGTACCTTTTTGTCTTGTTTAATTCTTCCACAATAAATCCTCTATCTAGCTCAATCTTTTCTTCCTTTCCTTTGACTTACTAGTGCTGAAGTACAAAGTCTCTGATGCTTATTGTTAATGTGATTGTTAAATCATGCATCATTGTTTCAAAAAAGGAAAAGGTTAAATCATACAGCAAGTGGTTCCTGCAAATGATTGGCCATGAAGGTTGAAACTTATTTTATTTTGTTTTTTTTTTTTTCCTTTGTGAACTTTTATATTTGATTTTGATTAAATCTATGTTTTTGTCCATTTTACTAGGTCTTAACAGCTTATTGATGGCAATAAGGATAAATCAAGACTCATAATAAATTAGCAACATAGGATCATATATATGATCCTATGTTGCTAAACATTACACAATTTAAAAAATAACAATTATCATTCAATTATTTATCCAATTTTTTCATTTATTGGGCTTCATTTTTGTGTTTATGTGCGATCCAAGTTTCCGCTATGTTCACTTTGTTAGGATCTTCATTTTTGGCTAATTTTGTAGCCCTCTGTAAAAGTTCATAACATTCTTTATATTAGTAAAAGATAAACTTAGCTTAAACAAGTACGAATATAATTTTGTTTTGCTTAAATAATTTTACTAATTTCATATAATCGTGCCAATCTTTTACGATTTGTTGTATTGTGGGGTGTCATTCTTTTTTGCCAACTCAGTATAACATCGACTTATTTCCTACAATCATAAAAAATTAAATCAAATGCTTATACGGTACTATACGTGCTTAAGTTTAAGTTTAATACGCTTACATCAAATTCTGGAGACAATTGAAGTTTGACAAATTCATTACATTCTTCATCATCTACAGTGCTATCTGGTCTCAACAATTGAAGTTATCTAGTTGTCTCAGGATCAGGAAGAACACTTCTAATTTATTTTGTTATCTTACTTTATATTGTCTCCAACAAGAACCCATCGAAGAAAGCACACAACTGTTACCAATTTCATCCAAACCAAACCTAGTATGCATTCAATGATAATGTTCACAAAGAGAATTAAGATTGATCCACATTAGTAGTCTCCCACATACTTGTTTTCAATACATCTGAAACATTTGGTGTTGCTTTCTCTTTTAAAACATGATTCTCTCTATCTCATCTAGGGATGGCAATGGGGCGGGTTCGGGGCGGGGTGGCCTTCCCCGCACCCCACCCCATTTATTTTTTGAAAACCCATCCCCTTATAAAACCCCACCATAAATGGAGCGGGTTGGGGGGGGCGGAGTACAACGGGGAGTGCTTTCCCCATCCCCACCCCCACCCATTTACCCCATTTATATATTTTTATTTAAATAATAAATATATAAACACTGAATATGATATAATATATAAAGTAGTAAATAATTCCAAGAAACTATTAAAAAATCATCTCTTAAACATAATTCTCACAAGTAATTCAATCACTTTCAAACATAAACATAAAGTATGAAGTCAAAATGTTCGAAAATCATAACGTTAATCATCTAATAGTTGCATTTATTTCTCTAGTTCTCTCTTCATACGATAAACTCCATTTGGGTTTTTTTTAATAGTATTTTATTTTGTCAATTTATGTTAAATAACGGTGAAGAGATGTAAAGTTAAGGTTAATGTTTAGATATATATATATATATATATATATATATATATATATATATATATTTTAAATAATTTATTTTCTTTGAAACTATGTAGTTTAACTAAGTATTATTTTAAGCGAGGCGGGGCGGGGTGAGGAGTATAAAATCCATCCCCGCCCCATACCCATTGCGGGTTAGATTATCTATCCCCATCCTCGCCCCACCCCCACCCCAAAAGTGCAGGTCCCCGCAGGGCCCCATCCCCACGGGAAATTTTGCCATCCCTAATCTCGTCTCTGGTGTTTCTTGCTCTTTTATTGGGTTATTAGAGAACCACATTCATTGTATATAAAACTTTACAACATATAGAACCACAACATTAGTACCAGCGTGACATAAAACTCAACCAATAATTGCGCAGAATTCAATAAAAAAGCCTTGTTCTACTCCTTTAGCAATCAATAATTGTCTGCATTAATAAATATATCATTGTCTAATAGTCACTACTACAAAAAAGTTAAAAGACCTCTAAAAGACATCGGTTGTTAGGTAACTGATTTAAAAAAAGCTTTTAGACATCGGTTCATAAAAAAACTGATGTCTTAAATATTGCAGTTTGAAAAGACAACGGTTTTAGGTAAACCAATATTAAAAAAAAAAAACGTTTAGACATCGGTTTTTATATGAACTGATGTCTTAAATATTACGGTTTGAAAAGACAACGGTTTTTGGGAAAATCGATATTAAAAAAAAAAAGTTTAGGCATCGGTTTTTATATGAACCGGTGTTTTAAATATTACGGTTTGAAAAGACAACGGTTTTTGGGAAAACCGATATTAAAAAAAAAAAAACGTTTAGACATCGGTTTTCATATGAACCGATGTCTTAATATTACGGTTTGAAAAGACAACGGTTTTTGGGCAAACCGATATGGATTTATTTTACAATAAGATATCGGTTTTTGGGCAAACCGATATTGAATAACTAAACTTTTAATTTAATAAATTTACTTTTAAATCATTTAATTTAAAAAAATTCAAAATTAAAAAAAAAAAAAACTGTTTATTTATTTTGCACCCTCTTGTTTCATACTAAGAGACACGTTAATAATTCAATTACCCATATAAACTAGTAATCCAAGTCTTACATTTGTTCCTTAAATTGCAAGATGCATGTAAAGAAATATCTCCCATGTAGTGAGAGTTTCTATTCCAAATCATGCTTATTACAATTGATGTCACTAATCTCTCATAGAGTATAGATCCATAACTAACTATATGTTTTAAAAAATATTTTATTAAAAATTTCAACAAATATTTTTTTAATATATGTTTGTCATAGAAATTATAATTTGATTAGTTGAATAAATTTAAATTTATCTAACAAGTTTTTTTTTTTTTTTCCTAACAACTCATATAGGTAATTATATAAATATTGTGTAATTGTTAACACAAATCTTGTAGTCAAGTGGTAAAGACTTGCAATTTTTGACTTAAAGTTTCAAGTTCAACTCCTTATAATGACAATTTTTCAGGAGTGGACGGCAGGATTAATTTATGTAATACATCATTATATGTCATCGGTTTTATATATAACCGATGTGTTTTTAAAATCATTTACATCGGTTAAAAGCCAATGTTGTTGCATATCATTTTTCTAAATCACTCAAATAGATATCGGTTATAAAATTTTGAAAAACCCATGTCTTCCATGTAAAAAAACCGATTTCTTTTGGGTTTTTTTTTTTTTTTTGGTAGTAGTAGTAGTAGTAGTAGTGAGTATACCTACTGAATACGACTCCTCAAATTTTACCACTAAATCAATACTTCAATAATCAAGATAAGACAGAAGTGATCTGTTGGCCAACCGACACGTAAAGACTAATGAAGCTATTTAGGGGCTGTTTGGTATGGGGTAATCAAAATAATGTGATTCCTGGGAATGTGAAACCTAGGAATGTGATTCTTGGGAAAGTATATACATGTGTTTGGTTGTGTATGGGAATATTATGTTGGATTCCTGGGAATGTTAGATAATTGTGTTTGGTTCGTATGGGAATGTTTTTTTTTTTATATATAAAAACATGTTAAAATTAATTTTAAAATAAAAAATTATAAATAATAAATAAATCACACTAGATCAAGAAACCAGATCAAGAAAACCACATCACACAGGATCATCGTCATCTTCATTTCAAAACAAAACCAGATAAAGAAAAGAAAAAAGAAAAAACTGGATCGTCGTCGTCATCCATCTTCTCGTCGTCATCTTCTTCTTTGCGTCGCCATCTTCACCTTCTCGTCGCCGTTGTCATCTTCATCTTCTCATCGCCGTTGTTGTCCTTGCCTCCACATCGTCATCGTTGTTGCCTCCAAGGGTTCTTGATCTTCTTCATCCTTGCCTCCATTCTTCCAAATGGCCGGAGAAGATTTTTGGAGAAATTGATCGATTGGGGGTTTTTGATGTTCATTTTGAAAAATTGGAAGTTTGGAAGAATTTTTTGAAGAATTTTTGGAAGATTTTTGGTGTTAATTTTGATCTAGGTATTATAATCAATGAAATGAAATTGGGGTTTTTGATGTCAAAGCATCAATGAAGAACGAAATCAGATGGAGAAGATGAAGAAGAAAAAATAATAATTTTTTTTAATGAGGTGGGACCCATGGTGGGAATCAGATGCCCGGGATTTAGAACCCACCTGTTGGGGTGGGAATCAGATTACACCCTTGGAGGGTAATGTGATTCCCATGGGATTCACATTCCCAAGAATCTGAAATTGCAAAACTTATAACAAACGTGGGAATCCTCTCAGATTCCCATTCCCATGCCAAGATGCCGGTATACCAAACAGCCCCTTAATTTAATTGTTGACATCTATTACAATATATTCATCAAAGACCTAGGAAGCATGGATACTCCATTTGGTGGAGGTAACTTGTATTGAACTCGTATCCGGTTCGGATACTCCCCGGATACTTTAGGATAGGTATCCAATACACCAAATGGCGTATCCGTTGACTTTTCACAAGTTTGACATAGAATACTTGGGGGATACTTGAGGGATACGTTTGGGCCAATATATAATTATTTTAGTATAAAATGGGGTCAAATTATAATTTCAAATATTAGGGTCAAAATGAAATTGTAAGGAAATTTTGGCTTTGATTCTATTGACATAGAGAATACCGGGATACTTGAGATTGCAAACCTTTCTCTTAATAAACCAGAGTTAGACGCCGAATTATTTAGATCTTTAACAATGTGAATGATAATAAAGGCTCAACTGATTTGTTTTGTGACTTCCTTTGGCAGAAAGTATGTCCTCCAAAAGTGAAGGTTTTTGTGTGGCAATTATTGAAAGGAAGAATTTTGGTTAGAGAGGTTTTACACAAATTTGGTGATGCTTTTCAGTCGATCGGTATTGGATGTCCTTTGTGTGTTGATGGGGTTGAGTCAGTTGACCATGTTTTTCTGTTATGTGAATGGTCTAATGTGGTGTGGAGGACTTGTTTGAGTTGGTGGGGTGTTAACGTATGCTCTTCGTCATCGGTTACGGATTGGGTTTTAGGTTGGTATGCCTTATGTCCTTCTAAGTCGAGGAGAAGAGTATGGAGTGTCCTATTCTTTGCAGTTGTATGGTCTATATGGGAATGTAGAAATGAGGTGGTATTCAATAAAAGTGCTGCTAATATGGGTGTAAGGTTCCCATTTGTTGATTGGCTCATTTCGTGGACAAACCACATGTTGGGGATTCTTTGTAAGGGTAGCCTAAGTGTAGGTGTTATTGCTAAGGCCCTTTGAAGACCTCATTCTTGATAAGCACCGAAGGTAATTTTCTATGTGCTTACTTGTCTTGAAGAGATAGTTACACACACTCACAACTCATGCATATGTTTGATTCTTGTATGTTGTGTGTCTTATTTGTGTGCCTTAATGCTCATTAACATCTCTTCTTGCATGTTAGTTTGATTGCATCTTGCATATCCAATTGCCTTGTCATGCTTAGTCTTAGGATTGCATTTTTGCACTGGGCGCTCCTAAAAGCGCTCTACAGAAGCGTTGTACGAACAGCCCCCATTGGCGCTGTACAGACCTGATCGATTTAATTCGGTCGCTGTACGAGCGCTGTACAGGCGCTGTACAAAGCGCTGTACAGGGCGCTCTACGTAGAGCGCCCCTCTGTTTTCTCGAGAGAACAGAGCAGGGGCGCTGTACAGAAGCACCCTACGTACAGCGCCCAAGGCAAATATGAGGCCAACTTATCAGAACGACCACACTTTGATTTGGCCCCTATATATATGCCACTTTGACTTTAGGTCAATTACAAGAGTTCATATTCAGATTTCATACTTAGGATATTTTTCAAAAGAGAAAAATTCCAAGAACTCATTTTTATTATCTCAAACACTTTTTCATGATCATCAATCATCGTCTAGATGTCATCTTGCATGGATTCTTTATCATACTTTGCTTGGTAAGCTTTTCACTAATATCTTACATATTTTGTGTTTTCTTAACAAGCAATCTCAATTAATTACTTGTATGTTATTTTATATACTTTGGATGCAAGATTGAGATTAGTGTGATGTATGTTTGAGAAGTTGTATTGTGATAGCTAATTAGGTTTTGTGCTTAATCTTGATTAGCTAAACTATTTGACATGTCATTTAGTTTGTAATATCTAGGATTGCTTTAATTGCAAATTCATCTTAGATAAGCATATAGGGTTTCTCTTGCTCTATGTTGCATTTTGATATTCATATATTCACTTAGGGTTGTTATTTTTTCTAGAGAAAGTAAGTCTTGTGTGTAGCATCCGGGATTAGGTTGCTTAGATCGCAAGCAAATTGGACTAGGTTCACTCATACCGGGATTAGGTAGGTGTGTGATTACTTCCGGGATTAGGTTGTAATGTTTACACATTTAGTGGATTCAAGGTTCGAGTGTGGCTTACTTACTAGCCCGTGGTTTTTCCCGTGAGGGTTTCCACGTAAAAATCAAGTCTTATTTAATTTCCGCATTTTATACTTGATTTATTGCTTTATCTATTTAGGGGTAAATTCGTAATTTCGACTTAATACGAAAAATTGGGTAAAGCTTAAAATCTATTCACCCCCCTCTAGATGTTTTATACACACCGTGCTATAATTAGTTTCAATTGGTATCAGAGCGGGTTCCTAGACATACATAGGTGATCCTTGCTTATTTGGTGTGTTTGTTTGTGGATTTTGCATTTTGTGTTGATTTCATACATTTGCATTCATTTCATTCATTCATAAACACTATGAGTGGAAACGGTGGAAATGGTGGTGGCACGAAGGTGCTTCTAGCACAAGGCCTCCACTTCTTACGGATTGAACTATTCCCAATGGAAAGGGAAGATGGAATCCTACATATGCCAAATTCATGACCGTGCATGGATGGCGGTGGAAGACGGATATGATCTACCCATGATGACTCCCGGGGTGGAGGAGAAGAAGTTTTGAAGCCTAAGGCGCAATGGAACGCGCAAGAGTTTGAGGCTTCAAAGTGGAATAGGAAGGCGATGCATGCCATCTTGTGTGCTATGGACGAAAATCAATACAATTGATTCAAAATACTAGGATAGCTAAGGCATGGGACATCCTAGAGATTGCACATGAGGGAACCGAAGTGGTGAAGGACTCTAAGCTTCAAGTCCTCCAAACTCAATTCGAGATGCTTAAGATGGAGGAGAATGAGTGCTTCAACGACTTCGAGATAAGTTGATGGACATAGTCAACCAAAGTCATCAACTTGGTGATCCATATTCGGATAGGAGAATCAAGCAAAAATTATGAGATCTCTACCCGATAGGTTTGAATCGAAGGTGACGGCTTTAGAAGAAAATAGTGGTTATAAGGATATGAAGCCGAGTGAGGTGATTGGGAGACTTCTAGCTTATGAGTCTAGGAAGGGCCTATCTCCACACCTCCTAAAAAGCAAAAAGGAATTGCTTTGAAGAAACCTCCAAGGATGAAAAGGAGGCAAAGAAGATTGACTCGGATGAAGACCTTGCCTTGTTTGTAAAAAGGTTCAACAAGGTTATGAAGTTTAGAAGAAAGGCTTTGGATCAAAAGGTCAAGATTTGAAGAAAAAGGGCTCTTTCAAGAAGTTTGAACCTAGGCAAGAAAGGACCGAAAGGAAAGGGGTCGTTGTTTCGAGTGTGGTGGCATAGGTCATTTTGCCCCCGATTGTGCAAATCATGTTGAGAAGAAAAAGGGGAAAGTGATGGCCGCCACTTGGAGTGGAAGTAGTGATGACCTATGAGGGAGATGAGTCTTCGGATGATGAAGAGCTCATGGCTAATCTCCTAGCTTTTGCCTCCTCCCATAAAAGCAAAAGTGCTAGTGAGAGAGAGGAAATGAGTCAAGAGGAAAATGACTCAAGTGGAGAAGAAAGTGATTCCTCTTCTAACTCCATAAATGGATTTGTGGAGAAAAAGGTGCTTGCTAAATATCATGCCGAGTTTAATGATTTAGCAATCAAGAGCACAAGAAAGATCAAGATGTTGAGAGAAGAAAATCTTGAGCTTGCATCTCAAAATGACCACTTAAGTGAACAAGTGGAAAATTCAAGAAGATGGAAGATAAGCTAAGAGGAGTTAGTCTTATCTAGGAGGAATGAGATAGTCTAAAGAGGGAGCTTGAAGAAGTTAGAGAATCTATGACTAGGATGGATTCTAGCACCAAGAAGCTTGACCATATGCTTGGTGTTGGAAAGAGTCCATGTGACAAGAGGGGTCTTGGGTATGAAGATGGCAAGAAGATCTCAACCTCTAACAAGACCGTTTGTCAAGAGCTTGAAGAAGAAGAAACTTCATTTGTGCAAATTCCTAGGAAGAAGTTAGAAATAGGACAAAGTTCAAATGCTCAAGTGAAGATGGGGCCAAGAAGGCAACCTCAAGCTCAACCCCCTAGGGTCCCTCAAGCCAACATTCCTCCACAAATGGCTCACAAAGGAAAAAGGCCTATCATGCAACCTCAAGCTAGGAAGCAATCTAGACCGGTTCAACAACGAAGACGATTGAACCCTTCATCCACAAAGACAAGGACAAGGTATGATTCCTTATTTTACTCCTATTTGTCACTTTTGTGGATTTGATGGTCATATTAGACCACATGCTTTCGATATATAAAATGTGCAAAACTAGAAGCATGATAGAGAAGAAAAGAAAAAGAGCCATGATGCATGTTCCTAGGAATGATAATATTATTATGCATGATCCTAGAACATCTAGAACCATGTACCAAAGACCACTAAGAAAGCTAAGATTGTTTCTAGGTGGATTAGAAAGAATGAAATGTTTGCCATGTTGCCAAATAGCCTTGAAGGCAAATTCTTCTAATTTTTGGTATTTAGATAGTGGGTGCTCTAGGCACATGACGGGAAACAAGAGTTTCTTCGAGACTCTTGTTATGGAGGAAGGTGGATATGTCACTTTTGGTGATGGATCCAAAAAAAGTTGTAGGGAAAGGACCATTTCCGTTCCCGGTTTACCCTCCTTATCCGATGCTTTATTTGTTGATGGCTTGAAAGCCAATTTAATAAGCATTTCACATCTAAGTGATGAAGGATATTCCGTCTTGTTTGTAAAGATAATTGCTATCCTAAAGCCCGATGGACAAACCTTGTTGAAAGGTATGAGATCTAGTGACAATTGCTATTGTCTTGAAGCTAGAATAGTCTCAAACAATGTGTCCATGGATGAGCAATGAGTTGTGGCATGAAAGACTTGGCCACATGAACTTTAGGGATTTAAGAACCCTTGGAAAGTTCGAGTGTGTGCGTGGCCTCCCTAAGCTTGGGAAGAAAGCCAATGGTATTTGTGGACCTTGCCAACAAGGAAAACAAACCAAAAGCATGCACAAAAAGGGCAAGTATCTCTCCACCAAGGAGCCCCTAGAGCTTCTCCACATGGATCTCATGGGTCCTATGCAAACCGAGAGTTTAGGTGGAAAGAGATACATTTTTGTTTGTGTTGATGATTTCTCTAGATTTACATGGACATATTTTCTTAGAGAAAAATCCGAAACTTTTGATAAGTTTAAAATGCTTTGTACTAAATTACAAAATGAAATGAATTCTAACATTAGAAGCATTAAACGGATTAGAAGTGACCATGGGAGGGAGTTTGAGAATGCCTCTTTTGAAAGCTATTGTGATAGCTTAGGCATCTCCCATGAGTTTTCGGCTCCTAGGACACCTCAACAAAATGGAGTTGTTGAGAGGAAGAATAGGGTCCTCCAAGAGATGGCCCGAGTGATGTTGCTTAGCAACAATGTCCCTAGGAACCTATGGGCCGAAGCCGTCAATACGGCTTGCTATATAGGGAATAGAGTTTCCTAAGGCCCGGATCTAGAAACACCTCCTATGAGTTATGGAAGGGTAGGAAGCCAAATGTTAGCTACTTCCACACATTTGGAGCAAATGCTACATTTTAAATGACCGTGATCAACTTGGCAAGTTTGATGCTAAGAGTGATGAGGGTATCTTTATTGGCTATGCCTTGAATAGTAGAGCCTATAGAGTTTTCAACTTGAAGACTCGAACCGTCATGGAATCATCAATGTTGTCATTGATGATACAAGGCTCAAGTCTAATGACCATGAGGAGGAGGATGTTTTAGAGGATGACTCTCCTTTGGAGAGGGTTGTGGTGACTCCCAATGTTGGGACATCTAATGAAATGAAGTCACACAACCTAGTACTAGAGTCCTCTCTTGGACTCTAATGAACCCGCTCCATGGGTTAGAAGACTCCATAACAAAGAGGATGTTATTGGAGATGTAATGAGGGTGTTAGGACTAGGCGTCAAATAGCTAATCTAATTAGCTTTACATGCTACACCTCTCAAATAGAACCCAAAAAGGTTGATGAAGCCTTGAATGATGAATTTTGGGTTCTTGCCATGCAAGAAGAGCTAAACCAATTCGAAAGGAATGAGGTTTGGACTCTAGTTCCTAGGCCTAAAGCTCACATGTCATAGGAACTAATGGATTTTAGGAACAAATCCGATGAGATGGCAACATAGTGCGGAACAAGGCTAGACTTGTAGCACAAGGGTACTCTCAAATTGAGGGTATCGACTTTGAGGAGACTTTTGCTCCCGTTGCCCGCTTAGAGTCCATTAGGCTTCTCTTGTCCATCTCTTGTGTGCACAAGTTCAAATTGCACCAAATGGACGTCAAGAGTGCCTTCCTCAATGGCTTCTTGCAAGAGGAAGTGTTTGTTGAACAACCAAGGGGTTTGTGGATGCACACCACCCCAACCATGTCTATCGCCTCAAGAAGGCTCTATATGGGTTGAAACAAGCACCGAGGGCTTGGTATGAGCGCCTCACTCAATTTCTTGTTGACAATAACTACACAAGAGGTAGTGTTGACAAGACACTATTCATCAAGAGAGACAATGATGAGCTTTTCATAGCTCAAATATATGTTGATGACATAGTGTTTGGCTCCACCAACAACACCAAAGGTCCAACAATTTGTTGATGTATGTCTCATGAATTTGAGATGAGTCTTGTTGGTGAGCTTAGTTACTTCCTAGGTTTGCAAATTAGGCAAATGAATGATGGATTTTCATAACCCAAGCCAAATATGCTAAGAACCTAGTGAAGAAGTTTGGTTTAGAGAAAGCCAAACATTGTGATACACCCATGAGTACCACTTTGAAGCTAAGCAAGGATGCTAGTGGTAAAAGTGTGGAACAAACTTATATCGTGGCATGATAGGTAGCTTGCTTTATTTGACCGCAAGTAGGCCCGATATCTTTAGTGGGTGTGTGTGCTAGGTACCAAGCGGATCCTAAGGAGTCCCACCTCTCTTCGTAAAGAGGATCATTCGCTATGTGAATGGGACATCCAACTATGGGATTTGGTACTCTTTTGACACTAATGCTAGTCTTGTAGGCTTTAGTGATGCGGATTGGGCAGGAAATTGTGATGATAGGAAGAGCACATCGGGCGGTTGCTTCTTTCTAGGCAACAACTTGGTGTCTTGGTTTTGCAAGAAGCAAAACTCGATTTCCTTGTCCACGGCCGAGGCCGAGTACATAGCCGGGGAGTGGATGCACACAACTCCTATGGATGAAGCAAATGCTAGTAGACTACGGATTCAACCAAGGTACTCTCACTCTCTTTTGTGATAACATGAGTGCTTAATATTTCCAAGAATCCGGTCAACATTCTAGAACTAAGCATATTGACATCCGCCATCACCATTAGAGAGCTTGTTGAAAATAAATGCATAGTACTTGAACATGTAGGTACTAATGATCAACTTGCGGACCTATTTACTAAACCCTTAGATGCTACTCGATTTAAAACACTTAGTAGATCTATTGGGATATGTCTTGTGGAGTGATGTTCTATGATTGACCCCATATGGGGAACTCAAGCAAAGAGAGCTATTTTGCATTCTTGTCACTTGCAAAAAATTTGAAATAACTTATGCCTCTTCTTTTGATTGCTTGAGTAAGCTTGGTTGTACATATGTATATGTTTTCAATTCTATAAGTGTGAACCTTGCTTGTTACAATCCATGTCATATTTATGTTCAAACATGCATTTTTGGACTAGGAGATTTACATAGGAAGTATGATGTGAATGACCTATAGTTATCTCCATGACATGATGATTCTTTATAACATGCTAATGTAAATGAAAAAGCATGAAATTCATATAACATGCTCACATGAAAAGCATGAATTGATGATTGCATATTCTTAAAATGCAAAACTTGTGTGAAAGCTTATGAGACTCAAAATGAATAAAGGATCTTGTATCCGTTCAAAGGAATTTATTCCAAATGTCTCTCTTTCTTTATTAGTTGAACATGGTACTATCATACGGATATCTTATCCGGAAAAATCAAATAGGGTGCAAAGTCGCTCATGCCATGTTTCGTTTAAAGTTGGATATAGTTACTCTTAAATTGAAATCAATAATCTCTATATCCTTGCTTTTCCCATGACATTGGTGAAATTGGTTTGAATTCTAATTAGAAACTTTGTCATTTGCTTTGCCAAATACCATTGTATTTGGACTTGAATGCTATATGTCTTGTATGCAAAGCATGTTGGATTCACACATTTTCACAAATAAATCTCCTTGTTTCTTCAATTAATTGAGTGCATAAAGTGACTTATATGTATATGCATACTTGCATGCTTCTATCTCTCGTTGCTATGAGTGACCCGGTTGGGGACTACTCCTTTGCCTATATCATGACAAAAAGGGGGAGTAGGATATGGTAAGGGGAGTTGCAAAATATAGAGCAATTGTGCTTTGGGGAGAACATACATTGAGGGGGAGTAACCCGTTGAGGGGGAGCATTGCATACACATACATTTCATAATGTTGTGCCTAAATTTTAAATGCAAATGCTTGTTTTATTCTCACTTGATTAATCTCACACTTTACTTGTATTGGAAATGTTAGAAACTTTTTTTCAGGGCTTGATTGTTCTACAAGAGATTGAAGACTTGAAGTTTTAGTTTCTTATCTCTTTGTAATGTAGATAATCATTGTAGTCCCGTAGTTTCTATTTTTTGTGAGGAATCAATGTGAGTGGTGGTTTTGTCACGAAATAGCCAAAGGGGGAGATTGTAGGTTCCCATTTATTGATTGGCTAATTTCGTGGACAAACCACATGTTGGGATTCTTTGTAAGGGTAGCCTAAGTGTAGGTGTATTGCTAAGGCCCTTTGAAGACCTCATTCTTGATAAGCACCGAAGGTAATTTTCTATGTGCTTACTTCTCTTGAAGAGATAGTTGCATACTCACAACTCATGCATATGTTTGATTCTTGTATGTTGTGTGTCTTATTTGTGTGCCTTAATGCTCATTAACATCTCTTCTTGCATGTTAGTTTGATTGCATCTTGCATATCCAATTGCCTTGTCATGCTCAGTCTTAGGATTGCATTTTTGCACTGGGCGCTCCCAAAAGCGCTCTACAGAAGTGCTGTACGAACAGCCCCCGTTGGGCGCTACAGACCTGATCGATTTAATTCGGTCGCTGTACGAGCGCTGTACGAGCGCTGTACAAAGCGCTGTACAGGGCGCTCTATGTAGAGCGCCCCTCTGTTTTCTCGAGAGAACGGAGCAGGGGCGCTGTACAAAAGCGCCCTACGTACAGCGCCCAAGGCAAATATGAGGCCAACTTATCAAAACGACCACACTTGATTTGGCCCCCTATATATAAGCCACTTTGACTTTAGGTCAATTACAAGAGTTCATATTCAGATTTCATACTTAGGATATTTTTCAAAGAGAAAAAAAATTCCAAGAAACTCATTTTTTATCTCAAACACTTTTTCATGATCATCAATCATCGTCTAGATGTCATCTTGCATGGATTCTTCATCATACTTTGCTTGGTAAGCTTTTCACTAATATCTTACATATTTTGTGTTTTTCTTAACAAGCAATCTCAATTAATTACTTGTATGTTATTTTATATACTTTGGATACAAGATTGAGATTAGTGTGATGTATGTTTGAGAAGTTGTATTGTGATAGCTAATTAGGTTTTGTGCTTAATTTTGATTAGCTAAACTATTTGACATGTCATTTAGTTTGTAATATCTAGGATTGCTTTAAATTGCAAATTCATCATCTAGATAAGCATATAGGGTTTCCCTTGCTCTATGTTGCATTTGGATATTCATATTCACTTAGGGGTATTCTCTTCTAGAGAAAGTAAGTCTTGTGTGTAGCATCCGGGATTAGGTTGCTTAGATCGCAAGCAAATTGGACTAGGTTCACTCATACCGGGATTAGGTAGGTGTGATTACTTCCGGGATTAGGTTGTAATTGTTTACACATTTAGTGGATTCGAGGTTCGAGTGTGGCTTACTTACTAGCCCGTGGTTTTTCCCGTGAGGGTTTCCACGTAAAAATCAAGTCTTATTTAATTTCCGCATTTTATACTTGATTTATTGCTTATCTATTAGGGGTAAATTCGTAATTTGACTTAATACGAAAAATTGGGTAATAAGCTTAAAATCTATTCTCCCTCCTCTAGATTGTTTTATACACACCGTGCTATTTAGTTTCAATGGGAAAGGTGTTGGACACAATTAAATTAGGGTGGCCCTTTGGTTTAAGAATTTTGGATGCGGGTTGTGGTTGATTTGTCCTTGCTAATTTTGGATGTAAAGGAAAGGTGTGTGGACTTGCGTTCGGCCAAATCTGCAGTGGCTAATCGCTGGTTCCCTCCAACTGCTTCGAAGTTGTGTTTTTATGTAGAGGATATCTAGAGGCAATCCTGGAGACGCTGGGATAGGTGGGTGCTCGGGATAATAGTGGGAAGATTCTTGTTTATTTTCGTATTTTGTGGGGGAATCAGATGCTATACTGCTGAAATTTATGCTATTCACAGAGCGTGTCAATTAGTGATCGACAAACAAGTGTTTTTTATCGCAATATCACTATTCTAAGCGATTCGAAATCTGGTGGCGTGGTGTAATGGCGAAGATTTTGGAAATTTCAATTTGGTTCATCTGGTGCATGATATAAGACAATTTATTCTCTTGGGAGGGTTTAGAGATAATTTTTGTTCCAAGGGACTGAATTCTTTGGCGGATTGTTTAGCAAAAATGGTTCTAGTGGTCATAGGGATAGATTAGAATGGGGAGATTCTGGTTGAGTTTTCTTGTTTGTGTTTTCTTCTTGTTTTGCTTCCAGGTTTCGGTTGCTTTGTATTGGGTTTGTGTGATCTGTTTTCTAGGGGCAATTGGGTGGAAGTTGTGGCTTGTATTGGTTCCTGGTTTTTCAATAAGAGGCAGATTTCAAAAAAAAAAAAAAAA